>CM019069.1:155697158-156073554 GCA_009667805.1 Leptobrachium leishanense
CATTATCTATCTGTATCTATCTATCTATATCATCTGTATCTATCTATCTGTATCTATATATCTATATCATTATCTATCTGTATCTATATATCTATATCATTATCTATCTGTATCTATATCTATCCGTATCTATCTGTATCTATATATCTGTAGCTATCTGTCTGTATCTGTCTGTATGTATGTATGTATCTATCTATCTGTCTGTATGTATCTATCTATATCTGTATCTATATACCTGTATCTATCAATCTGAATCTGTCTATCAAATATATCTATTTGTATCTATCTATATATAAATATCTGTATCTATATGTATCTCTCTATTTCTATCTATCTTTGTATCGCTCTATCCATCATATCTATCTGTATCTATATGTTACTCTATCTATGCCTCTAAGTCTCTTTTTAGAATATATTCTGCATTGTTCCTGCTATATTCCTTTTCACGGTTTAATCACAGACCCCTCTATAAAAGATCTTTTTTTCTGGTGTTTTTAATTTATTCCTTTAATACCTCATTAAATAAATAAGCTGTGGTTTGGGAAAGTCACTTGATTCTTCCTGGGAATCGGGGGGGGGGGGGGTGTATGTATATGTGGAAACACATTGGTTTGGCTGCAATCTGCTCCCTGTATATGGAAGCGTTTTTATTTACAGTACTCACGGCTGTCATGTGTCACAGACTGTGAGAAAACTGCGTGCAATCAGCTTGGGAAAAAATAGGGCTACGCAGGAATGCAAAACATATGGAGGTTAACCCCTGCACTGCTGTTCTGGCGCAGGAGAGCACGCGAGGCTACGGGTATTGGGGGCAGGCTGCGGGCAGCGCCGGTGGGAAATTAATGTGCGGAACAGTTACAGAGCGAGCGGGATTTACCAGAAAGCTCTGAGCAATAAAATATAGTCTATAATAAATATATAAAGCGTGCGACTGCGATGCGACTTATTCCTGCACTGTGATTGGCCGAGGCTGAACCCGGCAATGGATGATACTAAATTGCAAGAGTTATTCACTTCGCGCTGCTTTTTGACCCATGTTCTCCATATTTTCCAACATCACTAGCGATCACATCTGATGTAACTACAGCGAACTCCGGCCAATCCGAGAAACAGAAATCAACACCGGCCGCCGAAGCTGCTGCGAAAAACAGCGATCAACAGCGATCAACGCCGTGCTCTGATTTTCTCTTGTTTAGTTAAGAAAGTATCTTCCTCTATATGTGTCACTGGGCGCATCCATTGTGTGATATTTTCCTCTATATGTGTCACTGGGTGCATCCATTGTGTGATATTTTCCTCTATATATGTCACTGGGCGCATCCATTGTGTGATATGTTCCTCTATATGTGTCACTGGGTGCATCCATTATGTGATATTTTCCTTTATATGTGTCACTGGGTGCATCCATTGTGTGATATTTTCCTCTATGTGTGTCACTGGGTGCATCCATTGTGTGATATTTCCCTCTATATGTGTCACTGGGCGCATCCATTGGGTGATATTTTCCTCTATGTGTGTCACTGGGTGCATCCATTGTGTGATATTTCCCTCTATATGTGTCACTGGGTGCATCCATTGGGTGATATTTTCCTTTATATGTGTCACTGGGTGCATCCATTGTGTGATATTTCCCTCTATATGTGTCACTGGGCGCATCCATTGGGTGATATTTTCCTTTATATGTGTCACTGGGTGCATCCATTGTGTGATATTTCCCTCTATGTGTGTCACTGGGTGCATCCATTGGGTGATATTTTCCTCTATATGTGTCACTGGGTGCATCCATTGTGTGATATTTTCCTCTATATGTGTCACTGGGTGCATCCATTGTGTGATATTTTCCTCTATGTGTGTCACTGGGTGCATCAATTGTGTGATATTTCCCTCTATATGTGTCACTGGGCGCATCCATTGTGTGATATTTTCCTCTATATGTGTCACTGGGTGCATCAATTGTGTGATATTTCCCTCTATATGTGTCACTGGGTGCATCCATTGTGTGATATTTTCCTCTATATGTGTCACTGGATGCATCCATTGTGTGATATTTTCCTCTATATGTGTCACTGGGTGCATCCATTGTGTGATATTTTCCTCTATATGTGTCACTGGGCGCATCCATTGTGTGATATTTTCCTCTATATGTGTCACTGGGCGCATCCATTGTGTGATATTTTCCTCTATATGTGTCACTGGGCGCATCCATTGTGTGATATTTTCCTCTATATGTGTCACTGGGCGCATCCATTGTGTGATATTTTGTGTTGTATCTTTCCATCATTTGCTCCTCACTGTGTGGCTTTGGTCATAGAATGGAGTCAATGGGTCAGTCACCAACTCACAGCATTGTATTGTGTGGGATGTATTCAAAGGACATCAACAGAGGGTAGATTAGAAGGCTTTTAAGCTCCCTGTTTTATCTCATTCAGCGGCCAGCTCTTATGCCAGGTAGCCTGGAGAGCACAATAGACCCCCTGCAGCCTTATCTAAACATTCCATCATCCATCTCATTAACTGTTAAATAATGTAGATTAAATAAACAAGACTCACAAACGAAATCTTTTGCGCAGTTTTGGTGAATGTTGCACATGGGAAAAATCCACCAAACAGAAACAGGAGATAAAAAACTAACTTTATTTTTCCTTTTTACATGCAATTACTTCAAACAAAGGAAAAAACTGATTAATTTGTTTTGTAAAGTGTTTTATAAAGTGTTTGTGTTTTAATGCATTTTATTAAGTGTTTGTGTTTTATAATGTGTTTGTGTTTTATAATGTGTTTTTAAAGTGTTTGTGTTTTATAATGTGTTTGTGTTTTATGTGTTGTATAAAATGTTTGTGTTTTATAATGTGTTGTATAAAGTTTGTGTTTTATAATGTGTGGTATAAAGTGTTTGTGTTTTATAATGTGTTGTATAAAATGTTTGTGTTTTATAATGTGTGGTATAAAGTGTTTGTGTTTTATAATGTGTTGTATAAAATGTTTGTGTTTTATAATGTGTTGTATAAAGTGTTTGGGCCATATTACAAAGCTGGTGCTAACTTAACCAGAGCTGTTGTAAACTTCCCAGAGCCATTATAGCCTATGGAGGTTTTAAGTTTACAACCGCTCTGGTTAAGTTAACACCAACATTGGAATACTGCCCTCTGTGTTTTATAATGGTTTATGAAGTGTTTGTGTTTTATAATGTGTTTGTGTTTTCTAATGTTTTATAAAGTGTTTGTGTTTCATAGTGTTTTATAACGTGTTTGTGTTTTATAATGTTTTTTATAAAGTGTTTGTGTTTCATAGTGTTTTATAACGTGTTTGTGTTTTATAATGTTTTTTATAAAGTGTTTGTGTTTCATAATGTTTTATAACGTGTTTGTGTTTCATAATGTTTTATAACGTGTTTGTGTTTTATAATGTTTTATAAAGTGTTTGTGTTTTATAATGTTTTATAATGTGTTTGTGTTTTATTTTGTGTTTTTATTTGTAATGAACAAGTAATTTAGTTCCAGCTTGTGTAAGTGGTACTGTCCCTTTAAATGATACTTTTCGGGACTAGTTAACATATAGTAATAATAACTGGTTATGGTATATTGTTTGGAACTCATTAATAAACACTAGTAGTAACCGCTTAAGGACAGATATTATTATGGAGTCCCAGAGGTGGATCCAAACTCACGTTTCGGGGTGGGGGACCTTGACCAATTTTACCTCCAATGGGTTTGCAGGTGGGGGGGGGGGGCTTGTGCTGCTCTCTGGATCCATCAGTGTTATGGACTCAATTACTAAGATAGTAACTAATTATTAGTAGTATCTGGTTAAGGGATTCTCTTACACACAAGCTCATTATAGTTAGTATTATCTAGTAGAGGAAAATATTTTGGCCTAATTCATGCATATTGTTATTATTTATTATTATTACGCCGTTAGGGACCACTTAATTAATTTTATTTATAATTGGTTAAAGAATACCATTAGGGACTAGTTAATAATTCTTAGTGATTAGGAGTTAAGAGACACCAATAGCCAATAGTAATAGGGTTACCATTAGGAATTAGTTAATAAATATTAGTGGTATTGTTTAAGGGACACAGTTACATACTATTTAATTAGTATCGGTGACAACTGCTTAATGGACACCATTAGGGACTGGTTAATAAATATCGGTCATGTCTAGTTTAGGGATACCATCAGGGACTAGTAACTAGACATTAATAACCCCTGGTTAAGGAATACCATAGGGACTAGTTAATGATTATTTGTGCTACCTGGTTAATGAATACCATAAGGGACTAGTTAATAATTATATGTGATAACTGTTTAAGAGATACCATTAAAGACTAGTTAATAATTGTGATGGGTGCTTAAGACATACCATTAGAGACTAGTTAATAATTATGATGGGTGTATAAGACATACCATTAGAGACTAGTTAATAATTGTGATGGGTGTATAAGAGATACCATTAAAGACTAGTTAATAATTGTGATGGGTGTATTTGCAATGCCATTAGAGACTAGTTAATAATTGTGATTGTGTAAGAGATGCCATTAGAGACTAGTTAATAATTATGATGGGTGTATAAGACATACCATTAGAGACTAGTTAATAATTGTGATGGGTGTATAAGAGATACCATTAAAGACTAGTTAATAATTGTGATGGGTGTATTTGCAATGCCATTAGAGACTAGTTAATAATTGTGATTGTGTAAGAGATGCCATTAGAGACTAGTTAATAATTGTGATTGTGTAAGAGATGCCATTAGAGACTAGTTAATAATTGTGATGGGTGTATAAGAGATGACATTAGAGACTAGTTAATAATTGTGATGGGTGTATAAGAGATGACATTAGAGACTAGTTAATAATTGTGATGGGTGTATAAGAGATGACATTAGAGACTAGTTAAAAATTGTGATGGGTGTATAAGAGATGACATTAGAGACTAGTTAATAATTGTGATGGGTGTATAAGAGATGCCATTAGAGACTAGTTAATAATTGTGATGGGTGTATAAGAGATGACATTAGAGACTAGTTAATAATTGTGATGGGTGTATAAGAGATGCCATTAGAGACTAGTTAATAATTGTGATGGGTGTATAAGAGATGCCATTAGAGACTAGTTAATAATCATTAGTGATATCTGGTTAAAGCATCCGTTTAGGAAGTAGTTAATCATTATTAGTGATACCTGGTTAAGGGATACCAGCAGGGACTAGTTATTAAATAGTAATAGTTAATGGTTAAGAGAAAAATACTAGGGACTACTTAGAAAAACATTAGTAGTGCTATTATAAGGGTAACATTAGAGACTAGTTAATATTTAGTTATCATGACTAGTTAAGAGATTAAGAATGTAAACCTCTTAGGGAGCAGGGCCCCTCTACCTCATGTCTGTATAACGATGTATTACCCCGACCTAATGCGACCCCTGTACTGGCACAATACAAACTTACAAATAATAATAATATTTACAGCAGGGACTAGTTAAGACATTACTAGAACTAGTTAGTATCCCAGGAAGCTTAAAGTTAAATCCCGCGACACCCAGGAAATTTCTGGACATACGAGTCGTTTTCTAGATAAGATGTATCTGGATCATTAAGTCACAGAGTTCTCTCGTCCATGGTCAGAGATGGACATTGAGGCCTTGTCCATGGCCGCCTGGCCCGGCGGTAGATTTGTGGCTGGCTCTGATTGGCCGGATCTCACACAGAGTCGGGGATGGGATTGATTGAATCTGGGGTAATTGATGTGGAGTTTTTTAATTCGCGGCCATGGAGAGGTTAAGAATTTCCGTTTCCCAGGAATTCCAAGGCAGAGGAAGAAAACCGACTCGGGTTTCATGGGAAGAAGGTTCTGCTCAGGCCGCGCTGAGAAGACTCGTTTTTTTTTACACAAATCATAAAATCGATGCGTGAAAAATGTGTTTTTTTATGCTGCGAGTACTTGGGAAAGTGGAAAACGTGATGTGTGCGAGAGCTCCTGCTAACTGCACCTCCAGGGCCGATCAGGGGAAATCTTAACCTCATGTTCAGCTGAAATAATGACAGTTTTATGTAATGAAGCCGCGCGCGATAAGAGGCACCAGATGCAAAGAAAACCAGAAATTAATTTAAAAAAAAGCTTTTTATTCTCTGCCAACCAGGGACCTTACAGCTTTACTCTCAGTGTTACACATGCTCTTAGATTATCTATCTGTTTCTATCTGTATCTGTATCTATCTATCTGTATCTATCTATATATATCTATCTGTATCTATCTATCTGTATCTATCTATATATATCTATCTGTATCTATCTATATATATCTATCTGTATCTATTTGTATCTATCTGTATCTGTATCTATCTGTATCTATATCTATCTGTATCTATCTGTATCTGTATATATTTATCTGTATCTGTATATCTATCTGTATCTATCTGTATCTACCTATCTGTATCTGTATCTATCTGTATCTATCTATCTGTCTGTATCTATCTGTATCTGTATCTATCTGTATCTATCTATCTGTCTGTATCTATCTGTATCTGTATTAATCTGTATCTATTTCTATGTATCTGTCTGTATCTATCTGTATCTATCTGTATGTATCTGTCTGTATCTATCTGTATGTACCGGTAAGTGTCTGTCTGTATCTATCTGTATCTATCTATCTGTATCTATCTGTCTGTATCTATCTATATCTGTATCTATCTATCTGTCTGTATCTATCTATCTGATCTGTATCTATCTGTCTGTATCTGTTTCTATCTATCTGTATCTAACTATCTGATCTGTATCTATCTGAATCTATCTATCTGTATCTGATCTGTATCTATCTGTATCTATCTATCTGTATTTGTATCTATCTATCTGTCTTTATCTGTATTTATCTGTATCTCTCTCTATCCATCTATATCCATCTGTATCCATTTGTATATATCTGTATCTATCTGTATCTATCTCTCTATCCATCTATATGTATCCATCTGTATCTATGTTTCTATCTGTATATATCTATCCATCTCTCTATCTATCCATCTGTATGTATCTGTATGTATCTGTATCTATCTATCAGTATCTATCTGTCTTTATCTGTATCTCTCTCTATCCATCTATATCTATCCATCTGTATCTATGTTTCTATCTGTATCTCTCTCTATCCATCTATATCTATCCATCTGTATCTATGTTTCTATCTGTATATATCTATCCATCTCTCTATCTATCCATCTGTATGTATCTGTATGTATCTGTATCTATCTATCAGTATCTATCTATCTGTCTTTATCTGTATCTCTCTCTATCCATCTATATCTATCCATCTGTATCTATGTTTCTATCTGTTTATATCTATCCATCGCTCTATCTATCCATCTGTATCTATCTAACTGTATCTGTCTTTATCTGTATCTGTATCTATCTCTCTAGCCATCTGTATCCATCTGTATCTATCTCTCTATCCATCTGTATCTATCTATATCTATCTATGTCTATCCATCTGTATCTATCCATCTTTCCAGTGGCGGAACTACCAGGGTCGCAGCGGTCACAGTTGCAACCGGGCCCTGGCATTCCGCCACTGGAGGGGGGCCCAGCGCCGCCCACCAGATTCCAGCAATCAGCGCTGAAATCTGGGAGCCGCACGCTGGCTGTCCCTCTCCCTACGCGAGCGGCTGCTGGCTTGCAGCTTGGCTGCTTGCGTGGGATGGGAACCATGTGAACAGCGCACGAGATCCTCTCGCGAGAACTCTGCACTGGTCAGGTGGTCCCCGGCGAGCGGCCACGCTGCATGCTTCCAGCGGCCGCTCGCAGGAAGAAGAACACCGGCAGAGGTAAGAGCTGGGGGCCCTATGTACCCATGAGAGCTGGGGGCCCTACGTACCCATAAGAGCTGGGGGCCCCATGTACCCATGAGAGCTAGGGGCAAAATATACCCATGAGAGCTGGGGGAAAAATATACCCATGAGAGCTGGGGCAATATTATATCCATGTGAGCTGGGGGCAATATATACTCATGTGAGCTGGGGGCAAATATATCCATGTGAGCTAGGGGGCAAATATATCCATGTGAGCTGGGGGGCAATATATATATCCATGTAAGCTGGGGGCAATATATATATCCATGTGAGCTGGGGGCAATATATATATCCACGTAAGCTGGGGAAATACTATCTTTTTTTATATTGCAGAAAAAAATGTAAAAATATAGATCTTTTTTTCATGGATTCTTGCACCGGGGCCCTCAGGATCTAGTTACGCCACTGCATCTTTCTATCTATCCATCTGTATCTATGTCTATCCATCTGTATCTATCCATCTCTCTTTCTATCCATCTATCTATCCATCTTTTTTCTATCCATCTGTATCTATCCATCTCTCTTTCTATCCATATCTATCTATATCCATCTATCTATCCATCTGTATCTTTCCATCTCTCTTTCTATCCATATCTATCTATATCCATCTCTCTATCCATCTGTATCTATCCATCTCTCTTTCTATCCATATCTATCTATATCCATCTCTCTATCTGTATTTATCTATATCCATCTCTCTATCCATCTGTATCTTTCCATCTCTCTTTCTATCCATATCTATTTCTATCCATATCTATCTATCTATCTATCTATCCGTATTTATCCATATCCATCTCTATATCTATCTATCTATCCAGCTGTATTTATCTATATCCATCTCTCTATCCATCTGTATCTTTCCATCTCTCTTGCTAATCCATATCTATCTATATCCATCTCTCTATCTGTATTTATCTATATCCATCTCTCTATCTATCGTATTACATTTTCAGGTTCGATGCTGGCATGAGTTTAGGTGGTGGACACTGAGCCCTTTGCCGGTGCATGATTTAGTTAGCCGCCCCCTCCTAGACATGCCAATCATGACTTGCCCCATGGCAAAGCGCATCTGAAAAACGACTTGCGGCGTCACATTCTGCAGTGTCTGAATTAGCGTCTTTTTTGATTTGGCCACTTAATCAGCGCATGGCTTCTGTTAGCATCCACAAGGTGGCGACATTACCTGTAACCTGAGTGAAACGTACAACACCCAGGGGTGGATCCAGACACAGGAGGACAGTGACAGGCAAAGCGGGCGCCGGATCGCAGGCTACGCTAATCACACTCACTCTCTCCAGGACATTACCTCACAGGGCCTGTCCTCCTGAAGCTCAGGTGACACTGACAGACCGTGCGGAGCAATGCTCTGCAGTGAGAAATGAGAAAGTGAGTTACTGCAGCGGAAGGGTTTGCTTAGTGATTGAAAAGCGGACAATGCTGCTGCTGCTGCTTTAGAAAGAAAGAAAATCATTTTATTTATTCTATTTTTTTTATGTACTTTTTACATTGACATATTTGGTTTCATTGGACAGGATGGATTCTGTCCTCTCCAGTGACTCCTCAATTGACCCTATGGGGTGTATGGAGGCGCAGATAACGGGCTCTGTATCTCCTATAATGGGTGTGAAGCTGGCAGCGTTGGTGGGCACATGCCTCCTGTACCCCTGTGCCACCCCGTGTATCCGCCAGTGACCAATAGCCAACAACAATAAAATTCCCCCGATTTATTCTGTGTGTGTGGGGGTCACTTGAACACGGGGGGGGGGGGGTAATGTGAGGGAACTACACATTTTAGTGTGAAATAACATAATTTAAGGCATTTTCCTGCTACGGAAAGACTTACAATTTATTATTTTAGCCTAAAATGTACAAATCACCTCAGTTTTCCACCGATTCGGCTCTCGGTGAATTTTTCCTCGCAGGGTGCTAGAAAATGTCTGTGATGGTGTTTTTATTCACACGAATTCCCCCGTGGGTTATTCAGTTTCTCTCACGGACCCTATATATGTGTCTATATATATATATTCTTTATAGATTTGCCAGGGTATACGGTGAAACCGGTGCAGGACCCGCTGCGCTCAGCGAGAGACGTCTTAATGAATATATATATATTATATATATATATATATATATATATATATATATATGCACAGGCATTCATGATGGAGGATTGGCGGTGCGGCAGGGGTTAACTGGAGGGCACGGGGTTACATGTGGCGGATGTCTTCAGGCCTGGCCGGGCTTCATGGTCGCTTAGCGCGGCCTGGAGATGTTAAAGCTGAGAAATATGCACCGTATGACTGAAAACAATGGGATGTTATGGCGCTGCGGCCTGCGGGACGGGGATTAACTCTGACAAGCTCGGTGGGAATATCACGGCCTCCGGCCCCCCTGAAGCTGGTCCAGCCACGAGGAGGGAGGGGGGACAACACAGGCCGCATCTCATGCCAAACTGGTCCAGATGGGACATGACACGGCAGGGTGGGCCGGCGCTGAGGCGCCGCCGCCTGTGGGACATCCTGACAGGTGCTTCTTCACATCGCAAATAGTTGTTCCTTGTCCCGGATTTAGCAGGAAAGTCCTGGTAACGCGTCTTTACCGGACGGCCGCACCGGGCTCTACAAAGCACCGAAATGGAGCTCAGTTTCGGTGCTTTTAATTTCGGAGTATTTTCGGCAAACCCGAATCATCCAAGTTTTGGTGAATTCATCGAACGTTCACCGTATTGTGCCAAAAAATGTGACCAAAGCAGTTGTCAGACGTCGGCAAAAAGCGCTGAATTTGACCTCTGGGAATTCCACCGAACGGAGAAAAAAAAATAATAATGAAGTCTCCTGTTCTCCTAATAGAGCGTTAAAAGAAATGTAGTAACAATGTGTCTAAATAATAAAAAGATCCTTTAAAAACAAATAAAAATGTAAAAATGTATAAATGTGCAAATAATAAGGTCCTTAAAAACCAATAAAAAACTAAAAAATGTGCGCAAATAATAAAAAGATCCTTTAAAAGTCAATAAAAATGTAAAAATGTGCGCAAATAAAAAAATCCTTTAAAAAAATCAATAAAAATGTATAAATGTGCGCAAATAAAAAAATCCTTTAAAAAACAAAAATGTAAAAATGTGCGCAAATAATATAAAGATCCTTTAAAAATCAATAAAAATGTACAAATGTGTGCAAATAATAACAAGGACCTTTAAAACCAATAAAAAGAAATGTAAAAAAGTGCGCAAATAATAAAAAGATCCTTTGTTAAAAAAGAATTCAAAATTATTTTAAAAAGAAAAATGGCTTTTAAAAAATAAAGGGTTTTTGTAAAAAAATAAAATGGTTTTAATTAATTTTTTTTTCTAAAAGACCAGGGATTCACCTGTTTAAACCGGTCGAACTGAAGCACCGAAAATCAATATGGAGGTTAGTGAAGACCTGATAATGAGAACAAGCATTTATTACTCCATGGCCTGCCATCGCAGAGACCAAGGAAGGGAGTCAATACTTTACCTAGGGGGATATCTGCTAAACTGAGCATTTGGCGTGGAGCAATAAGGAAACGGATTGGAAGGATCCATCCCTGCTATTATAAAGCGGTGTAAGACTCCGGCTCATTTTTTAGCGAATGATCCCCAAGTAGCAGCTCAAGTTTTACAGAAGTAACATGCATGTTACCGCAGGGGCCCTGTGCCATGGATACCAATAGCACACGTCATGTCCGCATTGCTCAACCATTCACAGACCAAAAAAAAGGATCATTAAAAACTTTAAAAACGTCAAATTGTTTATTTTTCCATTCCGCTGATTTGCTCAACTTCATAGTTTGCAGTTTAGCGATTAAAGCCCCAATCTGTTGAATTACTGACCCCCTGGGGGAATACACCCGGCTACGCGGTATTCCTGCCAAAATAATTATCCAAATGGCCTATATATAGCTCCCAGCACTGCGTCGCTGGAATGTGAGGGAGGCTAAACATAGTAACGCAACATACGCTTCTGTTTACCAACACGTGACAGCAGCCTGTGTTGCAAAATTGCGTGTTTGCGAGTCGTGCCGGATCAGCTCGCCTAGAAAGGCAATGCGGGCATTGAAATGGGTTCACGGAGCCCACCGCTGCCACCAATAAATCAGAATAAATTGCATTGTTACTACGCTGAGGAACAGCAACCCTCTGGGGCTTATTTACTAAGTAAAGACACTTGACGAGGAATTAAATTTAGGGCAAAATAGCCCAATATAGCGAGTTTAGAGAAGAAACAAAGTGAGGGTTTTTGTGTTTCCTCGGTTTGACTCGGCTTTTGCAATCTTGTCGTCATTAGTCAATGTTGAGCAGGCCTGCCCTTCGGGTGGGGAGAGCAGGGTGCACGCCCTGGGCCCCACACTTTGGGGGGAAACCTGCACCAATGCTCACCACCCTCTGTGTGATAGAGGTGGTGGTCGGTAACTTCTAAAGGAGAGGTGTTGAGGGGGTGTCCATCAGGGGGCAGGGGTGTCTATCTGGGTGAGGTGGGAAGATCAGGGGGGCTTTATGTGAAAGAAACGTGGCGTAGACGGAGATGTGGGGTTGAAAATGTAGTGTGGGGGGATCCCAACATGCTAGAGGTGGCCCTGGTGTTGACTTCCTTATCCAGTGGAGACACCCCAATATGCTTGTTCCTGTATAGGGACATACAAAAGGGCTGAATATGGGGGTCAGGACATCAGTGGAGCAGCGCCATACTGTGCCAGCAAACCAGGCAGATGCCTCCAGGTGTATAATGTGTAATCCACATGGACCACAGATGATCCAAACATACCAGCACGTGGGCACTAGGCCAGCAAGGGGTGTTAAATGACTGGGGCAACCATGGAACATGCATGGAGCGTGCCCACTAATCCCATTTACAGGAGGACAGGCGGCCAATCACCACGCATGACTGCCCTGACAGGTTTCCTTTGAGGAGAGTGATGGGACGCCTGGTTTATGACGGCTGCGTAATAAGATTAAAGGATTAAAGCCGAGGAGCAATATTTATCACATAACAATCTGAATTAAAAAGTCACAGCTCCTAGAAATGACTTCTGAGGGGGCACGGACCCTTATTATGCATATAAGAGAAGCGGAAACTGCTGGCGCTATATAAAGGGCGATAATAAAATGAAAACTGACCAGGGTATTTAAATTATTTTTTTGGGGGGGGGGGGGAATTTAAAAAAAAAAAAAATATATATATATGGAAATTAAATTTTAAAAAATACCATTTCTATACAGCCAAACTAGAAATCGTGAGTTTATTGGTCATTTTACGCTTTTGTCTTTGGTCCAAAATTAGTAAAAAATTAATCTGGAAAAAGGAAAAAAATAAAAAATAATAATTTCTCGGTGAATAAAATAAAAATAAACATGGAATTAAAACACACAGAAAACAAGTCTTTTTTCCTTGAATTTTATATAAAAACAAAAAAATGCAAACACCGTAACATTAGAAACATTAAAAAAACTGTACACGAGTAATTTACATCATCATGCCGTAATTTCATTGCTCATTTACACATTATTTACACCGATTTGCAGGATTCGTGGCTTGATCTGGCCCCCCCTGCCCCCTCATTCCTCTATACCGGCGGGTCCTCAGAAATTCACAGTAAATATCTGGTTCTGATGGGGTCCCGGAGTAAGGAAGAAGCGAACAGTGGGCCAGGAAGCCTGGCAGTGATCCAGCTATAAAACAGAAAAAAAAAAGGAAAAACCATAATAACAGTTAAAAAAAAAAAAAATTAATAAAAATAAAATAAAGTTTAAACGTGTGAAGGCTGAAATCATTTGATTATATATTCTCCTTACATCATAAAAGATCAACAGCCGACAAAAAAAAATAATAATTTTAGGAGGGAGTATTTTTTTTAAAATTATTTTAAAAAGGTTTTAATGTCAGATCTTCAGAGATTAAGGCTGGGTTCACACCACAGCGTAGCGCAGCGTCGCGCAATGCGTGCTTTTTTTACGCGCGTTCGCGCATACAAAAAACGCGCGAACATTCGGTGCAGCGCGTTCGCGGCTATGATATGGCCGCGAACGCCTGGCTATATGCCAAAAAGAAGCTCCCGGACTTCTTTTTGCGTCGGCCGTTTCTCAGCGCGTTCATGCGCGCTGAGAAACGGCCAGGTGTGATATGCCCACATTGAGCGTTTTTAGGCTAGGGTCAGAGTGGGGCAGTCGGAACGCGCGTGCAGGCGCACTAAAGCACGGCGGCAGTAGCAGCACATAACGGCCAATGACGGCCAATATACGCAGTACGTGCGTACAAAAGTGCGCCGACACCACGCAACCGGCAAATGAACGCATTTTTCTCAGAACGTTAAACCGCTGGTACTGACGTACAGAGTGCGCTGCGGCCGCATAGCAGCGTGTGTGCGTGATTAGGAGACGTCAGACGCTGCTAGTGTGCGGCCTACATAACGTTCAAACAGCCGGATTTCCCTAGAATTGCGTTGGTGAGTACCTGCGACTGTGCGACTGTGGTCGTCTGACCACTTAAGCGTATTCCGTGAAAAAATGCGTGCGCACGCATCGACGTACATTTTGACGGTGGCCGCAGAAAATGCGCTCATCTGTCCCTAGCCTTACAGGAGCGCGCTGTAAAACGCTTAGGTGTGAACCCAGCCTTAATGCAGAAACGCTCCAACTAGAACAGCATCATCCTTTTCTACAACTTCCTAGGGTCACCAGGTCGGCCAGGTTTTCCTGGACACATACAGAAGGGGAGCACAGGGAAAGTGCTGCCCTGCACTATGTATAATGCATATGCTGCAGGAAGTAAATCAAGGCAGGTCACCCGGGATTCTGTGGCATCGATTCCCCAAGTCTAGAAGACTATACATATGAATGTCAGACAGTATATTGTGTGCGGGATCCTTTCCCAGATGCCTTACGCGCAGCGTATGGATTATACATGTTACGGGGTGGCATTTTTCATGCACTGCCCATCAGCATGAATTAATTAAATGGGTCCAGGAAATCTTGGCCGACCTGGCAATCCTACCACCTCCCTTCGGGGAGCACCTGGACATGGTCCTTGTGTCTAGACATGCGACCGCCTGGTTTTATGACGCGTCTTTCTGTAGATTGTGTTACATTGTAACTCTATATCCTGGACAAGATCTAATAAAGGGAGTCTCGGCTGATGCCACACAATAGGGGTCATACAGGTTTAAACCGGCGAATCCCATTGGATCCAATGTTAATTTTTTTTTTGATTTTTTCATCATTTTTCAGCAATGAGTCAAATTTTTTTTTACATTTTTAAGAAGAATTTTGTATTTTTGGACGAAAGTGTCGTTTCCCCATTTAAGAGACATTCGTTTTATTTATTTTTTTAAAGGACCTTTTTTATTATCTAGAAACATTTTAAAATAATTTTTATTGGGTTTAAACACCTATTAGGAGACCCCCCCCTTTTATTCCAGCTCGGTGGAATTCGCGAATGCCAATTCAGCAGTTTTCACCGACATCCGATAAACGGCTTCAGCGACTTCAATCTTGGCAAAATATAGAGTGACCGTTCGCTAAATAGCGAATTCACCTTATTGTCGGTGAAATGGAGTCGCCAAAGTGCGGCAAAAGTAAAATACAGAAATTACGTGCCATTTCCCCAGGCGCAAAACTCCACAACAAAAGATCTAAACCTAAACCTGAACCTGAACAGACGCGCTCAGAAAAAGCGAAACAAGAAAAAAAAAACAAACACAATACTTTATGCTAGGGTCAAACGAAAGCATTTTTCACATCGTCCGTAAAAAAGTGCGTCCAAACGCATTGATGTATTTTTTCACGGAAGACGCGAAAGCGGTCAGGATACGCATTTTCATGCGTTATTTTTTTTACGGATCTTCAATATAACGAGAAATATGAGTAACCAAATCAATCTGGACGTTATGTTGGCCGGACATGAGCAGCGTCTGACGTCTAATCACGCACACACGCCGCTATGCGGACGCAGCGCACTCTGTACGTCAGTACTAGCGGTATCACGTTCTCGAAAATTGCGTTAGTTTGCCGCTTGCGTTGCCCGGCCGAACTTTCGTATAATGCCCGTCATTTGCTGCTGCTACCGCCGTAATAAAGTGCGGCTGCACGCGCGTTCGTCTGATTTTTCAATAAGGATGGTGGTCAATCATTAAAAAATTCCTGTAGACATCTTAGGACGTGTCGGCCTTCTCAGAGCCTTTCTCAAGGTACCTTGAGAAAGGCTCCAAGAGGGCGAAATGTCGGAAGAGGTCTACAGGAATGATTTTTTTTTTCTTCAATAAAGTATTGTTTTTTTTTTTATGCATTTTCGAAGTTCTTGAGGGAGTCCAGAGAGATATATATTTATTTATAAAAATGTTTTACCGGGAAGGATAGAGATTTCTCATTTTCAGCATGTCCTGGAGAAAAAAAATAAAATATATATATACCTCCCCCCAATGTGTCCAATACAAGGTTTATTTGCAGTTTTTGGTCGAAACTTCAGAAAAGATTAATAATGTTAAGTTGGGCTAGAATGGATTTTGCATAGAAAGAATTTTTCTTCAGAAATAAAATAAAAAGCACAAACACACATTTCATTTTTAAAAACAGTTTTCAGCCAATACCGAGCAAACCGTTCCGCATTTCAACATCTGAAGACTCGCGAGAATAAAACTTAACATCATGTGAATCTTCCACATTATGGAGGAAAATCCCAGCTCCTTTCTAAAGATGGGTTACAAAAAAAAAAAAATAATAAAAAAAAAAAACAAGAACAAAAAAAACAAAAAAAAAAAAAAAAAACCCACACACACATTATCCTGGTTTAATGAGACAGGAGAGGCTCTTCAAAAGACCATAACTGAAAACCTCCCTCCCAAAAAAACTATAAGAATAAAATACTGAGATTTGTAATATATCAGAGATAACCAAGAAAAAGGTGACATTTTTATTTAAAATTATAAAGAATCCTTTAAGGATTAAGCTGTAGTGTATACATGCATGGGATGCAAGAAAAACGTGTTCTGGATCACCCAATAGAATTTATTATTATTCAACAAGTGGAATTGTACTTTAAAAAATCCTAAAGGGTGAAGTAAAAAAAAAAGTCTTCCCCCCCCCCCCAAAATAACAGGCAAAAATAGTGCACTATTCCATTTTAGGAAAGCTAAAATAAGAAAAGGTTGTGTGATCTAGACACAACGGCTTCGCTTACAGTGGACGGAACCAGTTAAATGTTAAAATTGGGGTTCACCGTCTTATCGCTCGGGTCTCAGCCATCGGGAAGAACGTTAAAGTACAATCTCACGCATATTCCGCACTGGAAGAACAGAACGTACCAATTCAGGGATTACTGGGAAAATAAAAAACTTTTTTTTTTAAAAAAAAAAAGGGCCGTTGAATGTTCTAGATCAGTGATGACTGCTGTCACATCAGGGATCGGAAACCTTGGCCCTCCAGATGTTTTGGAGCTACATTTCCAAGAGTCTCCACCAACCTAATGAGTGGCTGAGCACTGCGGGAGACGTAGTTCCAAAAAGATCTGTAGCGCCATGGTTGCTGACCCATGGGTTACATAATGAGACATTTTGTCCTTAAAACCCTTGCCAATATTAGCCGTCACTGGTCTGCACCCTAACCCAACTGGAGTCCAGAGAGAGACCGTCTAATGAGGAGCTAGAATCCGACTATTACATCGAAACGTTGCCAGTTGACTGAAATCCTAACAAGGAAGTGGATCTCCAATTGACCATTGTTGTCCAAGACCAACATGAAGTGGAACCCAAAATTAAAAATCGGTGTTCTAGACTAGACATGGCAAGTGGAACCCAAAATGGAAGTCGTTGATCCACTTCCTGCGTAGTCTACAATGAACATCATTAACTGCATGATCGAAAAACACCAACCAATTAATTTACCTCCTGTCCTAGGAAACACCAGTACCACTCCCCAGGGTCAGGTCAACAGAACCTTCACATAAGATTTAGTGGAAACAGGCTTTAAAATATATCTGAAACCATCTCAAACTGAGAATTTGTGATAGTCCACTGAAATACACCGTTTACAACATCTCTTTCCTTGGTAGGACTTGAAAAACAATATATGTCAGCAGGGATCAAAGTAAGAAAAGGTCTTCATCGTGAGATATCCAATGCGGACCGCATCCCATCACGAGTTATAGCTGCCTGATGTTCTGTAGGTTAAGTAAACTTCTGGTGAATTGTTCCGACACAAGAAGCTGTCATAAATGGTAAGGAGAAGACATCTACTGGAGCACACCAGACAGGGGTCAAGTCAACAAATGTACCCACTTTATAGCATGAAGATTAGAAAGAATTCCCTGATGGAATAAAATGCAGGAAGATGCCGGTAACCTGGAAGGGACCAGAGTGAGGAAAATATTGGTCGGAAAAGTTCCAGATCGTTTTGTATATTTCCACATCTCAAAGAAATACTGATGGGGGGGGGGGGTTTATGATATAGATGTTACCTCCTTGGACATCGAGTACCTTGGCTCAAAGCCATGTCAGAAGCTGCCATTTTGTGTCAAGCACATATGTGCCATCTTGGATGTGGTTGCGTGTCTATATGTACACAGAACGTCCCCCAAAAAAGTTAAAATGAGGACATGAACTGGCACGATTCATCAAAAAGTCATTTCTAAGAGTGCAAAACGTACAGAGTAAGAAGACAGTACACAACTTGGTCAACTCAACCCTTTTTGTCCCACCCTCCCCGTTTGTATTCAACGGCTTCCTGTGATCTGAGATATCAGATTCATTCCCTTTATGGAGTTGCTTCAGGAAGAGGTGATGGGGACATGGAAGGAGCGCCCCCCCTCCTCGTAGCACAGTTGGCACATACAATTTCAAGACCTTCGCAAAATCGTAGGCCTGGTAGTGAAGAATGGGTAGACATCGTAAAAAGGTGCCACAAAGTCGTCATGTTCCTTCAAGGCTGTAGAGTAGTCTTGGAGATCCCACTGGTGTGGTATTGCCAACATGCTCAAGTTTAGAGGTGAGACATGCAGATCCTTGGTCATGGTTTTGGAGAGAGATTGTGTTCTTGGCACGTTTTAGAAAAGATGCTACATACATGTTGCGTGGTCCACAAGAGTCCTTAATCCAGTGCAATTTCACATGGGTTTTCATGGACCTTCATCGCCGACTCGTAAATTCTTTTAAAGTCCTTGTAGCGTGGGGCACAGCCTAACCAGGCATCTCTAAAGTGTACCCAACCCATGAAAAGGAAGCTGCCGGGGCCGTGTTTCACCCCACAGCTCAGAGGAGTCCGAATGTCCCCCATCGACTTTACAGAGTGATCACGAGGCTTGAAGAGGACAAACTTTTGCCGGTAGATACGGGTAGTGGTCACCCCGATCACGGACTCCTGCAGCTCGGCATCATTTTCCACTGTACGAATGTTGCCACGGACAACTGCAGAAAAACGAGACACGGATTGAGTCACAACATAGACTTCACACATGTTAACATGAAGGTGGACATGGGGAGGTGGGTTATACAAAGAGACACTCTAGGCCAGTGACAGCAAACCTCGGCACCCCAGACGTCTCTGAAGGTCATGATCACGTGACGAGCATTGTGGAACACACAGTACCGAAACATCTGGGGTGCCAAGGTCCACCATCAGCCCTTGGTGTTGGGGGGGTTTGAATCAGAGAGGTTCCTTTTCAATGTGACCATGTTTGAGCATGGTTTAGTGTTGGGCGCCATTTTCCTAAACTATAAAACATATGGAAACTTTTTTGGAGGGGTTTCAGCCCGATTTTAACACCTGGGACATCGGGAATTTAAATATTCAAGGGCAAACGTATTAAAGTACAAAGAGGGCGGCTCGGACGCCTCATCCCCTGCCGCAATCTTTCCTCACTTTTCATTAAGATGCAGCAGGAGGGGAGGGGGGCAAATGTGATTTTAGGTGAGAGCGCCAAAGAAAATAGGACGGGGGAGGTTCAGGGAGAGACTGGACGCTTGGCTGGGTAATCACCGCATTCCTCCGGCTCAAGCCAAGCCCTGGAATTAGAAGCAGTCATTTTCCCCAAGCCAGAGGACTTTACTACACCCCCCCCCTTCCCATCAAGGAAAAGCCAAACCTCATCTCAACAGCACAAGATCAGTGTGACCTTCCCGAATAAAAATAAAAAAGTATAAAAATAATATTTTTATAAATATTAAAAAAAAAAAGTTATAAAATATATATATTTTTTTAAATAAAATTATAAAAAAAAAACTGCCCGAATTAATTTCTATGGACGATAAACTGGTATAAATGAGATATTTGTTGCCTCATTCACCTTTATTTGACATCTGTTTATTCACTGTAGATTGTAAATAATTAAAAAAATAATAATTGGATTTAATATTCGATTTTTATGGATTTCCTGGAAATGTCGCAGAAACATGTCTGGATCGGAAATCTTTTAGGGACAAAATTAAATCAGCAACGGGGATATTTTTTGTTATTAGCCGTTTCAACCCCACCTTTTCCCGACAAAAAAATAATAACAATAATATATATATATTATATATATATATATATATATATATATATATAATATATATATATATATATATATATATATATATATATATATATATATATATATATATAAAATAAAAAAAAAAAGGAAAAAAGGAACCAGGTGATATTTTGTGAATAAATATATGTAAAGTGATTTTTTTTTTGGGTATTATTTATTTATTTGTAAAGTATTTTACCAGGAAGGATACATTGTAGGTATGATTCTAGGAGCCTGTGGCCCTTGATTTAAGTCCTGGTACAGGGGAAAAACATGAAAGTACAGATGAATAGAGAACAGTCGCTCACCAAAGTCACTAGTGCAAACGGCCATCATGATTTCGGTGTCATTGCACGGCCGGCAGACGCCTGTAGAGAGAAGCACACACGGGTTATAGTAAATCATTTAAATCTCTTCATATAGAGGAGGCATGCAGCACCCCAGATTATAGGGTCATGCTGCTGATATCACCCCCTCCTCCCACCAATATATGAGGTCATTGATCCCATATTTATGACATCATCAGATTGGAGAATTTATACAGGCTCCGGCATTAACGTGAACAACTCAAACGGACAAATACAAGAGCGTTTTAATATAGGTTGGTCAGGGGCGGCTCTATAATTAGGCAAAATAGGCGGCTGCCCAAGGCATCGCTTCCACCAGGGCCTCCGATGATGTAATGGATGTAAAATACCATTAAGCTGATGTTATACACAAATTCACTCGTCTACCAAGAGGTGTCCACAATAGATCGAAAATTATAATAATGACATATTGTGCCTCAAAAAAGGGGAATTCTGTGTATTCTGTAAAGACTCTCAGCTGTTCAAAGTTGAAGCAACTTTATTGACAACCAGTTGTAAACACAACACCTGAAAAAACGTGCTATTTTAGCGCCAAATCCCAATAGAAGTGGGTTATTTACTAATGCAAACTTTGTGGGGGGCGGGGAGGGAGATGGACAGGAGGATAAACGTAAATTTAGGGCAAAAATAACACAAGGTGTGATTTATTTCTGATATTTAGGCCTGCAATTAATATGTCCTGAGGGAATTCCTGACATCCCGAGTCTAAAACTACATCCAGGTTTGAATTATCTGCAAAACTTTAACCTGTTTAATGGGGCAGGGGGGGGGACTTTTAAAGAGGGGGTGCAGCAGAGATGTCCCCCCCCTTATCGGTTTCCATGGGAACTGCGCTCAGATCCTTATCTCCGGCTAATTAATGGGGTGTTAGTGGCCATGTCCTAAGGCCCAGCAGGACACAGCCCAGTTGTTTGAGGAAGATGGGGGCAGGGAATGGAGAGAAGCAGGAGATCAAACCACTCCCGCCATGGTCTGACATGATTACCGGGGCCTGCCGGGCCCTGCACGCACATAGAAAGATCCGCTAAGTCGCGTTAAATCAGGAAAATAACGGCAGCCAACATGAACGGCGCATCACAAAGCGTATCCTCTGAATGCCCCGTTGTAAGGGGTACATAGTCCCACAGAAATTCCACCAACCCCATTTTCTTAAATCGCTCATTTATAGGGATTTGAGATCATAGGTATCAAAGCGCTCCATGGCAACGAAACCAGACATACGCTTTCACCGAATCCTCTCGATCGCCCAATAGCCCTTACTTGTTGCTCAGTTTATGATAGAAACGGAGAAAATGTTTAAAATGGCGTGAATGGTGGAGGAATAGTAAAATCTGGGGTATTTACCCCCAGAAATGCTAATGCGGCGCTCATGCATAAGCAGTCCAGATTGGGTGGGCACATGTCAAGACGGCATGCCCTTTTTGGTGGGCAGCGAAAAAAATGCATCAAGGCCATGCCTAGTGCCAGCCAAGCCTCTAGCATTCCCAATCTCAGACCTGCCGAAGACCGAGCAATAAAGCTCACGATAATGCGCATGGTGTATGAATGCATCATAAAGCTCCACAACAATAAAGCTCACAGTAATGTGCAGTGTGTATAAGCGTATCACAGAGATCCACAGCAATAAAGCTCACAGTAATGTGCGGTGGGTATGAGCGTATCAGAGCTCCACAGCTATAAAGCTCACTGTAATGTGCAGTACGTATGAGAGTATCACATAATCCACAGCTATGAAGCTCACAGTAATGTGTGGTGGGTATGAGCATAACAGAGTTCCACAGCAATAAAACCCAAAGTAATGTGCGGGTGTATGAGCGTATCACAGGGCTCCACAGCAATAAAACTTACAGTAATGTGCAGTGTGTATGAGCGTATCACATAATCCACAGCTATAAAGCTCACAGTAATGTGCGGTGGGTATATGAGCGTATCACAGAGCTCCACAGCAATAAAACTCATAGCACCAACTAACCTTCCATGTTCAGCTTGTTTAAGGGAAGGGCGAGCCGGCCGTCCCAGTCCCCCCTCAGCTCGTAACGGAAGGCGGCGATCCGGCGGCTGATGTCCTGGTGTGGAATGGCTTGTAGGAACAGCGCCACCTTCTGCTGGGGATGCCAGCTGAAGCAGTGGACCCTGGGGTGCATGGTTGGCTCAGCCTCAGAGAGTAGCAGTTCCAGGACCCCTTCTCTCTCCAGATACAACTGGGCCCCCCGGAACGTTGAGGCAGGTTTGATGCAGGCGGTCAGTAGCCGGGGCTCAGACGCCGGCACAGCCACTGGCTGCCGCGGCAGGATGCGGAGACGCAGGGCGCCCTTCGGGTACAGCCACTTCACGGCACCCTCTGCGCAATGCAAGGAGGCCTGCTCCACCGAGCCCGCTTCCAGTGACAGCCCACTGCGGAGACAAAAACAAAATGTAAACACGACGGAGCCAAAAAAACAAATATATATATTATAAAGCAGGATATAGGAAAACATCACACAGATCGTAAGCTCTTCAGGCCAGACATTTAAGGTCACACATCACTTAAGTAGCACCAAGAGTTTCCAACGTGGAAGATTTTGAAAAAGTTCATTGAAAAATTCCAAAAATGCTGGAGTCGCATCGGAGGACTGACCCTGCACGAAGCGTTACAATGGACGTGGGCCCTCCAGCGGGGCGTATTCTCTAAACTGTGAGTTAGAGAAATTATCATTATGGAATCTCAACATTTCTAAAAGCATAAAAATAACACAATTTGCCAAGTATCACCAGGTTGTGAATCAATTTCCACAAAATGGTTTGAAGAAGTTAATTCTACGCCACGAATCCCCCAAAAGGTGGGGGGGGGGTGAGAGAAATCATCTTCAAACCGGGGACATTTATAATAAAAATAATTTAAAAAAAAGTATAAAACTAGAAGAATTAAGTGTTTTTAATCAATTTTGTTTATAATCTTTACTTTTTGGTTTTAAAGTGACTTTTCTAGGGCTGCCGGGTCTAGGGCTGCCGGGTCTAGGGCTGCCGGGTCGGCCATGTTTTCCTAGACACATAATGTAGATTCGTGCCAATGGGCAGTGTATGAACAATGCTGCCCTGCAACATGTATAATCTATACGCTGCAGCTAAGGAATCCCAGGTGACCTGCCTTGATTTCCTTCCTGCAGCATATGAGTTATACATGTTTCAGGGCAGCGTTTTCCCTGTGCTCCCCCTCTGCATGAAATAGTAATAGGAGTCCAGGAAAACATGGCTGACCCGGCAGCTCTGTCTTCTAGCCTCTTGCCGGGCACGTTAATCCCTCACAGAGCGGTCTGATGGAGTCGAGTCACCCGGCACAGCTCGCCCTGTCAACACACGCCCTGCCCTGGGGAAAAGCAATTGACCCCAGCTTTCAGCCGAGGCCTTTTTTTGTCAGTTAAGCCTGAAATCGGGTAAAAGCCGGAGTGACAGACGTGCGGCGAGCAGCTGCCAGCGGTTTTAAAAGGTGCAGCGCGGCAGATGCTGGGGTTGCGTAAAGGTGAAAGTGTTTGTTGGCGCCGGCAGTGCATGAATGCTACATGCTGCAGGGCAGCACTTAGAGTGTTTCCAAGCCACACAACCGCGCACCTCCCGCTATGTCTCAAGCTGGGCTATAAGGCCCTCTAAGCCGGGGTCAGACGAGCGTTTTGAAGAGCAGAAGAAACGTCCGTGAGAGAGGATGACGTTCCTTCCACCCCGACGCCCGTCTGGCCACCTCACGGAGTGCAGTTAGGATCGCGTTTTGCAGTCCCGCCGAACGCGTGTCGTAGCACTTCGACGGGGAGGCTTGCAAGACGGCCGCAGCACGTGTGGCCGCTGTGACGGACCCTGGAAGGCACGTTCGCAAGGGCGCACATAAGGCTGGGGTCAGACGAGCGCACTAAGTGACGAAGCGTATATGACGGGGTGCAGCAACGGCAATAAATGACAGCGCCATCTAGCCGAGAGTGATGGGAGTTACAGTCTTCAGCGTCTCCAATGACCCCCCCTCTCCCTCCATCTTTCCTATTCTTCAATGTATTAGGTCACCAGGGATAGCAAACCCTGCCCACACCCCCAGATGTTTACGAACTACAACTCCCATGATTCCCTGGCCACCTATTACATGCAAAGAATTCTGGGAATCGTAGGCATCAACGTCCGCGAAGCCGGAGTTTGAGGTCTCAGACCCAAATAGTCACATAGATATGGCGTACGGTACCCACCAAAACCTTGTATCCTGGATCCATGGGAGTGATCACGTAGAATTGGGATGGGTTAAAAGAATTTTAAAAAAAATAGATTGTACTCGCTCAGGGAGGGTCACCTTGTGAAATTAGGTTTAGAGTTATTTTTTTTGAACGAGGGGGGGGGGGGGATTCTAAACCTAATATCATAAGGCGACCCTCCCTGAGCGTTTCGTTTGTCCCAAGCGAGTAAAATAATTTTTTTATTTAGATTTTTTTTAAAAAAAAAAATGAATTCTAATTTTTCCTCCTTTTTATTTCTTTCTGCGCTCCCCCCCCCCCCAGAAAATAAGCGCAGAATGGAATAAAACGGGCGGAAAAATGTGAAAATACATAAATAAATAGGGGGGAAAAAAAAAATGAAAATCTTTAAACTATTTCTGGTGAAATAACAAATTGGCAAAATCGAAATAGAACGGGGGTTATGATAGAGACGCTGGTGCCGGTGCCGGTCCTGACATCGCTCCGGTGACGCAGAAGATTTCTGGAATGTGGATACGAGCCGGAGTATTGCCTCCTGGGGTCTGTCTGGTCTATGCAGAGAGATTGGGGGGGGGGGCTGTCAGGTCAGCCATGTTTTCCTGGACACATCACTATTTCATGCAGAGGGGGAGCACAGGGAAAAGTGCTGCCCTGCAACCTGTATAATCCATATGCTGCAGGAAGGAAATCAAGGCAGGTCACCTGGGATTTTTTACCTGCAGCGTATGGATTATACATGTTGCGGGGTGGCATTTTTCATGCGCCGCCCATCAGCATGATACATTAGATGTGTCCAGGTAAACATGGCCGACCTGACAGCCCTGGTTTGGAGATTGAGGGATCTCGCAGGCCTCCAAGTGATGGAGGATCGCATGCAACGTTCCATGTGAGGTCAGCACAGGTGGCTAGTGAGTCAGGCAGCTGGGCTAGTGTTTCTCCACCATCCAGCTGTAAGTCAAAAGTACAACAACTTTTCCCCAAAAATGCGCAGAATATAAAAAAAAAAAAATAAAAAAAAAAAAAAAAGGATCCACCAACATCGTAATAAATACAGAAATTGAAAAGAAAAAAAAAAAAGCCATAAAAAAATATAATGTATATATAAATAAAAAGGCATGAACAAAACAAAACAAAAAACAAACAAACAGCCAATGGATTTTCCCCAATTCAGCAGAATTTTGCCCCAGATTTTCAGTTTTCGGTTTAGTGAATCAGCCCCAGGATTGGGGGGGGGGGGTCTTTGCTCAGAAACAAAAGATGTTCTGGAAGGAAGGTGAAGCAAAGGCAGACAGAGGGGCTTCTCGACTAAACAGCGACGTGTTGTGAACTGGAAGCCGCACTGAGGTATTAACCTCTTAACAACCAGGGAGATTTTAACCCCCCCAAATCATCGACATAAGTGAGGAGAGCCCCGTGACAAGCACATAGTCCTGCTTCATTATTCCAGCAGCGGCCGCAGAGCCTCGATGTTTGTAAAAAAAAAGAGTCAAAGATCTGTGAAGCTCTGGAATGTTATGAGGGAATTACTCCTTCACCGGCCCCGAGGGGTTAAACGGGGGGCTCTGATCCAGCACAAAACAATCTGTGCCCGGAGTCACCAAAAATAAATACATGTTTTATGCTACGGGCGTCGATTCATCGCCCAGCGGGCAGCATCATGACCTGTACAGCCCTGGGCCACAGAGCTCACACTCTACCAAATATCTCCCTGCGGAGACTGGAGTGAAGAGAACACACACACACACACCACACACACACCACACACACAGACACACACACACACAGACACACAGACACACAGACACACAGACACACACACACACAGACACACACACACACAGACACACACACACACAGACACACACACACACAGACACAGACACAGACACACACACACAGACACAGACACACACACACACAGACACACACACAGGAGATTCATTAAGAAACCCCAATTATATAATGTTATATAAGGTTCAATGTTCTCGAACCCAGGACATACTTGAAAACGAGAGAAATCTCAATGTATCCTTCCTGGTAAAATCCTTTTATAAATAAATATAAATCTTAAAAACATAAGGAAAGTCGCTGGAGGCGGAGCCAGAAACCAGGATATATCAGCCCCAAAATGTGTCAAAAAACCCTGAAATTAGAACAAGAGCAAAAAAATCTTATTCACAGAGAGGGACGTCTGACATGTTTATTGCTCTGCAGCTCTGTTATACACTCACACACCCTGAATATATGGAGGAACCCCTAAAAAGACACCCGCACACCCTGAATATATGGAGGAGCCCCTAAAAAGACACCCGCACACCCTGAATATATGGAGGAGCTCCTAAAAAGACACCAGCACACCCTGAATATATGGAGGAGCCCCTAAAAAGACACCCACACACCCTGAATATATGGAGGAGCTCCTAAAAAGACACCAGCACACCCTGAATATATGGAGGAGCCCCTAAAAACACACCCACACACCCTGAATATATGGAGGAGCCCCTAAAAAGACACCAGCACACCCTGAATATATGGAGGAGCCCCTAAAAAGACACCCGCACACCCTGAATATATGGAGGAGCCCCTAAAAAGACACCCACACACCCTGAATATATGGAGGAACCCGTAAAAAGACACCCGCACACCCTGAATATATGGAGGAGCCCCTAAAAAGACACCCGCACACCCTGAATATATGGAGGAGCCCCTAAAAAGACACCTGCACACCCTGAATATATGGAGGAGCCCCTAAAAAGACACCCGCACACCCTGAATATATGGAGGAGCCCCTAAAAACACACACGCACACCCTGAATATATGGAGGAGCCCCTAAAAACACACACGCACACCCTGAATATATGGAGGAGCCCCTAAAAAAACACCCGCACACCCTGAATATATGGAGGAACCCCTAAAAATAGACAGAGCACTAGAAGAGGAACTCTCTCCACATCCTAAAACTTTATAAATATTGTGGTGTATGTATGTGTGTGGGGGGGGGGTGTTTAACCCCTGGATGTGCAGCTGTATTTTCCATAGCCTGGGTAAGGTTAAAGCTGTGGATCTCCTGCATCACACAGTATATAGAGAGCAGGGGGTAAAATCCCTACACCTCACCCACACTCACACTCACACTCAGGTCTGATGATGATGAGCACCTACCTCCCCCTCCAGCTGCACTGAGACTCTCTGAAGCTGCAGGACACCCACTGGATGAGGCTCAGGGTCAGGAGCCCAGTGATGCCCCTCATGTTCTCTGGCCAGGGCTGCATCTCACACACAGTGCAGGGTGGGCATGCCTGGCATCCAGGGGGGGGGGCACTCAGAGCAGGACCTTTAAATGCCCATCAGTTGTGGGAAAGTCAGAGCCTCCCAGCCTCTCCATGTCCAGACTGAGTCCAGCCTTTACTCTGGGAAATCCTATGACAGGGGATGGAGAGGAGGGGGGGGGGCAGTGGAGGTGGGGGGTGGATTTTTAGTTTTTAGGCAGCTAATGGTAAAAGAGAAGCAGGAAACTTTAAGCCTATGGCAGGCAGGGGATGGATGGAGCCCAAGTCTCAGTCCCTTCCCCCAACACATGAGAGAACAATGTAATTAAAGGGCACAGGGGGGGGGGGGTTACAAGGACCCTTGTCCAGATGTTCTGCTCCAAGTGAAGTGTTTTCAGGAGAATGAAAAGGGGTCCATTCCTCCTGGTACCAAACCTACACTTACTGCAAGTCACTTCCAAAATAGCCAGGAGGGGGGATAAGCAGCACAGAGCCCACCCAAACATAGAGCCCCCTGCATTGTGTCCATGGTAACACTGTATCTCATCACTCACTGCTACACATTCTATCCCCCCCCACTGCCTGATACATATATTACTTTATGCTGCCATTTATTATTATTCACCATCTTTTATTAATATGTGTTTATCAATAAAGTTAACCACTTACAAGTCTATTCAAAGAAAGGTGAAACTCAGGAGAATGACTGGAGGAGTGAAAATTCTAGGGCAAAATAGCCAAAACCAGAAAAATTCTCCCAGTTATCTCACTTTCCAAATCGGCTATTTTGACCTAGAATTTTCCATTCTCCAGTCATTCTCCTGCTTTTCACCGCTCTCTGAATAAGCCTGTGTATGTCTTTGGCACTTGTAGCACCGGAGCCAGTAAGTATTTCTATTTACACATGGATATATATATATATATAACTATTAGAGCTTAGATGCAAAAAAAGTGAGAAGCTGTGGACCTCATTTGCATATCCTACCCAGACTTCCTTGCTGCATGTGGGGAATGTAGCACATGAGCTCTGTGATCAGTTTTCTGAATTTCTGGGAAAAAATGCGTTCGGTTGCACGGCCGAACTTTTGCGTGGCTGTACTTCGTATATTGGCCGTCATTGCCCGTCATTTGCTGCTAGTGCGGCCGTGATAAAGTGGGGCTGCATGCGCGTTCGCACTGCGTTCGTCTGACCCCAGCCTTACGGAGTCCGCCAAGATAACCTTTTAATAATGGGCACAGGCAGTGGTTCCCCATCCCTCCGGCAGTCAAAGGGTTAAGGAGTCCATGTTTTCTGGCCATTACATGCAGATTAAATTGCTGTAGAAGCTGCAATCTCTCTAGATACATAGTGTCAGGGACTGATTGACCCCCTTCTCAATCTAAACACCCCTGGGCCTTTTTGCTGCCCGGGCCTGTCATACCCAGCGCTTAATGACTTTATTACCCGCCACACATTGTCCCAGCGATGCTACATGAATCCACCCCTAATTAACCTCCCATTCTACTGATGGCGCCAAAACGTTACATTGTAACCTGTGCGACACCAGGGGGGGGGTGAGGCTATAGATCTCCCAGGAGAACAAGGGGGTCGCTTGATCCGCCATATTTCCCAGGACATTTCCCATCGACGTGCTGATGGATGACACATGAAAGTGTCTCCCTGCAGTATGTACAATTCATACGCTCCCGTAACCTTAAAGTAGAGCAGGAGTCGACAACCTTGGTCTATCTGATGATTTTGGATTTACAGTTACAAGTATTTATAAAGCGCTAAAAAGGTTACCGAGAGCCAGACAATGAGAACTACATCTCCCATGAGGCTTAGATGATCTAATGAGGGGCTGGGAATCATGGGAGTTGCAGTCCAGAAACATCTGGGGGTGACGGAGTTTGACAGCCCTGGGATAGACTTTCTACCTGCTGTTGCTGTAGGTTCTGTTTTGTGAAGCGATTAAAGCCGCACAATAAAAAGGTTCAAGTGTAAAACAACAAGAAATGCCCAAACAATCATCACTGACACCAAGCGTTAATTCTGCGAAACTGGAGGATAATTGTACAGGCCGAACCAGAATGACCGGTTCCCACCCATATAGTCTGCATTATCCAAACACTGCCCATCTTCAGGACGACCACAGAGTAATGTTTAACCTGTTACTGACCTTTCTAGATGGCGCGTGATGTTAGTGATCACTTTCTAGATGGCGCGGGATGTTAGTGATCACTTTCTAGATGGCGCGGGATGTTAGTGATCACTTTCTAGGTGACGCGTGATGTTAGTGATCACTTTCTAGGTGACGCGTGATGTTAGTGATCACTTTCTAGGTGACGCATGATGTCAGTGATCACTTTTCTAGATGACGCGTGATATTAGTGATCACTTTCTAGGTGACGCGTGATGTTAGTGATCACTTTCTAGGTGACGCGTGATGTTAGTGATCACTTTCTAGGTGACGCATGATGTTAGTGATCACTTTCTAGGTGACGCGTGATGTTAGTGATCACTTTCTAGGTGACGCATGATGTTAGTGATCACTTTCTAGGTGACGCATGATGTTAGTGATCACTTTCTAGGTGACGCGTGATGTTAGTGATCACTTTCTAGGTGACGCATGATGTTAGTGATCACTTTCTAGGTGACGCGTGATGTTAGTGATCACTTTCTAGGTGACGCATGATGTTAGTGATCACTTTCTAGGTGACGCATGATGTTAGTGATCACTTTCTAGGTGACGCATGATGTTAGTGATCACTTTCTAGGTGACGCATGATATTAGTGATCACTTTCTAGGTGACGCATGATGTTAGTGATCACTTTCTAGGTGACGCGTGATGTTAGTGATCACTTTCTAGGTGACGCATGATGTTAGTGATCACTTTCTAGATGGCGCGTGATGTTATTGATCACTTTCTAGGTGACGTGTGATGTTAGTGATCACTTTCTAGATGGCATGTGATATTAGTGATCACTTTCTAGGTGACGCATGATGTTAGTGATCACTTTCTAGGTGACGCATGATGTTAGTGATCACTTTCTAGATGGCGCGTGATGTTAGTGATCACTTTCTAGATGGCATGTGATATTAGTGATCACTTTCTAGGTGACGCGTGATGTTAGTGATCACTTTCTAGGTGACGCGTGATGTTAGTGATCACTTTCTAGGTGACGCGTGATGTTAGTGATCACTTTCTAGGTGACGCGTGATGTTAGTGATCACTTTCTAGGTGACGCGTGATGTTAGTGATCACTTTCTAGGTGACGCCTGATGTTAGTGATCACTTTCTAGGTGACGCGTGATGTTAGTGATCACTTTCTAGGTGACGCGTGATGTTAGTGATCACTTTCTAGGTGACGCGTGATGTTAGTGATCACTTTCTAGATGACGCGTGATGTTAGTGATCACTTTCTAGATGACGCGTGATGTTACTGATCACTTTCTAGATGGCGTGTGATATTAGTGATCACTTTCTAGATGGCGTGTGATATTAGTGATCACTTTCTAGGTGACGCATGATGTTAGTGATCACTTTCTAGGTGACGCGTGATGTTAGTGATCACTTTCTAGGTGACGCGTGATGTCAGTGATCACTTTCTAGGTGACGCGTGATGTTAGTGATCACTTACTAGGTGACGCGTGATGTTAGTGATCACTTTCTAGAGGACGCGTGATGTTACTGATCACTTTCTAGATGGCGTGTGATATTAGTGATCACTTTCTAGATGACGCGTGATGTTACTGATCACTTTCTAGATGACGCGGGATGTTAGTGATCACTTTCTAGATGACGTGTGATGTTAGTGATCACTTTGTAGATGGCGCGTGATGTCAGTGATCACTTTCTAGGTGACGCGTGATGTTAGTGATCACTTTCTAGATGACGCGTGATGTTAGTGATCACTTTCTAGATGACGCGTGATGTTAGTGATCACTTTCTAGATGACGCGTGATGTTAGTGATTACTTTCTAGATGGCGCGTGATGTTAGTGATCACTTTCTAGGTGACGCGTGATGTTAGTGATCACTTTCTAGATGACGCGTGATGTTAGTGATCACTTTCTAGATGGCGCGTGATGTTAGTGATTACTTTCTAGATGGCGCGTGATGTTACTGATCACTTTCTAGATGGTGAGTGATGCTAGTGATCACTTTCTAGATGGTGAGTGATGTTAGTGATCACTTTCTAGATGGCGCGTGATGTTAGTGATCACTTTCTAGATGACGTGTGATGTTAGTGATCACTTTCTAGATGGCGCGTGATGTTAGTGATCACTTTGTAGATGGCGGGTGATGTTAGTGATCACTTTGTAGATGGCGGGTGGTGTTAATGGTGGAATATTTCCCAGATTTGTCTAAGTTTGATTAAAAACCAATTTTTTCCTCTGAAATTCTCCATTTTAGCTAATAAACCATAAATGAGGTTTTGGTGTTTTGTCATTTTTTTGGACGTACAGACGACATGCTTTGACCTTTACCTTCTCGCGGCTTGACACATTGTTCTTCCTGGGTTCTCATGGTTATTGTTTTGCAGAGACTAAAGGCTTAATGTTAAAACGTATACGGTGTCCGCAAAATACACGGTTTTCATCCTTGACTTGACTAAAATAAACCTGTATTATCCTCGTAAACAATGAGACTGTTGATGAGTGTCCTAAACGTCTTGGCTCACTCATCCCCCTCAACCCCCGGGAGGCCAGACAGGAGCGATCGGCCATTGATGTGATGTGAGTAGGTGTGTCAGGAGGACTCAGAGAACTGATAAAGCACCTGAGCAGCAGGTGAAACTGCCCGAGGGGCTGATACCAGAGGCTGGAGTGACGAGTGGCTCTGAGGATAGGGTCACCAAATCGGCCATGTTTTCATGGATACATATTACTATATTATGCAGAGGAGGGCACAGGGAAAAGTGCTGCCCTGCAGCATGTTTAATTCATGACTTGCAGGAAGGAAATCAAGGCAGGTCACCTGGGAAGACAGGTTCCAGCGGCAATCGTATCCCTCCAGATGATTTTAGGAACTACATCTCCCACAAGGCTCAGTCAACCTAATGAGTGTCGGAGCATCATGGGAGGTGTAGTTCCCAAACTTCTTGAGGACCATAATTGGAGACCCATTCAGTGTATATTGGGCTGCGCCTTTTAAATACTGTTAATTATTTCACCCTTTGTGAAGACGGACATGTCTGGCCATTCGTGTCTCTTTATTACGCTTCAACCGGTCGAACCAGTTTAACGAGTCGCTCCACTTACAACATCACGGACCGTCGTCTGATGGAGCTTTCTGCACCTTTCAATCAGTCTCAGCTCTGTGTAACAATAAGCTGAAGCTCCTGCGACCCCGAGATCAGGGTTATCTTTTGTTCCATCGCGGCCCTGAGCAGATACGCTGGTGAGATTTGGTTAATGCACCAACTATCACTCCTGCTCGGGCACCAGAATTAGTGTTCGAACAGGTTAGGCCATCTCAGCCTGACTTCCACGTCTGTCTTACATGAAAAGTGCTGCCCTAGGAGCTCATATAAACCATCCATCCAATGAAATGTGTGTATTATGAGCCAGTTGCCCCCAGTGGGCGCAAAGAGTACTGCAAGTAAAATGTCTTCCGTTTGTACGGCTGCATCAGCGTCTGAATTGGCATCGCCCCTAGAAATCATAGGATAGGGCCCATTAGTCACGAAATGGTTGGACTCCTAGAGCAGGCAAGCTCCAATGAGGAAATTACGTGAAGCTCAGCCACTTCCTCCTCCTCAAAGGCCGGCCCATGCGGAGCGCTCAGCACTTTCTTCCAAATAATACTTTCTTTATTTATATATTGTCATTATAGCATTTATTACAATTCAATACAAGTTAATGATTTTGATTTTGAGCCTCGCTGGTATATAGAGCACACATGATTAGGGGTCCGGCTCTCCGTATAGCGGCCGTCCCTCCATATACAGCATTCCCTGGATTAAGACAAACACAAAATATAATTAGGCGCTCAGACAGCTGGAATATAATTACCCTGCGGGCTCTCTACGTGCTGACAGCTGAGGGATGGAAAGGTTTGCTGTCGCCTTCCTAAAATAAAACCATTAATGTCTCCCCCCCCCCCCCCTCTGGCAGCGTTCCTTTCCCTTGGGTAGGTCAAGGTCCCAAAATTCAAATCAGCAGCTGTAACCCCCGAATAAACACATCATGGAAACACGGTGGTCTCCGCCACCGGAAAGAGCACTCACTGCATGGGTTGGTCAGCCCTTTGGGGGAAAAAGATTGTCAAATGGGGCTTATCTACTAAAATCATAGATAAATACCTTCAGAGGGCCCCGATTTATGAGGGACAGTCCCTATTGTGTTGCAAAATCCACCTGTCCCTCTACGCTCTCCAAATGTCCCTTTTTTAGTGTCTCCTCCATATTCAGGGTGTATGGATGTATTTGTAGGGGCAACTCCATATATTCAGGGTGCGGGTGTCTTTTTAGGGGCTCCTCTATATATTCTGGGTGTGCTGGCTGTCTTTTAGGGGCTCCTCCATATATTCAGGGTGTGCGGGTGTCTTTTTAGGGGCTCCCCCATATATTCAGGGTGTGTGGGTGTCTTTTTAGGGGCTCCTCCATATATTCAGGGTGTGCGGGTGTCTTTTTAGGGGCTCCTCCATATATTCAGGGTGTGTGGGTGTCTTTTTAGGGCTTCCTCCATATATTCAGGGTGTGCGGGTGTCTTTTTAGGGGTTCCTCATATATTCAGGGTGTGTGGGTGTCTTTTTAGGGGATCCTACTTATATTCAGGGGATGCGGGTGTCTTTTTAGGGGCTCCTCCATATATTCAGGGTGTGTGGGTGTCTTTTTAGGGGTTCCTCCATATATTCAGGGTGTGTGGGTGTCTTTTTAGGGGTTCCTCCATATATTCAGGGTGTGTGGGTGTCTTTTTAGGAGCTCCTCCATATATTCAGGGTGTGTGGGTGTCTTTTTAGGGGCTCCTCTATATATTCAGGGTGTGTGGGTGTCTTTTTAGGGGCTCCTCCATATATTCAGGGTGTGTGGGTGTCTTTTTAGGGGTTCCTCCATATATTCAGGGTGCGCGGGTGTCTGTTTAGGGACTCCTCATATATTTGGGGGATGCGGGTGTCTTTTTAGAGGCTCCTCCATATATTCAGGGTGTGTGGGTGTCTTTTTAGGGGCTCCTCCATATATTCAGGGTGTGCGGGTGTCTTTTTAGAGGCTCCTCCATATATTCAGGGTGTGCGGGTGTCTTTTTAGGGGTTCCTCCATATATTCAGGGTGTGCGGGTGTCTTTTTAGGGGCTCCTCCATATATTCAGGGTGCGCGGGTGTCTGTTTAGGGGCTCCTCCATATATTCAGGTGTGCGGGTGTCTTTTTAGGGGTTCCTCCATATATTCAGGGTGTGCGGGTGTCTTTTTAGGGGTTCCTCCATATATTCAGGGTGTGCGGGTGTTTTTTTTAGGGGCTCCTCCATATATTCAGGGTGTGCAGGTGTCTTTTTAGGGGCTCCTCCATATATTCAGGGTGTGCGGGTGTCTTTTTCGGGGCTCCTCTATATATTCAGGGTGTGTGGGTTTCTTTTTAGGGGTTCCTCCATATATTCAGGGTGTGTGGGTGTCTTTTTAGGGGCTCCTCCATATATTCAGGGTGTGTGGGTGTCTTTTTAGGGGCTCCTACTTATATTCAGGGGATGCGGGTGTCTTTTTAGGGGCTCCTCCATATATTCAGGGTGTGCGGGTGTCTTTTTAGGGGTTCCTCCATATATTCAGGGTGTGGGGGTGTCTTTTTAGGGGTTCCTCCATATATTCAGGGTGTGTGGGTGTCTTTTTAGGGGTTCCTCCATATATTCAGGGTGTGTGGGTGTCTTTTTAGGGGCTCCTCTATATATTCAGGGTGTGTGGGTGTCTTTTTAGGGGCTCCTCCATATATTCAGGGTGTGTGGGTGTCTTTTTAGGGGCTCCTACTTATATTCAGGGGATGCGGGTGTCTTTTTAGGGGCTCCTCCATATATTCAGGGTGTGCGGGTGTCTTTTTAGGGGTTCCTCCATATATTCAGGGTGCGCGGGTGTCTGTTTAGGGACTCCTCATATATTTGGGGGATGCGGGTGTCTTTTTAGAGGCTCCTCCATATATTCAGGGTGTGTGGGTGTCTTTTTAGGGGCTCCTCCATATATTCAGGGTGTGCGGGTGTCTTTTTAGAGGCTCCTCCATATATTCAGGGTGTGCGGGTGTCTTTTTAGGGGTTCCTCCATATATTCAGGGTGTGCGGGTGTCTTTTTAGGGGCTCCTCCATATATTCAGGGTGCGCGGGTGTCTGTTTAGGGGCTCCTCCATATATTCAGGGTGTGCGGGTGTCTTTTAGGGGCTCCTCCATATATTCAGGGTGTGCGGTGTCTTTTTAGGGGTCCTCCATATATTCAGGGTGCGCGGGTGTCTGTTTAGGGACTCCTCATATATTTGGGGGATGCGGGTGTCTTTTTAGAGGCTCCTCCATATATTCAGGGTGTGTGGGTGTCTTTTTAGGGGCTCCTCCATATATTCAGGGTGTGCGGGTGTCTTTTTAGAGGCTCCTCCATATATTCAGGGTGTGCGGGTGTCTTTTTAGGGGTTCCTCCATATATTCAGGGTGTGCGGGTGTCTTTTTAGGGGCTCCTCCATATATTCAGGGTGCGCGGTGTCTGTTTAGGGGCTCCTCCATATATTCAGGGTGTGCGGGTGTCTTTTTAGGGGTTCCTCCATATATTCAGGGTGTGCGGGTGTCTTTTTAGGGGCTCCTCCATATATTCAGGGTGTGCGGGTGTCTTTTTCGGGGCTCCTCTATATATTCAGGGTGTGTGGGTTTCTTTTTAGGGGTTCCTCCATATATTCAGGGTGTGCGGGTGTCTTTTTCGGGGCTCCTCTATATATTCAGGGTGTGTGGGTTTCTTTTTAGGGGCTCCTCCATATATTCAGGGTGTGTGGGTGTCTTTAGGGGTTCCTCCATATATTCAGGGTGTGTGGGTGTCTTTTTAGGGGCTCCTCCATATATTCAGGGTGTGTGGGTGTCTTTTTAGGGGCTCCTCCATATATTCAGGGTGTGCGGGTGTCTTTTTAGGGTCTATATATATTTGGGGTGTGCGGGTGTCTTTTTAGGGTCTATATATATTTGGGGTGTGCGGGTGTCTTTTTAGGGTCTCTATATATTTAGGGTGTGCTGTATAAATCGCTCATGGTAAATAAGATGCTTTGCTCTTGTTCTATATAACATTTTATTGATATAAATGGCCTCAGCGGGTCGTGTAGTTATCTATAAAATCTGGCTGAATAGCGTCGTATTTAGCCCCGCCTCCAGCGCCATTCCCTGTAATTCATGGCTTCCTCTTTGAAGTTAGATTTTTCGACATCTTTTTATTTTCTCGAATTCCCAGTTTAGTGAATAACCCACGCTTGTTTGGGGCTCAGGACCCGGGGGCCTCTCGGTTAAGGGATGGGGACACAGCGGTCACTCCTACACAATCTGCATCTTATATGTGGGAAGAAACCGCAACAGACACACAATAACACATTGTGACGGACATGATGTGAGGAAAAAAACTGGGGAAAAAATGTTGTACTGTAGGTACTCAGGGGCCTTTAGCTGCCATGACTGGATGAACATGGCCGCCGGGTCCATTCACAGGCCTCCTGTCACCCTTCATAACATCCCTTGTTTCCACGGCCCAATGGCTGCTTTAGGAAGGCCATGCCGGGCGCCCATTCACATCATGCTTTCATGCCGGGTTTTTTGTGTTTGTCTGTGGGTTTCTGGATGTTTTGCGGATGACGTTATCCACAGGAAAGGGACGCAGGGGGGGATGGGGGTCCGGTTACCATCGCTCTGTCTCCCGTGTGAAGGAATCCCAATTACATCCACAAAGGGATTGTTCAAATATTGACAGCCATGGCCTGCGCGACGTCCCCGGGCCTACGCGTACACATAGAGGCCTGGAAACCTGCGCCGCGGTCACCCATGTCACCACAGGGAGAGAGGACCCGACTGACATCCAAAAATACATATACATACGCTATAGTCATATATATATATACATATATATCGACAAGTTACTCTAGGGATATCGCTGACAATATTGAAGCTTTTTTCAATAACCGTAAATAATCGTAATTCCTAGAGGGTAGAGACGTTGATCTTTATTATTGAGATGTATATAGACAGAACAATATACCGAACAGTGTATGTATATATATATATATATATACACATTTATAACAGTAATATGGTCATATATGTATATGTGCATATATATATACACTGTTGTGTATATTGTTCTGTGTATATACAGTATATATGCATAACGGTAATATTGAACATACTGTCTGGTCACATATATATATATACTGTACTGTTCTGTGTCTGTCTGTGTATATATATATAAAATAAGATTTCCGTTACCTCACGGAATATTCGTGCTGTGTTTTCTTCACGGTAATATTAATATATTTTGTGCATTTATTCAATTTATTAACAAATTAATGTTTTAATGAAAAAAATAAAATCTTGGGAAAAATAAGTCATATATATATATATTTTGGTAGCATTTTTTTTTTAAAAATAATATAATTTCTTTTTTTATATTAATCGCGAGGAAACGTTGACTTATGCGCCATTTTTTTCCCCCTTCTATTTATTTTTGGAGTAAAAGTTGAGACATTGTGTCTGGTGAGGAGAGCGAGGGGTTAACACGGTGAGGTCGGAGGTCATATTTAATTTAAAGTCTAATCCCCGGCTCTCAGCAGACGGCTTTGCCATGGTGACAAACAATGAGACACCGCCGGGTAAGATGGCGGACTGGTCATTACGCTGCGCTGACCCGGGACGTTCCCATTAATACCCCAGGCACAACCAAACACAGCTGGGGCTGCGAGGGGGAAGGGAGGGCGACCGAGAGTAACCTTCAAATAAAAGGGTCTGGTCTGAATACCCCGGGGTTATACCGAGGAGGGCGCAAAATATATGTATTCGATTCGATTTATCTTTTCATATATACGTTTAAAAAACCTGTTTGTAAATGTCGCTTCCTTGTCTCGTCAGTTACGAACGTCTAAATCCTGGACTTAGTGGCGGCGACACGGTGGAGAAATTCTTGGAAATTTTAGGTCTAAACCGCTGAATTTTCCAGATTTTACATTTCCGTTTTGGCTATTTTACCCAAAAACTATTTTCCAATTGAACTCAAGAGCTCCTCGACCATGCGTGGTCACCAAGTACCAGGAGATGCCACCCTCACTCGTGAAGAACATGGATCAGGTGAGAAATCAGTCATCAACCTTGGCCCTCCAGATGTTTTGGAACTACATCTCCCATAATGCTCAGCCACTCTTTAGACTCAGAGAAACGCATGGGAAATGTGGTCCCATAACCTCTGAAGGACCATGGCTGCTGACCCCTGATCTAGCTGGTTTTCAGACCAGCATCTCAATCCCCTCCTTGCTCCTTTGAATGACAGTCTCTTAGATTGTGAGCTTTTGAGCAGGGTCCTCTTTTCCTGTCGTTCGCCATTTGTCATACTTGTTTGTTTGTTTTGTACAGCGCTGTGGAATGTGTTGGTGCTATCTGTAACTGTCATGTTGTGTCCTTCACTTTCACGTAGAACCAAAACTTTGACTTCAGGACCATCAATACCTTCTGTTCCTCGATCCTCTCCTCTCATTCTGGGTTTGGGTGTGTACCATTAGGTAACCATCCAACATTTTTGCGGATTATGTAGAGGCATCCATCTCAACGAACTCCACGACCCATGTGGTATGTTATTTCCGTCGGTTCTACCGTTTGAGTCTTTTGGCCTTTTAATTCTCAACATTCCCTGATCAACTGCCAGAAAAAGTGTTGATGCTTTTTTGTGTCGTTTCTGATATCGGAGCCCTGGATAAAGCAGGTTCGATATTTTGCCCCATCGAGCGTCTCCTTTAAAATGCCCAAACGTACGAAGACCTCTACTTCTTATGTGTTGCTCCTACCTTTCTGCAGAAACCTCTCAGACATTCTCTTGCCGGTCTGCAGGACCGCGGGCAACTGGCCAAACGAGTCAACAGCCAAATCCTGTCGATCATATCTTTTGTGTCTATGTGGCTTTCAAACGGCAGAATATGAAAACTCTGTTTCTTGGGATAAACTTCCCAGATTTCCCGAACTATAAGGCCCCGTTCACACCTGGGCGCTTTACAACGCGTTCCCGTGCGCTGTAAAACGCCAAAACACGGAAATCCCATGATTTCCTATGGGGCCCGTTCACACCTGGGCGTTTTACAGCACGTAGGAACGCAATGTAAAACGTCCTACACCCAAAGAAGTACAGGAGCTTCTTTGGGGCGTATCGCAGCGCGATCGCAGCCATAGACTGCAGTGTGACTGCGCTGCAATGCGCTTTCGCACGTTTTTCACGTTTGAGCGATACGCGTGTCAAAAAAACGCGCGTATTACGCGCATCTGAAAAACGCTTAGGTGTGAACCCAGCCTAAGGCTCGGGTCAGACGAACGCATTCTTTGTAGACTGTGCGTCTGTGCACAATGGACGTACTTTCTGACTGACGACAAGGTAGTGGCCACACAGTCCGTTTTTGTGACTGATGTTATTTTTGACGGATGTAGGAGGGAAAATAAATTAATATGAAATAATTGTGTCCGTCAAAATGCTGGATGTATAAATGCAGTCCGTCTGACCTCATTCCATCACTCACACACAAAGCTATGCGGACATTGCGGACGCAGCGCCCTCTGTGCGTCCGTTCTAGTGGATTTACGTTCTTGCCTAATTTGCGTCCATTTGCCGCGTCCGTTGTGCATCCGCACTTCTGTGCGGACGTACTTCTTGTGTGGTCTTTTGATCATAACTGTATGCTACCACGGACGTTAAAATGTGTGGCAACACGGATAGTGCGCTCGTCTGACCCCAGCCTCACAGGAATTGTAGAGTTTACTAAAGACTTGAAGACGAGTATTATCCCACCTATATCAGATACTTTATCCTCCCATACTTAAGGTCTAAGGGTTAAGGTCTGGGCTGTGCGGTGGCCAATCCATGTCTGAAAATGAGGTCTCGTGCTCCCTCAACCACTCTTGCACAATTTGAGCCCGATGAATCCTGGCATTGCCATCTTGGAATATGCCCGCTGTGCCATCAGGGGAGAAAAAAACCCATTGATGGAAAAACCTGCTCATTCAGTATATTCAGGGAGTCACATGACCTCATTTTTTGGGCTCATAACGTCGCTGAACCCAGACCTGACCGACTGAAGCCCCCCCAGAACATACCGGGCCTGTACGGCAGGTGGGGGTATTTGGCATTTTTGTTTTTCTGCCGAGCGGTCGAGTATTCCAAAATCTGAAATCACGAAATCCAAAACGTTCCCAAATCTGAAAACCCCTGGGAATCTCCTTATAATTTCCCACATTCCACCACTTCACGAATAAACACCTGCAAAGATAAATCCACATAGAAACCTGTAAACTACAAAATGTTAGATTTTTTTACATTGTGAAAAAATGCAACTTTCCCGCGATTTTTTTTTTTTGTTTTGTTTTTTTCCTGATTTTCAGTTTAGCGAATAAATCACACGGTGCGACGTGCGAGTAGCTCCTCCCCCCAAATTGTCTTTTTTCCCCTGCAATTAAATGAGAGAATCGGTGTGAAATAAACTGCTCGTTTTTAATTCGCTGCTGGTGCCGCTGAGCATTCTGGGAAAGAAAAGAACGATGCGTGATGTAATCGCACTCTGTTTTCCCAGGGTAATAAAGGATTCGGGAGGGGGGGGGGTGAAGGAATGGCACGTATTGTCATCTTTTTTCGTGGTGTTTTTCCCAGTGCTGTAAAGGAATTCCGAGCCGCGCATTAATGAGTTCGCGTCGATCACATGTTGAATATTCACGATGACATCAGCGATGTCAAATTATCATGCGCGCTTCCATTGTGCTCCTCTGCGGACGCCAGATCAATGGCTGACATTTATCAATGGGCGAGTGTGTGTTGGACCTGCCTTCCGCTGCGACTCGTCCCTCTCCAATGCACGATGAGCACGCCCTCCCCTCCGGTCCCCCTGATCAGTGTGCGCGCGCCGGTCAATTACCCGGCCACAAACATTAAATAATAATAATAAATAAAAATGTTATAAATTTACAAAAGATACGCAACGCGTCACAGGCTTTTTTTCCCCCCAATGCAGCCTTGAAAAAATGCATCCCCCCCCCCAGATTAGCATCACCTAAATAAACATGGTCACCGCGCCGCCGGTCGACGGGGTGTAGGAACGTCTGTGTTTTTTTTTATTTTGACCCGTGTTTCGATACGCTGAATATTTCCCACCATCAGCATCTCGCAAGTGTAAAATCCCGGCTGTAATCGTGTGTTCTGCTCCTCCATGACTGCTGTCTGGTTTGAGAAGAGAACAGCTGAGCACAGCGTGGGCAAAAATTCTGGTGGGGGGGGGTGAAGGGGGGTAATGCGTCCCCGGCTCCCTCTAGTGGGCACAGCTGTTATTACGTACATAGCAGTTAAAGGGATATTCTGGTAAAAAAAAAAAAAATCTCTTTTTTTGCCCTTAAATAATCGGGCGGATCCTGCTGGCAGCCTCTGACCTGTTATATTTTTTGGAGATTTTTTGGAGATTTTACTCCCCTTTTCCCCTTCGTCGGCGCTGCTCCTCCTCTTCGGCTCACAGACGCCCACACCCGGACATCCCTGGAGCTTTTCTGCACAATTGGTGCTCTTATACAACTTGCATAGCGCGGGAACCGCAAATTGCGTAGAGTGATGGATTGGAGCTGCACGCGCATGCACAGATCTGATCTGGTGACCGGCAGCTGGGAAATTAGAAAGTCCCGGATGATGGTGATGCTGGGTGGGGTGGAGGAAACTCCTCAGCTTCACCCTGCAATATCTCCAGATCGGGGAGGGGGGAGCATTCCCCATGCCCTGAGCATTTTTAATCAAGTGGACCCAGGGCAGCCATCAGAAATGATGGGGCCCCTTACTAAACCTCACGATGGGGCCCCCCAGGGCCCCCCCTCAACCTCTAACAGCTTTTCTCCCCCTTCAAAAAAAAAAAGGACATAACATAGCACCACAGCAATAAAACTCCCAGTAATGTGCAGTGTGTATTATCTTATCACAGTATCCACAGCAATAAAACTCACAGTAATGAGCGGTGTGTCTGAACATATCACAGAATCCACAGCAATAAATCTCACAGAAATGGGCTGTGTATGATGGCCTTTGGGTCTGGGTCTGGGCCTGGGCCCTGGGTCTGGTCCCTGGGACTGGGCCTTGGGGTCTGGTCCCTGGGGTCTAACCTGGGCCCTGGTCTCTGGGTCTGGTCCCTGGGCCTTGGGGTCTGGGTCCTAGGGTCTGGGCCTTGGGGTCTGGGCCTGGGGTCTGGGCCCTAGGGTCTGGGCCCTAGGGTCTGGGCCTTGGGGTCTGGCCCTGAGGTCTGGTCCCTGAGGTCTGGTCCCTGGGGTCTAGCCTGGGCCCTGGTCTCTGGGGTCTGGCCCTAGGGTCTGGGCCCTAGGGTCTGGGCCCTGGGTCTGGGCCCTGGGTCTGGGCCTTGGGGTCTGGGCCCTGGGTATGGGGTCTGGACCCTAGGGTCTGGGCCCTGGGTCTGTATTTGGGGTCTGGGCCCTGGGTTTGGGGTCTGGACCCTAGGGTCTGGGCCCTGGGTCTGTATTTGGGCTTTGGGGTCTGGGCCCTGGGTTTGGGCTAGGGGGTCTGGGCCTTGGGGTCTGGGCCCTAGTGCCTGGGCCTTGGGGTCTGGGCCCTGGTTTGGGCCTAGGGGGTCTGGGCCCTAGGGTCTGGGCCTAGGGGGTCTGGGCCCTAGGGTCTGGGCCTAGGGGGTCTGGGCCCTGGGTCTGGGCCTTGGGGTCTGGGCCCTGGGTTTGGGCCTAGGGGTCTGGGTCTTAGGGCCTGAGCCCTGGGTTTGGGCCTTGGCCCTTGGGTCTGGGCCCTGGGTCTGGGCCCTGGGTCTGGGCTTGGGTCTGGGCCCTGGGTTTGGGCCTAGGGGTCTGGGCCCAGGGTCTGGGCCTTGGGTCCGGGTTTGGGCCTAGGGGTCTGGGCCCTGGGTTTGGGCCTAGGGGGTCTGGGCCCAGGGTCTGGGCCTTGGGTCTGGGTCCTGGGCCTTGGGGTCTGGGCCCTGGGGTTGGGCCTTGGGGTCTGGGGTCTGGGTCCTGGGCCTTGGGGTCTGGGCCTTAGGGTCTGGGCCCTGGGTCTGGGCCTTGGGGTCTGGGCCCTGGGTTTGGGTCTAGGGGGTCTGGGCCCTGGGTCTGGGTCCTGGCCTTGGGGTCTGGGCCAATGGGTTTGGGCCTAGGGGTCTGGACCCTGGGTCTGGGCCCTGGGCCTTTGCCCTGGGTCTGGGCCATAGGGTCTGGGCCCTGGGTTTGGGTCTGGGCCCTGGGCATTTGCCCTGGGTCTGGGCCTTGGCCCTGGGCCTAGGGGTCTGGACCCTGGGCCCTAGGGTCTGGGCCCTGGGTCTGGGCCCTAGGGTCCTGGGCCCTGGGTCTGGGCCTTGGCCTAGGGGTCTGGACCCTGGGCCTGGGGTCTGGGCCTTGGGGTCTGGGCTTTGGGGTCTGGGCCTAGGGGTCTGGGCCCTAGTGTCTGGGCCTTGGGGTCTGGGTCCTGGGCCTTGGGGTCTGGGCCCTGGGTTTGGCTTAGGGGTCTGGGCCTGGGTCCTGGGCCTTGGGTCTGGGCCCTGGTCTGGGCCCTAGGGTCTGGGTCCTGGGCCTTGGGTCTGGGCCATGGGTTTGGGCCTAGGGGTCTGGACCCTGGGTCTGGGCCCTGGGCCTGTTGCCTGGGTCTGGGCCTTAGGTCTGGGCCCTGGGTTTGGGTCTTGGGGTCTGGGCCCTGGGCATTTGCCTGGGTCCTGGGTCTTGGCCCTGGGCCTAGGGGTCTGGACGCCTGGGCCCTAGGGTCTTGGGTCTGGGCCTTGGGTCTGGGCCTAGGGGTCTGGACCCTGGGCCCTAGGGTCTGGGTCGGGCCTAGGGGGTCTGGGCCTAGGGGTCTGGACCCTGGCCTAGGGGTCTGGGCCTTGGGGTCTGGGCCTTGGGGTCTGGGCCTAGGGGTCTGGGCCTAGGGGTCTGGGCCTAGGGTCTGGGCCATGGGTTTGGGCCTAGGGGTCTGGGCCTAAGGGTCTGGGCCCTGGGCCCTAGGGTCTGGGCCTTGGGGTCTGGGCCATGGGTTTGGGCCATAGGGTCTGGGCCCTGGGTTTGGGTCTTGGGGTCTGGCCTAGGGGTCCTGGACCCTGGGCCCTAGGGTCTGGGCCTTGGGGTCTGGGCCTAGGGGTCTGGGCCTAAGGGTCTGGGCCCTAGGGTCTGGGCCTTGGGGTCTGGGCCATGGGTTTGGGCATAGGGTCTGGGCCTGGGTTTGGGTCTTGGGGTCTGGGCCTAGGGGTCTGGACCCTGGGCCCTAGGGTCTGGGCCTTGGGGTCTGGGCCTTGGGGTCTGGCGCTAGGGGTCTGGGCCTAGGGTCTGGGCCCTAGGGTCTGGCCATGGGTTTGGCCTAGGGGTCTGGGCCTAAGGGTCTGGCCCTGGGCCCTAGGGTCTGGGCCTTGGGTTCTGGGCCATGGGTTTGGGCCATAGGGTCTGGGCCCTGGGTTTGGGTCTTGGGGTCTGGGCCTAGGGGTCTGGACCTGGCCCTAGGGTCTGGGCCTGGGCCTTGGGCCCTGGCCTTGGGGTCTGGGCCTAAGGGTCTGGGCCCTAGGGTCTGGGCCTTGGGGTCTGGGCCATGGGGTCTGGGCCCTGGGCCTCGGGGTCTGGACCCTGGGCCCTAGGGTCTGGGCCTTGGGGTCTGGGCCTTGGGGTCTGGGCCTAGGGGTCTGGGCCCTGGGCCCTAGGGTCTGGGCCATGGGTTTGGGCCTAGGGGTCTGGGCCATAGGGTCTGGGCCCTGGGTTTGGGTCTTGGGTCTGGGCCCTGGGCCTAGGGGTCTGGACCCTGGGCCCTGGGCCTTGGGGTCTGGGCCCTGGGTCTGGGCCTTGGGGTCTGGGCCCTGGGCCTAGAGGTCTGGGTCTGGGCCTAGGGGTCTGGGCCTAGAGGTCTGGGTCCTGGGTCTGAGCCTAGAGGTCTGGGCCTAGGGGTCTGGGCCCTGGGTCTGAGCCTAGAGGTTTGGGCCTAGGGGTCTGGGCCTTGGGGTCTGGGTCCTGGGCCTTGGGGTCTGGGCTCTGGGTCTTAGGGTCTGGGCCCTGGCTCACCACTCGCTGTCTTCTATCTTCTTTTCTTCTGCTCTTCTTTTCTTCACCTTTTCTTCAATCTTCTTCTCTTCTTTTCTTCTGGTCTTCTTCCTGGTCCTCCAGCTCCGGCGCGCAGCTTCACTGAGTGGAGGGCGGAGCCAAAGCAACGTGCTTGGGAGGCCCCTCACACGCTGCTTGGCCTGCCCAGCCAGGAAGTGAAGCTGCCAGGAGCCGGAGGACACACAGTGTCTCAGTCTCCTCCGGCTCCTGCAGCAGCAGCAGGGACACAGCTCCGGATTCGGACTCATCGAGTCCGATACCGGAGCTGTTAAAGGGCGACGCCGCTGCCGTCGGGGGCCCGGGATCCTCCCCCCGGGACCCGGCGGCCCGGGCCCCCACCGGACCCGGCGGCCCGGGCCCCCACCGGGCCCGGGCCCCTTACGGCAGTATTGGGCGTAATGCCCTGATGGCGGCCCTGAGTGGACCCATCCAAATCCAAAGGACCTCCCCCCTCCCCTTCAGGCACCTTCCCTGCTCTGGCGGGGGGGGGGAATACCTGGAATAGACGTTATCACACCCAGCGATGGCGATTCCCATAGGCTTCAATGTTAAAAATATTCCCGTTTTTATCCAATATCTAAAAAAACGTTTATTATTTTAATCTGCAGCAAAAAGTCTCTTTATTTTTTAAGGCATTTTTTGGCAAAACAATTTTTTTTCCCCAGAGTTTTCTTTTATAGCGTTTTTTTTTTTCATTTATCTGTAACAGCCCTTTTTATTATCATTCATTGGATCTTATGTGAAAATTCCAGACACTTAAGTAGTTTTTTTGCAAACAGCGTTTCAATTTTCAAACTTTCAATAGTTTTTTTTTTACCCTTCCGGCGGCTTGGTGGTTTTTCCAGCAGTTGGTCAGAGCTGTGTTCGGCGGATTGTCGGCTTTTTCAGATGCGTTCAGGGTTCTTTCGGCGGTTTTCCGGCGGGTGGACGGCTTTTTTCGGATGTGTGCGGTGTTTTTCATCGGTTTTGCGTTGGTTTTTCCGTTCGATGCGGCCGGCAGATTTTCCCTGCACTTCGGGGAACCTGTGGTGAATGCCGAACTTGATTCCCCGAAGTGCAGGCGAAGTGCAGAGAGCACATTGTTTTTTTAGGCATAAAGAAGGACATGTTTTTAGAGAATCCATTGTTTCGTGCACTCGTAATGTTTAAATTTAGAGTTTACTTAGATACTCAAGTATACCACTAGATTTTGGTGACAAAAATTTACCTTAAAATTGGAGGGGGTCGCGTTATATTCGAGTCATCTGCATCGCGTGTAAACAAAAATCTTGCCTTGCTCTGGATCCAAAGACTCACGGAAGTTCCGGTAGTCTCGCTGAAGTGACTGCAGTCTCCCTGATGCCTGCAAAAACTTCAGGAACTCCCGGATTCAGGAGAGGTGTGATCCATCACGACCAGAGGGCACGCTCGGTTAAAGCCAATCATTCACCTCGCTCGCCTCCGCCGGCCATCCAATCACTACTAAAGAAGACGGATGGCCGACGGCTTCATACTTAGTAACAACTGCAATCATTCTAGAGCAGAGCACCCTGGCCTGACTGTGTTAAGAGAACCTGGAAGGATTTTAATTGTTTACCGGTACAGTAAAATTTTGTTCCTCGCGTTATATTCGAGTCTTGAGTATTCTCTCATTTCCATAATAAAGCTCTATACATCGCGTTATATTCGAGTCTTGAGTATTCTCTCATTTCCATAATAAAGCTCTATCCATCGCGTTATATTCGAGTCTTGAGTATTCTCTCATTTCCATAATAAAGCTCTATACATCGCGTTATATTCGAGTCTTGAGTATTCTCTCATTTCCATAATAAAGCTCTATACATCGCGTTATATTCGAGTCTTGAGTATTCTCTCATTTCCATAATAAAGCTCTATCCATCGCGTTATATTCGAGTCTTGAGTATTCTCTCATTTCCATAATAAAGCTCTATACATCGCGTTATATTCGAGTCTTGAGTATTCTCTCATTTCCATAATAAAGCTCTAAACATCGCGTTATATTCGAGTCTTGAGTATTCTCTCATTTCCAGAATAAAGCTCTATCCATCGCGTTATATTCGGGTCGCGCTATACTCGAGTATCTGCAGTACTTGAAGAAATCCATAACTAAAAACTGTCAGTTTTCCATCGTGGTTTTCATATAATCTCCCAGAATTTCTGATAACTTGATACATTTTTGTAAACTTGTGAATTTTAACAGCGGGAAGGAAAGTCCCCCGCAGGGCTGGAATGTGGCTTCAGGATAATAGACCAGAATTTACTTTTTTCATTTTGTTAATAATGTTTGACAAAGATATAAAATAAATAGAAAAGGCGACAAAGCAAAGTAAAATTGTGCATAAGAATAATTGTGTGGAATAAATGTCTAAATATACCACAATCGGTGGGAATATTCCATGGGTTCTCGTGCCATTTGCTTCACGTGTAGAACTCAGACCCAGGATTGTTATTTATGCAGATTTGGGGCTTAATTTAATTCAGCAAGATCGACAAAATTGGCATCTTCTTCTGACGCTATTAGGCCATTTCTCTCCTGGTCAGGAGACCCTAGAAGTAACCCTAACCCTATAAGTAACCCTTACCCTTCAAATAACCCTAAAAACATCCCGAACCCTAAAAATAACCCTAACCCTAAGAAATCTTGAATCATAAAAATAACCCTAACCCGTTAAATAATCCTAGAAATAACCCTAACCCTTTAATTAACCCTAACCCTTTAAATAGTCCCAGAAATAACCACAACCCTTCAAATAATCCTAACCATAAAAATAATCCAAACCCTAAAAATAACCATTAACCCTTTAATTAACCCTAAAATAACCATAACCCATTAATTAACCCTAAAAATAACCCTAAACCTTTAAATAATCCAAACCCTAAAAATAACCCTAACCCTTCAAATAATCCAAATGCTAAAAATAACCCTATCCCTAAAAATAACCCCAACCCTTCAAATAATCTTAACCATAAAAATAATCCAAACCCTAAAAATAACCCTAACCCTTTAATTAACCCTAAACCTTTAAATAATCCAAACCCTAAAAATAACCCTAACCCTTCAAATAATCCAAATGCTAAAAATAACCCTATCCCTAAAAATAACCCCAACCCTTCAAATAATCCTAACCATAAAAATAATCCAAACCCTAAAAATAACCCTAACCCTTTAATTAACCCTAAACCTTTAAATAATCCAAACCCTAAAAATAACCCTAACCCTTTAATTAACACTAAAAATAACCCTAACCCTTCAAATAATCCAAATGCTAAAAATAACCCTATCCCTAAAAATAACCACAACCCTTCAAATAATCCTAACCATAAAAATAATCCAAACCCTAAAAATAACCCTAACCCTTTAATTAACCCTAAAAATAACCCTAACCCTTTAAATAATCCAAACCCTAACCCTTTAATTAACCCTAAACCTTTAACCAATCCAAACCCTAAAAATAACCCTAACCCTTTAATTAACCCTGTAAACCCTAAAATAACCCTAACCCTTTAAATAATCCAAACCCTAACCCTTTAATTAACCTTAACAATAACCCTAACCCTTTATATAATCCTAACCATAAAAATAACTCTAACCATTAATATAACCATAACAATAACCCTAACCCTAAAAGTTCGAACAATAGGGGATCCTTTAAGGGTTAGGGTTACTAACATGGATTAATAAAATACATTTTCAAACACAAAAGCCATTTTTTTCAGGCTATTACCGGCCAGAATTGTATCAATAAGGGGCTTTTTATTGGAACTCAGCTCTGGCTGATTTTTTTTAATAGAATCAGCCAATATTTAAATAAATAAAAAAAATACGTCAAAACTCACCAATACTTCTTTGAAAAATCAGCCGACGGAATTAAATCGAGCTTTGGGTTGGCGCTTTCAGTTATGCAAAACAGATTAATAAACCCGCCCCCGAGGAACTAGCGTTATGTTTTTGCTGTCTTTATTTTTTTATGTTGTTTTTAACACAAAATACTGTCCACATTTGTCTGGCTGAAAATCTGGAGTTATATTTTAATATATTTAAAGCGTGTGACAGCACAAGCGTGTTTTCATAGACATAGTGCTCTTCCGATGCAAGGAGAAACATGGAAAAAAAGGGGGACAGAATGGAAGAGACATGCCAGAGAGGAGACAGTCACATATATATTCAGACGGACCATGGTATATGGAGAGAGAGCGGGAGAAGACTGGAGAGGGAGAGAGAGAGAGGAAGAACGAGTGATCGGGATCATAAAGCAAGAAAGAGGCGCGAGATGTCATAGATAGGAGTATAGGAGGACGCGATGAGAAAGGAACACATTTTTAAAAAAGACACTGAGCAAAGCTAAAAAGCATGGAAACGTGGAAAAACTGGCTGTAAAGAGATAAGGAGAGCTTCTGTGTAACAGCCATCCAGAGGAAAGACAAGGAACCAGGTGGTAACAAAGCCCGTGGTGGATGCTGTCATCATCATGTCACCGGTTCTTCTAATCCACCAGAGAGTCTTCTTCGGGCAACAATGTTAAAAAGCAGATAAGTTTGTGACAAAATTTACGCCGCTCCTCCCATACGATGGGTTGGGTGCCGATCAACAGTGATGCTTGGTATCCATTGTGTTTCCTCGGTGGAAGCAGGAGAGACAAGCGGGAGCAGTAATGTACAGCGCTGGGGAAAGCTGGGAACACGTACGAGAGAGAAAACTCCTCTCCATCCAAGCAAAGGTTTGTACAAGGCTTTTCGGCAAAACTTTCCAACATGTCCGTGTATCTACCCTTTCGTCTTCCATACCAGGTGGTTCCGGCATGTTGATCATCCAACACATACCTGTTGAGTTGTCACCTTCTAGTGGTTGTTAGGACTCAATAAAGTCACAACTTCAAACAAGTCGATTCTGCTCAGGTACCAACGTAATCCTCCTCCATCCATTTAGCTGTTTGCTACATATAGCTGCCACCACTCATTGCCAAGCCAGGAACAAGATTGATTCCATTCCAAGGAAGGTTCCTTGAGTATTCTTCTTCCAACCTCAGATTGCTAAACTTTGATAGTGGAAATGGAAAGCCACGGCGATGACTGGGAGCTCCAAACCACGTATAAAACTGGTTGACAAGTGCTCGGTGTAAACAGTCAACCAGAAACTGGCCTTTGGAACCAGTAGGGCATCTACCGTCTTCACGTAATCCACCAAAAGGTGACAAAAAAACCTGCCAACACGCATGCAAACCGTCATCTTGGACAACCCAATATCATTTTTGTAAGAAACATTACAATTCCGGTGACACTCTAGGAAACCTCTCCATATCTCGTGCCATCTTAGAAGGTTCAACTGATCTGTGATGACTCCAAATTGTATGACGAACTCCAAAATATCCAGGAACAAAGAGAGTCCCCGAGTGAATCATCTGAAAAAATACCATCTCTAGAAACAAAAATATGGAGGACCACCATTATCAGAACATCTCACCTTGTGCTGCACTCAACTTCACGCCGTAGTAACCGTCTGGAGGACGCTGATGAGGTTTCTGATGGGAGCCGGCTCTACTTGTGAGTTTCAGAACAGTCCACGACAGAGAAGACAAGAAATGAGGTGTGGGAAATATACAACCCTTTCTTCGGGACATGAAATGAGGTCTTCACAAAACCGAAGTGTGAAATATCTCCCAAGACCTTGCGCTCCTTGTATGACTGCAAATTGATAGCTTTTGGGAGTTTCACTCCCCCAACTGTGCCAAAGTCTCCGATCAGAGATGGTCAGTGATGGTTCGGAGAAGGGAGAATGCTCTGAGAGTCAGACTGCTTCCGCTTCTGAGCCTTACTCGATCACCACGCAGCGAGGCAGGTGCTGGGAGAAATACTTGAAAAGCTCCGGTGTGGCACCAGGACAGTTGGTTAACTCGAGTTCCTCCAGGTCTTGCAGCTGAACGAGGCCTGAGAGGCCAGTGGTGGTGAGCAGAGGACAACCTGTCGGAAAACAAAAGGTCAATCTAAACTGTATTTAAAAAACATCCCAATTCGGCAACAAATAAGCTATAGCAGAGGAAGAGGAAGCATTGGAGGCACAGCAGGAATCTGGAAGCTATGTGAGGAAACTACCCTTGATTTTGCAAATCTGTGAGGCAGGTGGACCTGTTTTCCTCAAAAATTGCTCTTATTTTTAGTATAACGATGTTCTTTCTGTCCGAAAAGGTGACATAGTAAACAGAGCAAAGGGAAAAGAGAGAGAAGCAAAATTCGGGACTCAATAAAATTCATGTTGGCCACCTCCACCCCACCTACAACCTACATCTACTTCTGAGACCAATGCAGGACCATGATCACTAATGTCTTAGTTGCTATATTTGAATGCTTCTCTATAATCGTGGGGGCATTGAGTCGAGTTTCTGTCACTTTTTATGTACTTATGGTCCTCTGCATTTGTAAAGACCAGAGAAACCATTATTTTTGGTCTGCGAACATCCATGCAGTGGGTGAGGAGCACACCATTTCTTTTTGGTCAAGCTCATCGACTTGTTGGTCAACCCCATGGAAATCCAAGCTACCGTTGAATGAGTTTTCCATTTCTAATGGAAACCACCTCTTCTGGTCTACTGGTATTGAGCTATGCTGGCAGTTTATTGGTGGCACCAGTGTTTAATATAATATGTGAATCGGTGTAACGTCATATTGCACTGAGAGCACGGATTATGTTACCCATGTAGATCAAAGCTAATTCCTGTGTCTCCTCTCTCCACAGGTAGGTCATTATCACCCATCATCCACAGACACCCACATCTCAACTGATCCCCTGCATACTTTTGCTGGTAGGTCATTATCACCCATCATCCACAGACACCCACATCTCAACTGATCCCCTGCATACTTTTGCTGGTAGGATCCCCATCACCCAGTATTTGCAGGCACCCACATTGTAACGTTACCTTGGTCTTTTTCTGTTTTTTTTTGTTTTGTTTTTTTATTTATTTTTGTTTTTCTCCACCATTTGCTTTGCTAATTAGCATGTGAATCTCCTGCCCTATTGACACAGCCCATCCAGCTTCAGGTGTTTACCTTCTAACTGCCTGAATGCAATCAGTCCGCCCTATATAGCCACTAACACTGGCTCTAGTGAGCCTTGGCTCTTGTGACATCCCCAAGTGGCATCCCTAAGTGGACGTTCAGAGTTGATTCCTGGAGTTCAGTGGCATCCTAAGTGGACGTTCAGAGTTGATTCCTGGAGTTCAGTGGCATCCTAAGTGGACGTTCAGAGTTGATTCCTGGAGTTGCGGGACTGGAGGAAGGAACTGCAAGGCCCGCTTTTTACTCCGGGAAAACACACGTCTATATCATGCTTTCTCTCACGCTTCTACTCTTTACTTCTACCTTTCTCCTTAAATGGAACTCCTGCCCCTCTACCACCGACCCCTACACTATCTGCATCTCCCCCTCCCTCCTCTCGTCCCACATGATGGCCTCACATGAGCTCCTCTGTTTCCTCAAAACATGGTCTCCTCTAACTCTCGTGCTGCCAATCACTCCCACTCCCACAAATCCCATTCCCACCTTCTCTTTCTCACCCTCCTGCTGTTACTCTATTCAGGTGACATATCCCCTAACCCTGGCCCCACAACACGTCCAATACTTCCCTCTCATCCTATCTCCATCGCACATAAATCACCTCCCTGCAAGCCCAGCAACCTCATTCCCATAATCCCTCAGCGCCTGTCCTCTTTCTCCTGCGCCCTCTGGAACGCTCGGTCTGTGTGCAACAAACTCACAGCCGTCCATGACATCTTCCTTTCAAACTCCTTCAACCTCCTAGCTTTAACTGAAACCTGGCTAACTCCCTCTGACACGGCCTCCGTTGCTGCTCTCTCACATGGCGGTCTACACTTGAGCCATACCCCCAGACCGGGTGAGAGAAATGGTGGCGGGTCGGACTCCTGCTCTCTCCCACCTGCACCTACCAGCATCTCCCTCCACCCCCATCCCTCTCCTTCTCCTCCTTCGAGACACACTGCATCCGCCTGTTCTCTCCTCTGGCTCTCAGGGTGGCAGTCATCTACCGCCCACCGGGACCAACCTCCCAGTTCTTTGACCACTTTGCTACCTGGCTTTCTCACTTCCTGTCTTCTAATCTTCCATGCTTAATTCTCGGGGACTTCAACATTCCCATTGACGATCCTTCCGCCCCTGCTGCCTCCAAACTTCTTTCACTCACGTCCTTCCTTGGACTCACACAATCCTCCCTCCTCCCTACCCACCGCGATGGTCACGCTATTGACCTTGTCTTTTCCAACCTCTGCTCCATTTCTGAGTTCAACTGTCGCCCTTTCCCATCTCTGACCACCACCTTCTCTCCTTCAACCTATCTGGACTTCCTAAACACCCTGCTCCCCACCCCGCACACACACTGGCAGAAATCTACATGCTGTGGACCCCCATCAATTCTCCAACTTACTTCACCACCTCCCTCATACCTCATCCTTCACCTGCCCTGATGCTGCCACTAATCACTACAACACTACTCTTATCTCTGCTCTAGACACTCTTGCTCCTCTTCGACTCTGTAAGGCCCCACGCCGCCAGCTTCAGCCCTGGCACACCCTCCAGACTCGCTACCTGCAAAGATGCTCCCGCACCGCAGAGCGTGCCTGGAGGAAATCCCGCTCTGAAGCTGATTTTGTTCACTTCAAGTTTATTCTCCGGTCATACACCTCTGCCCTCCACTTGGCCAAACAATCCTTCTTCTCATCTCTTATATCTACGCTGTCCTCCAACCCTAAACGGCTTTGGTCCACCTTCAACACCCTCTTCTACCCACCTGCACCTCCCCCACAGCTGCCTTCAGCGCTCAAGACCTGGCAGACTACTTCCTCAGTAAAACTCTAACTATCAGAAGTAACATCCCAACACAAGATAGTTATCTGCCACCTCCACTCCCACAGGTCCCCCTCACCAAAGTCACCAATGACATCCTAACTGCTAAAAAACACGGCCACTATTCTATTCTCATCCTGCTTGACCTCTCGGCTGCTTTTGACACTGTTGACCACCCCCTCCTTCTACAGACCCTCAACTCTCTGGGTCTCGGTGACACTGCACTTGCTTGGGTTGACTCCTATTTATCCAACAGGTCCTTCTGTGTGTCCTTTGCTGGTAACTCCTCCTCCTCATTGCCTCTATCTGTTGGTGTACCTCAAGGCTCTGTCCTTGGTCCTCTGCTCTTTTCCATCTACACCTCCTCCCTGGGCAAAATCATCAACAGCTTTGGCTTTAATTACCACCTCTACGCTGATGACACTCAGATCTACCTCTCTACCCCTGATCTCTCTCCCCCTGTCCTTTCAAAAGTCAGTGACTGTTTATCTGGCATCTCCTCCTGGATGGCCTCCCACCACCTAAAGATCAACATGTCAAAGACTGAACTCCTACTTATTCCTCCCTCCAATGCCTCCCCACCTCCTGACTTCTCTATCACGGTGGAGGGTATCACCATCTCCCCATCAAACCAAGTTCGCTGCCTTGGAGTTACACTTGACTCTGCTCTTTCCTTCATCCCCCACATCAAGTCTCTTTCCTCCTCCTGCCGATACCAACTGCGTAATATTTCCAGAATTCGGCCATTTCTTACCGCTGTCACCACAAAACAACTCATACACGCCCTGGTAATCTCCCGACTCGACTATTGCAATAATCTCTTATCTGGCCTCCCTCTGTCCCGCCTCTCCCCCCTACAATCCATCCTGAACGCCTCCGCCAGGCTAATTCACCTCACCCGCCGCTCTGTCTCTGCCGCTCCCCTCTGCGAGTCCCTTCACTGGCTCCCCATCCACTGCAGAATTAAGTTCAAAATCCTTATCCTTACCTACAAAACCCCACTAACTCAGCTCCCCACTACCTGTCCTCACTAATCACCAAATACACCCCAGCCCGCTCCCTAAGGTCAAACAGTGACCTGCGCCTAGCTTCTCCCCGCATCACCTCTTCCCATGATAGACTGCAGGATTTCTCACGCGCAGCCCCACTCTCTGGAACGCTATCCCTCGTACGGTCAGACTTTCCCCTAACTTCTCTTCCTTCAAACGCTCCCTTAAAACATTCCTATTTAGGGAAGCCTACCACCCAACTCACTGACGCAACCACTGGTGTATCTTGGCCTAGGCCAACAAGGCCTAGGCTAGGGCGGCACTCTCCAGGGGGCGGCAGCCCGCCGGGTGGCCCCACCCTAAAAAAAAAAAAAAATTTTTTTTTTTTTTTTTTTTTACTTTTGCAAACTATTTTACCAGGAAGGAAAGATTGAGATGTCACTAATTTTCAAGTATGTCCTGGGTAGGCAACGCCTAGGCTTTCACTTTCCAGGGGGCAACAAAAAACCTCACCACTAATTGGGTTACTCACAGAGCACCGAAATGACGCCAACATTTTGGTGTTCTGTAGTTCCCTGCACTTCGGGGAATAGAATTTCCCCACCCTGCAGTGAATTCACCATTCACCGCAGGGTCCCCAAAGTGCATGGAGTCGGCCGCTGTATGCTGCCACCGCAAACCCATGGCCTGCTGTTTTCAAAAGAACTACTGAACGAAAATGTCTGGAATTTACATATAAGATCCTATGATTGATAATAAAAAGTTCTGTTACAGAAAAAGAAGAACCGATATAAAAAAAAAGGGGGGGGGGATTTTGCCCAAAAAATTCTGAAAAATTACTAAATGGTACTAAAAAAACAAATCAATAAATAAAGACTTTTTACTGCAGATTAAAATAATAAGTGGTTTATTAGATATTGCATAAAAAACGGGAATATTTTTAACATTGAAACCTATGGGGTTCGCTTGAATACCTGAACCTGCTGATTGAAACCACCGAACATCAGGGTATTTCACTGACATTCTCTGCTGTTTGGTGTTCTCTGAATAGATTAACCATTACTTCTCTATGGGGATTTGCACTGCCTTCAAACAGCACCGTACTTGCTGGCAGTTCGCCAAACTTGTGTGTGAGCATATCACCAGAGCAGTGGTGTACTTAGAGGAGTGGCGGAGGGCGGGCTGCCCCAGGTACCAGTGATTATTGGGGTGTCATTAGGGGGTACTAGGAGGTGCCACTGTCACTGTGTGTCAGCTTTGAGCTGTTTTCTCAAACAACGAGCAGCGGAGCATGGCGTTTGCATACGGAATAAAATTGAATAGAATAAAAATCCCCCTCTCCTTCCTCCATAGCTCCTCCCCTGCCCCGCAGCAGCTCTAGGAGGGGGATGTGATTTGTGTCCAGAGAGAGAAGATGACAGTAAACGGCAGGTAAAGGGGGGTATCAGCAGAATATGAAGCCCTGTCTGCTTACTGCTGTTTAAAGTGGACCTTTCCTTAACCAGCACTGCAGTGATAGAAATTTGTCACTGAGCTGCCTGGCTCCTGGTGAGGCTGCGTGCATGCAGGTCACACTCGGTCCGGCCAGTCAGGTGGTACGGAGTCTCAGTACCACCTGACTGGCTGAACCACGTAACACGCACGCAGCTGCCCACCCTTTCGTTAACATGGATTGTCACTCTATTCTGGACTGAACATCCACCGGGAAGGGAATCAAAGCCACGGTGCACCTCTGGCAGTGGCACCCCACTGCTGACAAGATGGCTCCACGCACAGGCACAGCCGCGATCCTAACGTGGCCTGGAGGGACCTCCTGCTGAGTCTGTACACAGTCCCTGCTGACTCTGCACACAGCCCTACCGCAGACGGAGGCCGGTAAATATAGAATAAATAATTGCTGTGTGCTCATATACACTCGGTTTGCTGGGAGTTTTATAGCAGTGGATTCTGATGCACTCATACACACCACACATTGCATTGCTGGGAGTTTTATTGCCGTGGATTCTGATACGCTGACACACACCACACATTGCATTGCTGGGAGTTTTATTGCAGTGGATTCTGATGCACTCATACACACCACACATTGCATTGCTGGGAGTTTTATTGCTGTGGATTCTGATACGCTGACCCGCACATTGCATTACTGGGAGTTTTATTGCTGTGGATTCTAATACACACATACACACTGCACATTGCATTGCTGGAATTTTTATTGCTGTGGATTCTGATATGCTGACACACACCAAACATTGCATTGCTGGGAGTTTTATTGCTGTGGATTCTGTGATACACACTGCATACTACTGTGAGTTTTATTGCCTTGGAGCTCTGGGATACACACTGCACATTACTGTGAGTTTTATTGCTGTGCAGTTCTGTGATATGCTCATACACAGTGCACATTTCTGTGGGTTTTATTGCTGTGCAGCTCTGTGATACGCTCATATGCAGTGCACGTTTCTGTGGATTTTATTGTTCAACCAATCAGAGCGGCTGTGATCCAGTATACTTAACATGCGTGGCTGTGCTTTGTAAAAATGCTTGAATTTAAACATTTCATAATTTTATTTATCTCAATAGATACATTTGAAATGGTATACAAAATATACAAGTAGGCACTTGGTATCCACTTTTAATATAAAGAGAGGAAAAGGCGGAGCTCTAAGAGGAAAAGGTGGAGCTTAAAGAGGAAGGGTGGGGATTAACCAGGAAGAGGTGTGGCCTTGACAGGAAGGGGTGCCTCAAATTTAAATTAGGGGGTGCACGAGTTTAGTCAGGCCTAGGGCAGCACAAAACCTAAATACACCACTGGACGCAACCATCAATCACTCTCACCTTACAGTCCTCTCCTCCTGTTTCCAACCCCAACCCTCCTAGATTGTGAGTTCCTACGGGAATAGGGCCTCATCTCCTCCTGTACTGTTTGTCAAATGTTGTTCAATGTATTGTAACCCTGTCTATACTGTGCTTATTGTACAGCGCTGCGGAATATGCTGGCGCTTTATAAATAAAGAATAATAATAATAATAAAATGGTCCCGAGATGGTGGTACTGTAGATCTCCTTCTGACTGGTACCCTCCACACATTACATGAGGATAGGGGCAGTGAAATCGCCATCAACCAAGTCAACTTTGGTTATGGTGTCGATTGTCTATGAATGGATTTTCATGTCATGATTATTGATCTGAACTCACCAGCCAAGGACAAAAGCCGCAAGCTCTTCATCCCCAGTACATGTTTCAGGCCGAAATCCTGCACCTGGAAAAGGCAAAACACGTCGCCCATGATTTCACAGACACCTTTAACAGCGATATTTCAAATGTTTGTTTCGTTTATGTTATATTTATGTTTTAAAGTATGAAATTTTATCTCGGCCCACCAGAATGTGAAAAACGACGGCCTGACCTAGATATTGACCATAAACACGACCGTCACAGAATTCACTACAAACCTGCTCACGTCACTATCCTCTTCTCATAGAATCGCGGTTACATTCTGCCCCCTTGTGGTACATTGTTTTGAATGGGGCATCTCAGGTTAGTCTTTGCTACCCCCTAGTGGTAGGACACTCAATCGCCTCTGAACACTTCGGCTCTCACCTTCTAAGTGTTGTGCCATCCTTTCCATGGGTAGCCAGAAATACACTTTTTTTGGTCCATTCTCCCGTTGATTTAAAGCTCATCATTTGCCAATAACCAGGAGAGTTGGCCCATGTGGTGAAGAAATGGTTGTTGAAGGAGTTTCAAGTGATAAGTGTTTTTTTTAACTAGTCCATTAATTCCACCAACCAATTTTAGGATTAACCGGTGCACCTGTGCTAAAAATCTGGATTGGTGGTGACTCTCGAAAAAAACTGGCAAAATGAATCTAGAGCTACAGTACGTCCCCACTATCTGAGATTGGAGTCCCACCACCGTTAATCTGGAACTTGTTGTACATCATCAACACCCTGAAACCTGGTCTACTCTACACCACTCCACCACCAATTGGGAACTAGAGTTACACCAAAATCCTACTGGAAGCCGGAAACCATGAATGACACAAATGGAACCAGAGCCACTTCATTTACAACTTGATTAAGCAAAACAACGGGCAACGCCGAATTCTCTTGGAAGGATGATTTACTCAGGAACAGCTCTGTGGGCAAACATGCAACCTTTCAGCCAAGAAGCCTTCATCATGCAACAGTGATTGTTTGTACTCATTTGAGCGATGGACGTAGACCAACATAACGGACATAATGGAAGTAGAGCTACATCTGCGACATACACTGGGACTAGCGTCCCATCATCGACAAACACTGGATGCAGAGCTATGTCATCTGGAACTAGATGTGCAACTAGAGTGTCAGACTGGAACCAGATGTACATCGCAGAGGACACCTCTTCAATATTGGCACGATGTAGTCAGGAGCTAAAAAAAAGGGCATAACTTCTATGGTCTACGTCAGGGATCAGCCACCTTGGCTCTCCAGATGTTTTTGAACTGATCTCCCACAATGTTCACCTGGAACTACTCGTTAGATTGGCTGGACCTCATGGGAAATGTAGTTCCAAAACATCTGGAAGGACAAGGTTGTGACCTTCTGGTCTACACAAACTTTATTTCTCAAGTGTGTAAGGCGCCTGTCACATCTGAACATGGAATGTATCTCAGGAACTAGAGTGATAACCATCAATCATCGCGCCTGAACGTATTGGCTTTGAGCAGTCATCGGTAACCAGTTTATATTCCATACATAACCCAATGTTCTCCATGTTTCTCACCTGGCAGCACCAGCGGAGGTAAAGACTGCGCAGTGATGACATCGTAGACAGGTAACTCAGTCCAGTGTCTGTGATTCGTACGCACCTGCGTGAGGAGCAGAGAGAGCACAACATGGTTACAATGGCGATGGGTATGACTTGGTATTATTTAACTGGTGGTGAATGGCACATTTTGGTTTCCATCTAGTGAGGAATTACCCCTTGGGACGTGCTTTTAGGAGTGAGTGAAAAAAAGGTATGTCCCCTTCCATGTGCTCCAGTCTTCTACACTTATTAAGATACGTTCTCACTGACCAGGGGCTCGATTTAATTGGCCCGATGGCCGAAATCGGGACCTTTTTCTGTCGCATTTCAGCAATTTTTCTGTTCTGGAGATTCAAATTCGGGTTTACCGGCATTCTGATTCCCGATAAAAATTCAGCTCAGATATCGGCTTTCGTGGCTATACTTTAACGGAAATATCGGCTTTATCGATTTAATTCGCATTTATCGGTATGACGATTTCCCAAAAAATTACAAATGCTAAATGGTGCTGATAAATGGATTTTTAGGCAGAGAAAGACAGAAAATAAAACTAAAATCATTATTTAAACATCAGATTTTTCTAATAGTCCTGTTTCAAGGCACAAGCCTATATGATGTTGACTTAAAATAAGCTTTATCAGGCGTTGTACCGGCCAAATATTTTTCGGACCAGCAGCATTTTTCGAAAATCGGTTCACGGTGAATTTTTTTCAACTGAATCAGTCAATAATTCCAAAAAAATATCGTCCTCAAGCAGCCAATATTTTAGTTAGAAAAAAACGACCAATAGAGTTAAATCGAACCCCATGAAGAACGTGTCCAGTAGCACCATCTTTCCTTCTACTTGTGCGTCTTGATACAGATTGCATTGTTTTTGTCATCTGAACTTCTCAATCTCATTTTGTTTCACAAACCAAACAAACAGGATAATAAAGTAAAAACAGGACTGTCACCCAACCTAATTAAAACAGAAGGAGGAGAAGGACCGGTCACACAGGGCTTGGTTTTTAACTGGAGCTTTATTGCTGGAGCAGCAACATTTCAGTCCTGCATGCAGGGCCTTTCTCAAGCCACTTGAGAAAGGTCTTGAGTGAGGGACCGAAACATTGTTGCACCTGCAATAAAACACCTGTTAAACCAAGCCCTGTGTGACTGGTCCTTCTCCTCCTTCTGTTATCTATCTACGTTAGAGCTGGTGACCCTGGACTGGTGGAACCATGGCTGGTGCAGTGTAACCACACATGTGCCTTCTATATGTTTGCTAATCCCAATTAAAACGGTCAACACTAAAACGTACATCTTGTTTTGAAGATACACTTCTATTAGCATACTACCCAAATATCCATCGTTAAGAAGGGCCATCCCTAACTTGAGCACATATCAATCTGACCCATTTTTGTCTCTTGCCTTCCCTCTCCTTAGGGTCTACATATATTTGGCTTCCTCCTGGACCTGATATATAATTGATCCATACAAACCTATCCAGTACTAACTCCTCCAACTTGTGCAGGTCACAGGCAATATACTCCAGGGCCGTGTCCGTAAGTCTTGGGCACCATGACAGATCTAAGCCCCGTAACCTTCTCAGGTTTTCGGCTACAAGCTCCACGCCGTCGTCTGTCACTTTGGAACACCCGGAGAGGCTGAGCACAGTGAGGTTGGGCAGGCTGTGGACTACGTTCACCACTCCGTGGTTGGTGATCTCCCAGCAAGAGTGGAGGCGCAGCGTGTGAGTGGCCCGGCCCTGCTTGGCAGTAAAGTAAGCCAGAGCCGTGTCCGTTACGTGGTAGGCTTGGAGGTTCAGCTCGCCCAAGTTAGGCAAGAGTTGCGAGATGGCTGCCACCGCGTCGTCGGCCACGTTGATGCAGTCGCTGACGCTCAGGGAGGTGATTCGACCATGTAGACTCGACCATAAACCGGCCTCTGTGAAGTCGTTACATCCTGATAGCTCTAGTCGCGTCACGCCTTGCATTTGCTCCAGCATAACCTGGCAAGAGGGAAAGAATGGAGAGGAGACAAAAAAGTTACCGTAGACAACCCATAGGTGGCTTTGCATTACGTCTGCTGTATGTGAGCCTGTGCTCAATGGAGAAAGGTAAAAATGGCTGCCTCCTAGAGCCCGCACCGAACCAGCAATACAATGAGAGGTTATAGGGAATATATAGTGTCTAACCATGAGTTACAACAGAAGTGTAAGGAGGTGTAGACCTTCATGAAAATCTCAGATTCCATCCAACTGTTGCTATTCATTTAGCAGCTTGTTGGTCGATTATCTGGCCATTTGGTGGTTGGCTGCAGGCTCATAGATAGCCCATTAAAGTGAGGATTGTGGAGACATCCTAAAGGAATTGCAGTTTTTATTTACTCCCAACAATTTATCCCTTTTCTAGGGTCATAAGCAAATTTACTACAATTTCCTCCACACAGAGTGCCATCATCGAGGTTGACAGCCATTACTGCTATCAGGGCAGGGGTCCCATGGGCCCGTATCTGACAAAGGGCCAGCCCCTCTCCAGACCATGACGTGAATCAGCGACCATCCTATGAATAGCAAAGGCAACTTGAATTCGGCAATTAGATGATATTAAACATGGCGGCCTGTGCCAAGAACTCCCAGTCGTATAATTAGTCTTTTTGTATGTTTTATATTGGTTTTTAACATAGTTTAAATAAATATCTTTCGAATCTTCAGTTCTTACCTCCAGCCCGGCATCAGTGATAGTCGACCGCTTTAGGCTCACAGACTTCACGCCTTTCTTGGACAATGGGTAGTTATCTATGAACTCACAGATATCCAGGTCAGACACGCCAACCAGGCAAAAAGAGTCAAACCCCCGAACAGCAAAGCCCTGTAAGCTAACAAACTCCTTCTCCCCCGTAGGCAGTATATTATAAAGTTCCTTGGCATGCAGCACTGGTGCCAGGCCTACCCAGAACCTGGGTTGGTACAACACCCTCCTCCAAGTCTTGCAAACCTGGGCAAGAACGCACTTCTCGCAAGCTGAAAAGTAAGAGAAAAGTCGGTTGAGGATCTTCTCATCAAGGGCCAAGTGCCAGTCCATCCCCGAGCCCTGGATGTGGTCGGCAGAGGGGCCACACAGGTTAGGTATGTTTTCTTCTCCGGGGCTAAGGCCCAGTGGTATGCTGTGGGTGGGAGGCGGTGGTAGTATGGGTAACACTGTAGGGTTGACATGTTCAGGGTGTTTGGGAAAAGCTTGACTTAGGATAGACGGCACGGAAGGAGGTTGGCAAAGACGGTTCTTGACGGCCGGGGTGCCTTTGGTGATGCTGGCAGAACCCAAGCCGTTTGTTGGCCCGGGAATCTTCACCAGTCCATTGCGCGGTAAGCACTGGGCCTTGGTGTCTCCGTTGCCGGTGTTAGACATGTTTTAATCTCACTGTGGAAGAGGAAGAAAATAGTTTAGAAGATTGGAAAATACCATCAGTTAGGTCAGTAAATAGTCATACAAGTGATCTAAAATGTAAATGAGCAGTGTGACGAGTTTGGTGACTACATATGGAGGGAAATAATGTAGACAAGTAGGTGTTTATGTGGCAATGTGGTCACAAGTAGGGAAAGATTTTGAGCAGAGAGTCTAAGAAAAAGTTTTGAACACGGGAAGAGAAATCAGAAATCTCTAATCTGATCAGACAGGTCTAGAACAAGAGGAGAAATCATTACAGATGTAGGACGGACAATTTTTAATTTTCTAAAATAGGCATTGTGTTCCACGTCGGGCCGATCGGGAAAACTATGAAGTGGTCAGGGATCTGGAACGGTTCGACTTGACCAGGGCTGTCTAAAGCCGAAGAGGTTGTCGTGCAAAGTCTCAGATAAGTGGACAATGTAGTTTCCTACCATGGACAAAGTGATGTGCATGTCAACTACATATAGAGAGGAAGGAAAAGACTCCAAGGTTCCAGATCATCACCTGTAGCATAGCCGGCATGTGTTCGACTAGCAAACACTGGGACTGGAAAACGTAATCCAGAGCAGGCAAGCTCCCAAACGGAAAATCCAGAGAGAAAGAGAGAAGGTCCTCAAGTTCCAAAACATGGCAGTTCATTGGATACACCAAAAGAGCAATGTTTTCTCCAGAACCGAGTTTCTCAAATAACAGACTAAACGTTGGCCAATTGATGGCCACGTGTCTTGAAATGCTGCTGCTGCTCACCTCCGGGCTGTATATTGAAATACAGTATATATCCATATAACTCATTGATTCCATGCTGAGTGCACACAACACGACTCCCCTTTAGAACTGGCCCTTACTAGGCTCCGGGCGCGACTGCGGCCAGAGGCAGGTCACAAGCCACAGTTGGGGTCCGAGCTTAGCACTCAAATTCCTGCCACTTTTCAAAACTCACATCCCACCCAGAATGTTATTCACCGCGGTTTTGGCTCATGGCAACAGGTGAGTTAATGTGTGAAAGTGGTGGAAGAGATCAGGACTGCCAACAGAAATCTTGGGGTCCCTTAATGAACCATTGGTTGGGGCCCCCTCCTTCTGCTTACCTTATTCTACGGGGAATGGGCTAAATTAGGATGGAGGTCTACCAGTCAGGTATACCCTGGTGGGAGAGCATTAAGTCAACACTTCTACCTGGCACACACCAGACTAATCGCTCCCTCACTGATGAGTCAGCATGCTCTGACTGGCTCCAGATGCTGTGGCCCATCGTGAAATTTGTTGGTGTCTTGGTGGGCCAGTCCTCAGTGGCATGGAGGGACCATAACATCTGTGGCACTTAGACAAGCTGCATGGGGTTTGGCAAGGACCATGGTCCCTTGAAACTACTGGAACCCTGAGCATATTATAGTTTGTTACCTCCCTGATGGCAGCCCCGGAAGAGATCACATGGCAGATGTTTATCAGCCAGGAGATGGGGGATATGAGATTTTATTAGGGAATAAGGGATTAAAACTGTGCATTTTCCCTTCGATAGTTGACGTTTGTGAAACCAAAGTAGCCCCAAAAATTCGATTTACCTTCCGGAGGTCTTCAAAACCTAGAACGAAGACATCAAGCACATAATGGCGTCTGCCCGCCCTGAATGCCCCGACGTTATTTATCACCTGGATGGAACGCTCCGCTATTGATCATGGATCGATTTTCAAATAAAAATGCTATCAATTAATGAAACAGTAACTGTGACGTGCGACGTACATTAAATCTTCTGTTAGGCGGGTCCGGGTCAAAGCAAAAAAAATACCTGGACGTTCACAAACAGGCTCCTCTAAAGGCACAACCGGAGGGGAAATAAACACACACTTAATAACGCACATTATCACATACACACACACACTCTCCACAGAAGCCAAGTTTGAGATACCCGTGTCATGTCCATTTGCTGCATTTAAGACATATTACGCCCCCGTCTGTAAATCGCAAGACGTCGCCGGGCAGTCTGAGAATAAACCAACGATTCTTCATATAAAGCTTCATCTGAACATTATAGTAAAGTGACACAATGAAACCTGATCATATCTGGGGCCTTTAAAAACATTCCAGGCCCATTAAACCCCGTGACCGGCAGTTTGCATTCATCGCGTTGTATCACTAATACACAGCATGTAAAGGGGCGAGGGATGGCTTGTCCGCTCCCCCAGGCCACTTTGTCTGGCAGGGTCTTCTCCTGACTCCATGCCGTTCGGCAGACAGAATGACGCATTGATTTTGTGACAGCCCAGCGGCAAAGTGTCCATGTAATTAGATTTATTTTTAGAGCAGTGACGGCCTGATGCGTCAAGAGAAGAATGTACAAAAATGGGGGAAAAACGTTAATATCATCGTCTGTAATGACTGAGGTATTCATGATGGAAGCCATGGACTTGGGGGAAGGAGACCTGGTAATATAATGTACAGGGACAAGAACAGACGTTTGGGTGTCCAATAGAGAACACCGGTGAAAGGAATGTCCTATGCAGGGCTACCTTCAGAAAAGTTGGGGCCTCTTACTGAACCACTGGTGGGGGCCACCCCTTTTGATGCATCTCATACTAATCTCCCCTCAGCGATGAGTCCGAGTGCTATTAGCCAGAGGGACCTATTTGGATACCAAAAAATTTCCCGGGGGGCTGCAGCATCTGATGTCGGTCTTAAGAGTGGCCCCAGATGCTGCGGCCCACCGGGAGATCTCTTGGTATCCCAGAAGGTCAGTCCAGAGTTGTATGGAGATACCCTTACATCTGTGGCACTTCCACAAGCTCTACGTACGGCAGCCCACCAGGGAATTTGTCAGTATGGTGTGAGCCAGTCCCAAATGGCATAGGGGGACTCTTACATCTGCCACTTTGACAAGCTGCACAAGAGTTTGGCAAGGCCTGAGCCCCCTGGAGTATCTGGATGCCTGAACACAGGCTGCCACCCCCCCTCTACCGCCTATGGCAGCCCTGGTCATGTGATAACCAATAATACCCAAGAGAGATTTGGTGAGGGACTACAAAAACAATGGCGTAAATGCCAAACCGGCTGGAGAGGGAGGATGGGTCAACTGGGTAGACAACCTTAAAATAGATATGGCCTTGGCAGAAGACCCCTGGATAGGCCAAACTAAAAAAATGGTGGGAGCTGTGGCAATTGAGTTTTAATGTGGATAAGTGCAAGATAATGCACCTGGGGTGTAAAAACCCAAGGGCTGAATATAGAATATTTGATACAGTCCTAACCTCAACATCTGAGGGTTGGGATTTAGGGGTTATTATTGCAGAGGATCTAAGGGTAAGTAGTCAATGTAATAGAGCAGCAGGAAATGCTGGCAGAATGCTTGGAAATGCTGGCAGAATGCTTGGTTGTGTAGGGAGAGGTATTAGCAGTAGGAAAAGGGAAGTGCTCATGCCACTGTACAGAGCACTGGTGAGACCTCACTTGGAGTACTGTGTGCAGTACTGGAGACCGTATCTCCAGAAGGATATAGACATCTTAGAGAGAGTTCAGAGAAGGGCTACTAAAATGGTGTACGGCTTGAAGGAGAAAAGTTACCAGGAAAGGCTTAATGATCTTAACATGAACAGCTTGGAAAAAAGACGAGACAGAGGAGATATGATAGAAACATTTAAATACGTAAAGGGAATCCACAAGGTAGAGGAAGGGAGTATATTTAAAAGGAAACAAAATAGCAAAACAAGAGGACATAGTCTTAGATTAGAGGGGCAAAGGTTTAAAAGTAACATCAGGAAGCATTATTTTACTGAGAGGGTGGTGGATACATGGAACAGTCTTCCAGTTGAAGTGGTAGAGGCCAAAACAGTAATTGAATTTAAGCAGGCATGGGATAGGCATAAGGCTATCCTAAACAAAAGATAAATCCAGGTAAAGTATCCATGTAATTGGGCAGACTAGATGGGCCGAAAGGTTCTTATCTGCCGACATTTTCTATGTTTCTATTTGTCACCTTAATGCCTCATGGTACTGCCACGCATTGTTCCAAGACTCAGTAGAAGTTATGTCTGTGTGTGGTGGATCATCCAGTTGACATGTCAAGCCAGATGTTTGCTCTGAAGACGTCTACTCATCGTCCCTCTGTTTCGGGATCTTATATGTCCTTCACTGATCAGAACTGAGTTCCCAATTGGTTTCTACTTGCCCCCACATCATTCATCTCTTTGGAGACCTTTTCCATACAATCAGACACACACACACACACAACCACTCACACAAATGCATGGACAAACACCAACAATCAGAAACACACAACAACTGCGCACACACGCGTGCCATCATTCACACAGACAACACGCACATACAATTACTTGAACACTCCAGCATATGCACATACACAAGCAGACACACACAGTAACAAAAGAATACATTTCTGAGCAAGAATACGCACATATGCAAACAGAGGCATACATACAGGCACACACAAGTAAACACATGCACACACAAGCATGCACACAAATATAAACATAGCACACACAAGCAAATGTATGCACAAACGGAAGCATAGAGGCATTCGTGTACGAGCACAGACATATGCAGGTGCATACACCGACATACATTAACCCACAAGTATGCACCTATAGTTTGTGCACACACAAAGACACACAGAAACACATACACACTGTTACACACAAGCTCTGCGTTCACAATCAGTCACACATAAGTGAAGCAGATTTTTCTTTGCGTCTTCCGTATTATTTCCATTGTAAAAAACATTTATTTGCTGGTCAATACCTTTTAGATGAGTCAGTAGTGAAGAGGTTAAAGGTTACTGATTAATTGGAGCCCTTGACAGGCGCCCGTGCCTTTAAGGCTCTCCTCACATTTATTTTTAATGCCGCATCGAGTCGTTTTTCCATAACTCGGATTCTTTTAACTTGTCCATGGCAAAAGTCAGAATTAGCCGCGTGTTACCGGTCACAGAAAGTGAACCCGGTCTCTGCCGCTGAAAAAAAACTCTCACCCGCCCAGGATTTCACAGAATGCCTCGTGTAAATCGAGAGAAATATATAACATTTTACCATAAAAAGATCTCAGAGAAATAGGTTTCACACCGTCCGCCTTTCCCACGGAGGCGGAGTAAAGACGCGTGACGGCTGGACGCATTAAATGCAGGCTGTTAGGGCTGTCAGGTCGGCCATGTTTTCCTGGACACATATTACTATTTCCTGCAGAGGGAGAGCACAGGGAAAAGTGCTGCCCTGCAACATGTATAACTCATATGCTGCAGGAAGGAAATCAAGGCAGGTCACCTGGGATTCCTCTATGATTTCATACTTGCAGCGTATCATGGATTATACATGGTGTGGGGTGGCATTTTTCAAGCGCTGCCCATCACCATGAATAAATTAAATGTGTCCAGGAAAACATGACTGACCTGGCAGCCCTACAGTTTGTCCACATGTTTATGCACAGTCCCCAGGTTTTGGGGGCTTGGACGTGGGATGAGTGGGGGCCATCACACTGAGGTGTTTCTGTCCAGCCTAGATGTTCAGGAGGAATGTGTGATTATTACTGAGATTTGGTTCCACATGGTTACACAAAGCTCTGGTCAGGGCCGGATTTATAACTAGGCAGAGTAGGCATGTGCCTACAGGCGCAAGCGGGCGCCTTGCTCAGTAATTTTTTTTTTCTTTACAATCATTTAGACCACTGTATATCTGGAGACCTAAGGGCTAGAGAGACATATGAGGTATCATTGGAAAGGCCAGATTATAGAGATAGATACAGATGGATAAAGAGATACATAAAGCTGGGAGATACAGATAGATACAGATAATAAAGATACATAAAGCTAGGTAGATACAGATAGATACAGATAATAAAGAGATACATAAAGCTAGGGAGATACAGATAGATACAGATAATAAAGATACATAAAGCTAGGTAGATACAGATAGATACAGATAATAAAGAGATACATAAAGCTAGGTAGATACAGATAGATACAGATGGATAAAGAGATACATAAAGCTAGGTAGATACAGATAGATACAGATGGATAAAGAGATACATAAAGCTAGGGAGCTACAGATAGATACAGATAATAAAGAGATACATAAAGCTAGGTAGATACAGATAGATACAGATGGATAAAGTTATATAAAGCTAGGTAGATACAGATAGATACAGATAATAACGAGATACATAAAGCTAGGTAGATACAGATAGATACAGATAATAAAGATACATAAAGCTAGTTAGATACAGATAGATACAGATAATAAAGAGATACATAAAGCTAGGTAGATACAGATAGATACAGATAATAAAGATACATAAAGCTAGGGAGATACAGATAGATACAGATGGATAAAGATACATAAAGCTAGGTAGATACAGATAGATACAGATAATAAAGAGATACATAAAGCTAGGTAGATACAGATAGATACAGATGGATAAAGTGATACATAAAGCTAGGTAGATACAGATAGATACAGATGGAATAAAGAGATACATAAAGCTAGGTAGATACAGATAGATACAGATGGATAAAGAGATACATAAAGCTAGGTAGATACAGATAGATACAGATAATAAAGAGATACATAAAGCTAGTTAGATACAGATAGATACAGATGGATAAAGAGATACATAAAGCTAGGTAGATACAGATAGATACAGATGGATAAAGAGATACATAAAGCTAGGGAGATACAGATAGATACAGATGGATAAAGAGATACATAAAGCTAGGGAGATACAGAGAGATACAGATGGATAAAGAGATACATAAAGCTAGGTAGATAGAGATAGATATAGATGGATAAAGTTACATAAAGCTAGGTAGATACAGATAGATACAGATAATAAAGAGATACATAAAGCTAGGTAGATACAGATAGATACAGATAATAAAGAGATACATAAAGCTAGTTAGATACAGATAGATACAGATGGATAAAGAGATACATAAAGCTAGGTAGATACAGATAGATACAGATGGATAAAGAGATACATAAAGCTAGGGAGATACAGATAGATACAGATGGATAAAGAGATACATAAAGCTAGGGAGATACAGAGAGATACAGATGGATAAAGAGATACATAAAGCTAGGTAGATAGAGATAGATATAGATGGATAAAAGTACATAAAAGCTAGGTAGATACAGATAGATACAGATAATAAAGAGATACATAAAGCTAGGTAGATACAGATAGATACAGATAATAAAGAGATACATAAAGCTAGTTAGATACAGATAGATACAGATAATAAAGAGATACATAAAGCTAGTTAGATACAGATAGATACAGATAATAAAGAGATACATAAAGCTAGTTAGATACAGATAGATACAGATGGATAAAGAGATACATAAAGCTAGGTAGATACAGATAGATACAGATGGATAAAGAGATACATAAAGCTAGGGAGATACAGATAGATACAGATGGATAAAGAGATACATAAAGCTAGGGAGATACAGAGAGATACAGATGGATAAAGATACATAAAGCTAGGTAGATAGAGATAGATACAGGATAAAGTTACATAAAGCTAGGTAGATACAGATAGATACAGATAATAAAGAGATACATAAAGCTAGGTAGATACAGATAGATACAGATAATAAAGAGATACATAAAGCTAGTTAGATACAGATAGATACAGATAATAAAGAGATACATAAAGCTAGGTAGATACAGAGAGATACAGATAATAAAGATACATAAAGCTAGGGAGATACAGATAGATACAGATGGATAAAGAGATACATAAAGCTAGGTAGATACAGATAGATACAGATAATAAAGATACATAAAGCTAGGTAGATACAGATAGATACAGATAATAAAGATACATAAAGCTAGGTAGATACAGATAGATACAGATAATAAAGAGATACATAAAGCTAGGTAGATACAGATAGATACAGATGGATAAAGTGATACATAAAGCTAGGTAGATACAGATAGATACAGATGGATAAAGAGATACATAAAGCTAGGGAGATACAGATAGATACAGATGGATAAAGAGATACATAAAGCTAGGTAGATACAGATAGATACAGATAATAAAGAGATACATAAAGCTAGGTAGATACAGATAGATACAGATGGATAAAGTGATACATAAAGCTAGGTAGATACAGATAGATACAGATGGATAAAGAGATACATAAAGCTAGTTAGATACAGATAGATACAGATGGATAAAGAGATACATAAAGCTAGGTAGATACAGATAGATACAGATGGATAAAGAGATACATAAAGCTAGGGAGATACAGGTAGATACAGATGGATAAAGAGATACATAAAGCTAGGGAGATACAGAGAGATACAGATGGATAAAGAGATACATAAAGCTAGGTAGATAGAGATAGATATAGATGGATAAAGTTACATAAAGCTAGGTAGATACAGATAGATACAGATAATATAGAGATACATAAAGCTAGGTAGATACAGATAGATACAGATAATAAAGAGATACATAAAGCTAGTTAGATACAGATAGATACAGATGGATAAAGAGATACATAAAGCTAGGTAGATACAGATAGATACAGATGATAAAGAGATACATAAAGCTAGGAGATACAGATAGATACAGATGGATAAAGAGATACATAAAGCTAGGGAGATACAGAGAGATACAGATGGATAAAGAGATACATAAAGCTAGTAGATAGAGATAGATATAGATGGATAATTACATAAAGCTAGGTAGATACAGATAGATACAGATAATAAAGAGATACATAAAGCTAGGTAGATACAGATAGATACAGATAATAAAGAGATACATAAAGCTAGTTAGATACAGATAGATACAGATAATAAAGAGATACATAAAGCTAGGTAGATACAGAGAGATACAGATAATAAAGATACATAAAGCTAGGGAGATACAGATAGATACAGATGGATAAAGAGATACATAAAGCTAGGTAGATACAGATAGATACAGATAATAAAGAGATACATAAAGCTAGTTAGATACAGATAGATACAGATAATAAAGAGATACATAAAGCTAGGTAGATACAGAGAGATACAGATAATAAAGATACATAAAGCTAGTTAGATACAGATAGATACAGATAATAAAGAGATACATATAAGCTAGGTAGATACAGATAGATACAGATAATAAGAGATACATAAAGCTAGTTAGATACAGATAGATACAGATAATAAAGAGATACATAAAGCTAGGTAGATACAGAGAGATACAGATAATAAAGATACATAAAGCTAGGGAGATACAGATAGATACAGATGGAATAAAGAGATACATAAAGCTAGGTAGATACAGATAGATACAGATAATAAAGATACATAAAGCTAGTAGATACAGATAGATACAGATAAAAAGATACATAAAGCTAGGTAGATACAGATAGATACAGATAATAAAGAGATACATAAAGCTAGGTAGATACAGATAGATACAGATGGATAAAGTGATACATAAAGCTAGGTAGATACAGATAGATACAGATGATAAAGAGATACATAAAGCTAGGGAGATACAGATAGATACAGATGGATAAAGAGATACATAAAGCTAGTAGATACAGATAGATACAGATAATAAAGAGATACATAAAGCTAGGTAGATACAGATAGATACAGATGGATAAAGTGATACATAAAGCTAGGTAGATACAGATAGATACAGATGGATAAAGAGATACATAAAGCTAGGTAGATACAGATAGATACAGATGGATAAAGAGATACATAAAGCTAGTTAGATACAGATAGATACAGATGGATAAAGAGATACATAAAGCTAGGTAGATAGAGATAGATACAGATGGATAAAGAGATACATAAAGCTAGGTAGATACAGATAGATACAGATGGATAAAGAGATACATAAAGCTAGGTAGATACAGATAGATACAGATGGATAAAGAGATACATAAAGCTAGGTAGATACAGATAGATACAGATGGATAAAGAGATACATAAAGCTAGTTAGATACAGATAGATACAGATGGATAAAGAGATACATAAAGCTAGGGAGCTACAGATAGATACAGATAATAAAGAGATACATAAAGCTAGGGAGATACAGATAGATACAGATAATAAAGAGATACATAAAGCTAGGTAGATACAGATAATAAAGAGATACATAAAGCTAAGTAGATACAGATAGATACAGATAATAAAGAGACACATAAAGCTAGGTAGATACAGATAGATACAGATAATAAAGATACATAAAGCTAGGGAGATACAGATAGATACAGATGGATAAAGAGATATAAAGCTAGGGAGATACAGATAGATACAGATAATAAAGAGATACATAAAGCTAGGTAGATACAGATAGATACAGATAATAAAGAGATACATAAAGCTAGGGAGATACAGATAGATACAGATAATAAAGAGATACATAAAGCTAGGTAGATACAGATAGATACAGATAATAAAGATACATAAAGCTAGGTAGATACAGATAGATACAGATGGATAAAGTGATACATAAAGCTAGGTAGATACAGATAGATACAGATGGATAAAGAGATACATAAAGCTAGGGAGCTACAGATAGATACAGATAATAAAGATACATAAAGCTAGGGAGATACAGATAGATAAAGAGATACATAAAGCTAGGTAGATACAGATAGATAAAGAGATACATAAAGCTAGGTAGATACAGATAGATAAAGAGATACATAAAGCTAGGTAGATACAGATAATAAAGAGATACATAAAGCTAGGTAGATACAGATAGATAAAGAGATACATAAAGCTAGGGAGATACAGATAGATACAGATGGATAAAGTGATAGAGTGACATGTAGTTTTCCATAATGAAGCATTACTGTATATATTAGATATATCCGCCACGTACCTCTCTTTCCGTGCATTGCTGGGGTGTAATTATGTGAGTGCAGACGCCTGGATGTGCCGTCTCCCCGCCTGTCATTTCCTATTCATGTTCTGAATATATTCGCTGCCCCTGGTCACTGGAACCAGAAAATAGAAGATGACAGGCTGGGAGGCGCACCGGCGAGAGACGAGAGCCTGCTCCCCCGAGAGCCATTAGTCTAAAGCCAGGGGATGGCATGTCTCCGCCATATTATCTTATCTGTCTAGCTATTGCTCACTTTTTATCTATCTATATCATTGCATTGTTGAAAATACCATTTTTTTGTTATTCGCAAACCACTGATGTTCACTATTGTTACAAACTTACACAAACAACGGTAACGATCACAGTTGTTGCTAGTACTGCGGCGATTGTTGATGCGGCGCCAGAGAAGAAAAATCTAACACCGGCTGGTGATATTGCTGCAAACAACGGTGAACAACACTGAAGAACCGTACCTCCGATTCTTTGGTAAAAAGGAGTAACGTGCGGCTATTCTCCATTGCGGCCGCACTCCTGTTTGTCACATCAGTAAACAAACGATAATTTTCCAGCAGTGGTCTCCATCGAAATCCAGTCTCATATAAACTACGGCGAACGTAACATTGGACTATTTCTCCTGAAGCACCGGTGGAAACCATGATGTATTCTACTCTACACTATAGGCACAAAGTAGGGTGAACAGAGCAGCAAACAGCAGCGGTAGGCCACCAAATAGTGACGTCACCACCGCTCTTGACCCATTATAGTTGACCTGAGTAAAACCGCCATTTTTTCAGTGGAAGCTCGGTGCTTACAGATAACGTGGTTTGCGTTTCTCACCCACACAGGGCCTGGTTTGGTGTAAACCTGCTCACGGTGCTCCCTCGTGCCGGTGTCTGCACTGCGTTCCTGGAGGAATCCACATGTCCTGTTCTCAAGCCCAGCGGTGGGATGCACACCTCACCTTACCCGGGGTCCGGCACGCTCCTGCACCTATCATGGTGGCATCTCTGGCTTCGCTCTCAAGGAAGTGACCAGCGATGACACCCGTCACAAAGTGTCTGCAAATTGGATCCAGGTATTCAAAAAATGTCTCGGGTATTGTTACAAAATACCTCTGATATTCTGTCACGCCACCGACGCGTTTTGTCTGGTGACTGCTCCTCATGACTGGAAATAGACTTTAAAGGGACACTACCACTTACAAAAGCTGTGACTAGATTACACGTCCATCACAAACACATTATAAAACACATTATGAAACGTTACAAAACACATTATGAAACTGTGACGGAACCTACAGTCACTTGGGCATCTGGAGGGGGCTTTGGGCTAGCCTACTGCCCAGCAACTATGGCCCGTGAAAGAGACTATTGGGGAACTGGTGGACCTTTTTAAATATATTTGGTTTTTTCACGGTTTTAACCCTTTCACTGCTGAGGACGTGTGGGAAACGTCCTTAATGACTCCTAAGGAAAGATAGGGGTTTGTTTGAACCCTGATATCTCCCGACTGTTTTCAGCCATAAGGGTCATGTTTGGTATCATTAGAAAGGCCAGAGCATGGCCTTTCCAATGATGCCAACATGACCAGGTTTAAAGTAAATTAAAAAAAATAACAATAATAATAAAAAAAAGGAAAAATGTGTTTTTTTAAAACGTGAAATGGCCCAGCAGTGAAGGGGTTAAACATTCCCCAGCAAACTGAAGCTTTCTGATGTCTGTGTGTTATTCCCTTTTGTATTTATTGTATATTCTCCTGTTGTGTATATGGTGCACATTCCCTCTACTATGTATTCTCTCTCTGTATTAGTACCTGCTCTCTCTATAAGAAATTCCTTTTGTTTTACCTGCATTCTCCCCCCCCTTCTCCTCCCAGGAAATCCCATTGTCCATTGTTTGAAGTTCCTCTGCAGTTATTTGATCTGTGATGTTATCTGTTTGGTTGTATGCAAAGGGGGTTGGTCCTTGACTGTGAGTCTGTGTGAATAAACTAGCATTCTGCTTTGTGACTTTCAACAGTGTGCCTCATTCCTTCAACTGCGGTTAAAGTTTTGGGGAGTTGTCAGAAGATTGCTCCGGCGATGGTGGATACTGTCACATGGAATAGAGCCCGCGGACGGAGGTACTAAGTTAGGGTACAGTCACTCGTCACAGAAACGTTACAAAACACATTATGAAACACATTATGAAACATTACAAAACCTCATTATGAAACACATAATGAAACATATTATGAAACGTCACAAAACACATTATGAAACACATTCTGCTGCTTTTTTATCTTTATTTGAAATAATTGCATGTAAAAACGAAAAATAAAGTTAGGTTTTTTTAATCTCCTTTTTCCATTTTGTGGATTTTTCCCATGATACCAACATTTACCAAAATCCATGCAAAAGTTTTACTTTACAGTTGTGGATTATTTTATACAGTATTTAACAGTTAATGAGGAGGGTGTGACGTAAATCACTTTGGATTTGGGGTGCAGAGTGCTATATAATCTGAGTTATAGCGTGAATAATTTTATTGTCTATTGTTATGGTCCATGTGTATCTGTTTATCTGCTTCATATTTGAGGAGTTGTTAATCTTCTGTGTCAGGCAAAAACTGCCCCACTATCTGAAGTTTTTTTAAACTGTAATCTGTTTGATGATCACCGTGCCATTGTCCTGTCTGTCTAGGAAGGTTACGCACGCAATGTTCATTCCATTATCTGTCCTAGTTAATTTTGTCTCCTTAGGCTAGGGTCAGACTAACGCAGTATCAACGTGCGTTTAGCGGCATGCCAGGCAGCATACGAAGAATGGCCGCACAAAAGTGCGGCCGCGCAACGCAAGTGGTAAACGAACGCATTTTGTCGAGAACGTGAAACCGCTAGTACTGATGTACAGAATGCGCTGCGTCCGCATAGCGGCGTGTGTGCGTGATTAGGAGACGTCAGACGCTGCTAATGTCCGGCCAACATAACGTCCAGACGCAAAAAGGGTTTTATTGGTGATCCGTACAAAATCACGGACGAAAATGCGCATCGTATGACCGCTATCGTGTATTCCGTGAAAAAATGCGTCCATTCGTTCAAACGCACATTTTTACACGGACAACGCGAAAAATGCGTTAGTCTGACCCTAGCCTAACAGTTTCTAGGGGACGTTTGAGTATGTAAATAACCCAGATTGACAGTATAAATATGTGTGTCTGTCCTGTGATTAAAAGAGTTCTATTTTGTCCCAACATGAAGTCACGACTCATGGTGTGGGTACCAGCAATATACAGTGGTAGCTGTTTCAACCAAAACCTCCAGATCTACAGCCGCAGCTTATTTCTGGGGGACGCTAGCAAGGCTCTCTACGTGTACCTGTCTTTAAGCTGTGGCTAAGGACTGGAAAAAGGCATGGGAGTCATGAGGGGAACACAGGGGTCCAGCGAGGAAGCGGAGTTGAAAGATGTGACCCAGTCAGGGTACAGAGATGTGCTACAGAGGGAATGTTTAATTAAGGCAGCAGGGGGTGTATTGTGTTCTCCAGGCTACAGAGATAAGAGCTGGCATCTGAAGGAGATAAAACAGGGAGTTTAAAAGACTTCTAATCTACCCCCTAGTGATGTCCTTTGAATACATCCCACACAATACAATGATGTGAGTTGGGGATTGAGCCCATTCACTCCATTCTATGGCCAAAGCCACACAGTGAGGAGCAGTGATGGAAAATACCAATATATCACACAATGGATGCACCCAGTGACACATATAAGGAAAATATAACACAATGGATGCACCCAGTGACACATATAGAGGGAAATATCACACAATGGATGCACCCAGTGACACATATAGAGGAAAATATCACACAATGGATGCACCCAGTGACACATATAGTGGAAAATATCACACAATGGATGCACCCAGTGACACATAGAGAGGGAAATATCACCCAATGGATGCACCCAGTGACACATATAGAGTAAAATATCACACAATGGATGCACCCAGTGACACATATAGAGGAAAATATCACACAATGGATGCACCCAGTGACACATATAGAGGAAAATATTTTCTTAACTAAACATACAAGAGAAAAACAAAACACATGTAAGATATCAGCAACATCAAATAAACACAATAAGGACATGTTATTTTTGGTGGAACTGGCCCTTAATAACAAATTCAGTTTTTTCGTGTGTTTATTTTCAATATTTCACACGTTCCTATCCGTCAGGTCAGAAAATATAAGCCTTTCCATATAAAGCGGGTATTAAGACGCACCGGGAGCCTCGCCGTCCTGGTAAATTGCTACCTGACAGGTAATAAAGCCAGTAACGACAGGGAGCGGACGTGTTTATGTGAAGATCATAAGGATAATTGATTCTCATTAACCGAGACAAAAGGAGTAAACACGGCCTGTAAAGCGCAACCTGCACCAGAGGACGGGAGGAACGCAGAATCTGGGACAGGCTCCTGGTTATGGATCACAACTCTCGTACTCTCAAGCAGAATGTGCATCATTTTTTGGAGGGGTCCTCTGTAACCAAGTCCTGGCCCCAGATGCACCAGGAACTTTCCAAGTACAAGTATTTCTATATATTCCAGCAGGCCATTTCAAGGCTGCATGGCATGGCCCTTACATCTAATGATACGTAGACAACCAGGGCACCGGGCCCCAGGAGCTGCCAGGCCCCTTAACAAATCACAGGCTGCCTCTCATGATGGAAGCCTTGATAATGATCTCTGATGAGTTGACGATTATGCTACAAAGCTCTTTTTCTACTTTAAATTTTCCTTAAAGCTTCAACATAATCTGTGGCGCGGTACAACAGCTTGAAGCAGTGACTAGAACTAAAAAATCCGGTTAAAAGCTGAAAAAGGCAACGGTTTATATAGGCCAGGGGTGAAAAGACAATACGACCACCACCGTCATTCCCACTTTGTGCGGGACAGTGTCAGCTCTCCGTGCTCGGTAAATCGGTCAGGATGATCATGTAGGTGGGGGGAATCTAGAAACGTTTCACTATGCGATGCTGATGTGACTGATAATTCTGCTGTAGCTGAAATCGGTGAGATATTCCTCCTGCATCTGCGAGACCTGGAGCGGAACCCGGAGCGCCTGCTGTGTAATTAGTCACGTTAAACGAGGAAGACGTGACGGGGATGGGTTTAATGGCGGTGACACGCTTCCTGCGAGCAATCCCATGAATGAAAGGCAAGACGTGGTCATAAATAATAAATCTCCATTCAATGTTTTATAGCTGGGAGTGCAGCAGCCTCCTGGCACCGTGTGGGCGGGCAGGAACATAGGATGGCCGGGCTGCCCATTGCATGGTCAGGGATAACAAAAAATCATTGGCACAATTAGGACACTAAAGAGTACAAGGACAAATGACTGTGCAGTGAAACAATCTAATCTCACCCATTGACTTTTTATGCCCTGATATTTCTGGGTGTGGGGGGGGGGTGTAGTGTTCTGTCCTTTGCTGACTCAAGGGAACAGGCCAGTCAGGCCACCTTAAAAGGTGGTCAAGGTTTTGATGACTCTCTATCATTCGAGTATGGTTAGGGGTTATGAGGATGGAAAAGGTTATCACGAGTCAAGGGGCACCAAGATGGACAGGGTTATTAGATGGTTAGGGGGTATCAGGATTATCAGGATGGTTTGGAGGTATGAGGATGGTAAAGGCTATAAGGATGGTCAGCGGTGTGTGGATGGTACAGATATTTATGAGGTATGAGGATGGTATGTGTTATCAGGGTGATCAGGTGGTATGATTATGGTTTTATCAAGGTGGTCAGGAGGTATGATGATGATAAGGGTTACCAGGATGATCAAGCGTTATGACCATAGTGTTATTGAGGTGGTTATATGAGGATGGTAAGAGTTATCAGGATGGTCAGGAGTTATGAGAATGGTAAGGGCTATCGATTTGGTCAGGTGGTATAAGGATGGTAAGGGCTATCACTCTGGACAAGAGGTATGAGGATGGTAAGGGTTTTCGAGCTGGTAAGGAGGTATGAGGATGGAAAGGGTTATCAAGTTGGTCAGGAGGTATGAGGATGGTAAGGGTGTTCAAGGTGCTCAGGAGGTATGAGGATGGTAAGGATTATCGAGCTGGTCAGAAGGAATGAGGATGGCAAGGGTTATCTAGATGGTCAGGAGGTATGAGGATGGTAAGGGCTATTAAGGTGGTCAGAAGGTTTGTAGCTGGCAAGGGTTATCGAGTTGGTCAGGAGGTATGAGGATGGTAAGGGTGATCAAGGTGGTCATGATGTATGAGGATGGTAAGAGTTATTGAGCTGGTCAGAAGGAATGAGCATGGCAAGGGATATCGAGGTGGTCAGGAGATATGAGGATGGTAAGGAGGTATGAGGATGGGAAGGGTTATCGAGGTGGTCAGGATATATGAGGATGGTAAGGGTTATCGAGGTGGTCAGGATATATGAGGATGGTAAGGTTATAGAGGTGGTCAGGATATATGAGGATAGTAAGGGTTATTGAGGTGGTCAGGATATATGAGGATGGTAAGGGTTATCGAGGTGGTCAGGATACATGAGGATGGCAAGGGTTATAGAGGTGGTCAGGAGATATGATGATGTAAGGGTTATCAAGGTGGTCAGGATATATGAGAATGGTAAGGGTTATCAAGGTGATCAGGAGATATGATGATGGTAAGGGTTATTGAGGTGGTAAGGAGGTATGAGGATGGTAAGGGATATCAAGGTGGTCAGGATATATGAGGATGGTAAGGGTCATCAAGGTGGTCAGGATATATGAGGATGGTAAGAGTTATCCAGGTGGTCAGGAGGCATGAGGTTGGAAAGGGTTATCGAGGTGGTCAGGATATAGGATGATGGTAAGAGTTATCAAGGTGGTCAGGAGGTATGAGGATGGTAAGGGCTATCGAGGTGGTCAGGATATAGGATGATGGTAAGGGTTATCAAGGTGGTCAGGAGGTATGAGGATGATAAGGGCTATCGTGGTGGTCAGGATATATGAGGATGGTAAGGGTTATCAAGGTGGTCAGGATATAGGAGGATGGTAAGGGTTATCAAGGTGGTCAGGATATATGAGTATGGTAAGTGTTATCGAGGTGGTCAGTGTATATGAGGATGGTAAGGGTTATCGAGGTGGTCAGTATATATGAGGATGGTAAGGGTTATCGAGGTGGTCAGGATATATGAGGATGGTAAGGGTTATTGAGGTCGTCGGGAGGCATGAGGTTGGAAAGGGTTATCAAGGTGGTCAGGGGGTATGAGGATGGTAAGGGTTATCGAGGTGGTCGGAAGGAATGAGGATGGTAATGGTAATCGAGGTGGTCAGGAGATATGAGGATGGTAAGGGTTATCAAGGTGGTCAGGAGGTATGAGGTTGGAAAGGGTTATCAAGGTGGTCAGGGGGTATGAGGATGGTAAGGGTTATCGAGCTGGTTGGAAGGAATGAGGATGGTAATGGTTATCGAGGTGGTCAGGACTCAGGAGATATGAGGATGGTAAGGCTTATCAAGGTGGTCAGGAGGTATGAGGTTGGAAAGGGTTAAATATCTAGGTGGTCAGCAGGTATGAGGTTGGAAAGGGTTATCAAGGTGGTCAAGAAACAATGGGAAATAAACCTAGGACTAAAACTCGTGAATTCCAAGGCTTCTGCGATATTGTTATACACCGTGATGTAGGTGAAAGAAATGCAAAATGTATGTTAAGAAGATATGTTGGATGAAAATACATTCACGTCATCTGTAAACCTGCAACAATTTTACCAAACAATGAAAGCCGGTGCTTGTTGATATGCGGTAAATAATATCGATAGTTGAGGCCGACGCGTTATTTAGTTATCTAATGTACATCCCAGGAACCATTGCTGCAAAGATTTGGTTTATACATAGAACTGGAGCTCCCCGGAAGCTCACAATGAGCAGGATTCAATGTTACGCTTTATTAACTCTCATTAGATCGCAGATAGGAAGCCGCATGTAAGTAATTGCTAAAAATGGAGAAACATGTGCAGACATTTCCCAAGATGTTTGTAATGGAGGAAACGAGAGCTTTGTATCCACAGGTCTCTTTAATAGGAGGATAAAGAAAGTATACCAATTGGGTCTGTGGATTTTGAGGTAAGGAATTCGTAAGATGTATTAGAAAAAAATAGCTATGTAGCAAGATGGCTGTTTAATAGATGGAAGTGAGAGGTGTGTATCCTGTGTAATAAGAGGTGAGAGGTATGCATCCCGTGTAATAAGAGGTGAGAGGTATGCATCCCGTGTAATAAGAGGTGAGATGTATGCATCCCGTGTAATAAGAGGTTAGAGGTATGCATCCCGTGTAATAAGAGGTGAGATGTATGCATCCCGTGTAATAAGAGGTGAGAGATATGCATCCCGTGTAATAAGACGTGAGAGGTATGCATCCCGTGTAATAAGAGGTGAGAGGTATGCATCACGTGTAATAAGCGGTTAGAGGTATGCATTCCGTGTAAGAAGAGGTGAGAGGTATGCATCCCGTGTAGTAAGAGATGAGAGGTATGCATCCTCGTGTAATAAGAAGTGAGAGGGATGCATCCTCGTGTAATAAGAGGTGAGAGGTATGCATTCTCGTGTAATAAGAGGTGAGAGGTATGCATCCCATATAATAAGAGGTGAGAGGTTTGTATCCTGTGTAATAAGAGGTGAGAGGTATGTATCCTGTGTAATAAGAGGTGAGAGGTATGCATCCCATGTAATAAGAGGTGAGAGCGAGGTATGTATCCCGTGTAATAAGAGGTGAGAGGTATGCATCCCATGTAATAAGAGGTGAAAGGTATGTATCCGGTGTAATAAGAGGTGAGAGGTATGTATCCTGTGTAATAAGAGGTGAGAGGTATGCAGGCCATGTAATAAGAGGTGAGAGGTATGCATTCCGTGTAATAAGAGGTGAGAGGTATGCATCCTGTGTAATAAGAGATGAGAGGTATGCATCCCATATAATAAGAGGTGAGAGCGAGGTATGTATCCCGTGTAATAAGAGGTGAGAGTTATGCATCCCATGTAATAAGAGGTGAGAGGTATGTATCCGGTGTAATAAGAGGTGAGAGGTATGTATCCTGTGTAATAAGAGGTGAGAGGTATGCAGGCCATGTAATAAGAGGTGAGAGGTATGCAGGCCATGTAATAAGAGGAGAGAGGTATGCATCCCGTGTAATAAGAGGGGAGAGGTATGTATCCTGTGTAATAAGAGGTGAGAGGTATGTATCCTGTGTAATAAGAGGGGAGAGGTATGCATCCTGTGTAATAAGAGGTGAGAGGTATGCATCCCGTGTAATAAGAGGTGAGAGGTATGTATCCTGTGTAATAAGAGGGGAGAGGCATGCAGGCCGTGTAATAAGAGGTGAGAGGTATGTATCCCGTGTAATAAGAGGTGAGAGGTATGCAGGCCGTGTAATAAGAGGTGAGAGGTATGCATCCCATGTAATCAGAGGTGAGAACTTAGTATGCATCCCATGTAATAAGAGGTGAGAGGTATGTATCCTGTGTAATAAGAGGTGAGTGGTATGTATCCCGTGTAATAAGAGGTGAGAGGTATGTAGTAAGTAGGTATCTAAACTGTATATTAGTATAGGTAAGAATCTGTGCGATGTATTACGGTGTAGATTGCTATACTTTGTATTTGGAGAAAAGTAGCCATGCAACTTATTAAGAGGTAAGTAGCTTTTCTGTGTATCAGGAGGTGAGTAATTGTGATTTGAATTGGGAAGTAAGTCGCCATGCTGTGTATTATAAAGTAAGTAGCCCTGATTTATATTGAGAGGTATGTATCCGTGCTGTGTATTAGGAGGTAGCCACACTTTGTATTAGGAGGTAAGTATCTGTGATGTGTATGAGGAGGTAAGTATCCGTGCTGTGTATTAGGAGGTAGCCACACTTTGTATTAGGAGGTAAGTATCTGAGCTGTGTATTAGGAGGTAGCCACACTTTGTATTAGGAGGCAGGTTGTCATGCTGTGCGTATTATGTAGTAAGTATCCGTGCTGTATATTATGTTGTAAGTAACCATGCTTTGTATTATGAGGTAGGTCGTTGTGTTGTGTATTAGGAGGTAGGTTGTATGCTGTGTGTTATGTTGTAAGTATCCGTGTTGTGTATTATGTTGTAAGTAACCATGCTGTGTATTAGGAGGTAAGTATCTGAGCTGTGTATTTAGAGGTAGGTTGTCGTGCTGTGTATTAGAAGGTAGGTTGTAGTGCTATGTATTAGGAAGTAGGCTGCCATGCTGTGTATTAGATGGTAAATATTTGTGCTGTGTATTAGGACGTAGGCCGTCATGCTTTGTATAAGGTGGTATCTGTGCTGTGTATTAGAAGGGAAGTAACCATGCTGTGTATTATGAGTTATGTATCTGTGTTGTAGGTCATTGTGCTGTGTAATCGGAGGTAGGTCGCTATTTTGGGTATTAGGTTTAGGTATCTTTGTTTTGTATTATGAGGTAAGTTGTTGTGCTGCATATTAGTAGGTAAGTAGCCGTGATGTGTATGAGGAGGTAAGAAGCCGTGATGTGTATTAGAAGATAGGTATCCATGCTGTGTATGAGGTAAGTATCCATGCTGTGTATGAGGAGGTAAGTATCTGTGCTGTGTATTAGGAGGTAGCCACACTTTGTATTAGGAGGCAGGTTGTCATGCTGTGCGTATTATGTAGTAAGTATCCGTGCTGTATATTATGTTGTAAGTAACCATGCTTTGTATTTTGAGGTAGGTCGTTGTGTTGTGTATTAGGAGGTAGGTTGTATGCTGTGTGTTATGTTGTAAGTATCCGTGTTGTGTATTATGTTGTAAGTATCCGTGATGTGTATGAGGAGATAAGTATCCATGTTGTGTATGAGGAGGTAAGTATCCATGATGTGTATTAGGAGGTAAGTATCCGTGATGTGTATTAGGAAATGAGCATCCGTGCTGTTTTAGGAGGTAAGTATCTGTGCTGTGTATGAGGAGGTAAGTATCTGTGATGTGTATGAGGAGGTAAGTATCTGTGCTGTGTATGAGGAGGTAAGTATCTATGATGTGTATGAGGAGGTAAGTATCTGATGTGTATGAGGAGGTAAGTATCTGTGATGTGTATGAGGAGGTAAGTATCTGATGTGTATGAGGAGGTAAATATCTGTGATGTGTATGAGGTGGTAAGTATCTGATGTGTAGGAGGAGGTAAGTATCTGTGATGTGTATGAGGAGGTAAGTATCTGTGATGTGTATGAGGTGGTAAGTATCTGATGTGTATGAGGAGGTAAGTATCTGTGATGTGATAAGAGGTGAGAGGTATGCATCCCGTGTAATAAGAGGTGAGAGGTATGTATCCTGTGTAATAAGAGGGGAGAGGTATGCATCCTGTGTAATAAGAGGGGAGAGGTATGCATCCTGTGTAATAAGAGGTGAGAGGTATGTATCCTGTGTAATAAGAGGTGAGAGGTATGTATCCTGTGTAATAAGAGGAGAGGTATGCATCCTGTGTAATAAGAGGTGAGAGGTATGTATCCTGTGTAATAAGAGGTGAGAGGTATGCATCCCGTGTAATAAGAGGTGAGAGGTATGTATCCTGTGTAATAAGAGGTGAGAGGTATGTATCCTGTGTAATAAGAGGGGAGAGGTATGCAGGCCTGGTAATAAGAGGTGAGAGGTATGCATCCCGTGTAATAAGAGGTGAGAGGTATGCATCCCGTGTAATAAGAGGTGAGAGGTATGTATCCTGTGTAATAAGAGGTGAGAGGTATGTATCCTGTGTAATAAGAGGGGAGAGGTATGCAGGCCTGGTAATAAGAGGTGAGAGGTATGCATCCTGTGTAATAAGAGGTGAGAGGTATGCATCCCGTGTAATAAGAGGTGAGAGGTATGTATCCTGTGTAATAAGAGGTGAGAGGTATGTATCCTGTGTAATAAGAGGGGAGAGGTATGCAGGCCTGGTAATAAGAGGTGAGAGGTATGCATCCTGTGTAATAAGAGGTGAGAGGTATGCATCCCGTGTAATAAGAGGGGAGAGGTATGCAGGCCGTGTAATAAGAGGTGAGTGGTACGCAGGCCGTGTAATCGGAGGTGAGAAGTATGCATCCCATGTAATAAGAGGTGAGAGGTATGTATCCCGTGTAATAAGAGGTGAGAGGTATGTATCCCGTGTAATAAGAGGTGAGAGGTATGTATCCCGTGTAATAAGAGGTGAGAGGTATGTAGTAAGTAGGTATCTAAACTGTATATTAGTATAGGTAAGGATCTGTGCGATGTATTACGGTGTAGATTGCTATACTTTGTATTTGGAGAAAAGTATCCATGCTGTGTATGAGGAGGTAAGTATCTGCGCTGTGTATGAGGAGGTAAGTATCCGTGATGTGTATGAGGAGGTAAGTATCCGTGATGTGTATTAGAAGATAAATATCCATGCTGTGTATGAGGAGGTAAGTATCCGTCATGTGTATGAGGAGGTAAGTATCCGTGATGTGTATGAGGAGGTAAGTATCCGTGATGTGTATTAGAAGATAAGTATCCATGCTGTGTATGAGGAGGTAAATATCCATGCTGTGTATGAGGAGGTAAGTATCTGTGCTGTGTATTAGGAGGTAAGTATCTGTGATGTGTATGAGGAGGTAAGTATCTGTGCTGTGTATTAGGAGGTAGCCACACTTTGTATTAGGAGGCAGGTTGTCATGCTGTGCGTATTATGTAGTAAGTATCCGTGCTGTATATTGTTGTAAGTAACCATGCTTTGTATTATGAGGTAGGTCGTTGTGTTGTGTATTAGGAGGTAGGTTGTATGCTGTGTGTTATGTTGTAAGTATCCGTGTTGTGTATTATGTTGTAAGTAACCATGCTGTGTATTAGGAGGCATGTTGTCATGCGGTGTATTATGATGTAAGTATCCGTGCTGTATATTATGTTGTAAGTAACCGTGCTGTGTATTAGGAGGTAGGTTGTCATGCTGTGTATTATGATGTAAGTATCCGTGCTGTATATTATGTTGTAAGTATCCATGCTGTGTATTAGGAGGTAAGTATCTGAGCTGTGTATTTAGAGGTAGGTTGTTGTGCTGTGTATTAGAAGGTAGGTTGTAGTGCTATGTATTAGGAAGTAGGCTGCCATGCTGTGTATTAGATGGTAAATATTTGTGCTGTGTATTAGGACGTAGGCCGTCATGCTTTGTATAAGGTGGTATCTGTGCTGTGTATTAGAAGGGAAGTAACCATGCTGTGTATTATGAGTTATGTATCTGTGTTGTAGGTCATTGTGCTGTGTGGTAGGTCGCTATTTTGGGTATTAGGAGGTAGGTATCTTTGTTTTGTATTAAGAGGTAAGTTGTTGTGCTGCATATTAGTAGGTAAGTAGCCGTGCTGTGTATGAGGAGGTAAATATCCGTGATGTGTATTAGAAGATAGGTATCCATGCTGTGTATGAGGTAAGTATCCGTGATGTGTATGAGGAGGTAAGTATCCATGCTGTGTATGAGAGGTAAGTATCCGTGATGTGTATGAGGAGGTAAGTATCCGTGATGTGTATGAGGAGGTAAGTATCCGTGATGTGTATGAGGAGGTAAGTATCCGTGATGTGTATTAGAACAAGTGGTCCCCAACCCTGGTCCTCAGGGCCCACTAACAGGCCAGGTTTGCCATATATCTGAAGCACAGCACAGGTGTTATGATTTGCTGCTCAGTGATTGCAGGATTCAGTCTGCTTTTCCCCATGGTGATCTGCAAAATCTGGCCTGTTAGTGGGCCCTGAGGACCAGGGTTGGGGACCACTGTATTAGAAGATAAGTATCCATGCTGTGTATGAGGAGGTAAGTATCCATGATGTGTATTAGAAGATAAGTATCCATGCTGTGTATGAGGAGGTAAGTATCCGTGATGTGTATTAGAAGATAAGTATCCATGCTGTGTATGAGGAGGTAAGTATCCGTGATGTGTATTAGAAGATAAGTATCCATGCTGTGTATGAGGAGGTAAGTATCCGTGATGTGTATTAGAAGATAAGTATCCATGCTGTGTATGAGGAGGTAAGTATCCGTGATGTGTATGAGGAGGTAAGTATCCGTGATGTGTATTAGAAGATAAGTATACATGCTGTGTATGAGGAGGTAAGTATCCGTGATGTGTATGAGGAGGTAAGAATCCGTGATGTGTATGAGGAGATAAGTATCTATGCTGTGTATGAGGAGGTAAGTATCTGTGCTGTGTATTATGAGATAAGTATCCATGCTGTGTATGAGGAGGTAAGTATCCGTGATGTGTATTAGGAGATAAGTATCCATAATGTGTATGAGGAGGTAAATATCTGTGATGTGTATTAGGAGATAAGTATCCATAATGTGTATGAGGAGGTAAATATCTGTGATGTGTATTAGGAAATGAGCATCCGTGCTGTTTTAGGAGGTAAGTATCTGTGCTGTGTATGAAGAGGTAAGTATCCGTGATGTGTATGAGGAGGTAAGTATCTGTGATGTGTATGAGGAGGTAAATATCTGTGAGGTGTATGAGGAGGTAAGTATCTGATGTGTATGAGGAGGTAAGTATCTGTGATGTGTATGAAGAGGTAAGTATCTGTGATGTGTATGAGGAGGTAAGTATCTGTGATGTGTATGAGGAGGTAAATATCTGTGCTGTGTATGAGGAGGTAAATATCCGTGCTGTGTATGAGGAGGTAAATATCCGTGATGTGTATGAAGAGGTAAGTATCCGTGATGTGTATGAGGAGGTAAGTATCTGTGATGTGTATGAGGAGGTAAGTATCTGTGATGTGTATGAGGAGGTAAATATCTGTGATGTGTATGAGGAGGTAAATATCTGTGATGTGTATGAGGAGGTAAGTATCCGTGATGTGTATGAGGAGGTAAGTATCTGTGATGTGTATGAGGAGGTAAATATCCGTGATGTGTATGAGGAGGTAAGTATCCGTGATGTGTATGAGGAGGTAAATATCTGTGATGTGTATGAGGAGGTAAGTATCTGTGATGTGTATGAGGAGGTAAATATCTGTGATGTGTATGAGGAGGTAAGTATCCCTACTGTGTATGAGGAGGTAAGTATCTGTGATGTGTATGAGGAGGTAAGTATCCGTGATGTGTATGAGGAGGTAAGTATCCGTGATGTGTATGAGGAGGTAAGTATCCGTGATGTGTATGAGGAGGTAAGTATCTGTGATGTGTATGAGGAGGTAAGTATATGTGATGTGTATGAGGAGGTAAATATCTGTGAGGTGTATGAGGAGGTAAGTATCTGATGTGTATGAGGAGGTAAATATCTGTGCTGTGTATGAGGAGGTAAGTATCCGTGATGTGTATGAGGAGGTAAATATCCGTGATGTGTATGAGGAGGCAAATATCCGTGATGTGCACTAGGCGAGAAGTATCCATGATGTGTATTAGGAGATAAGTATCTGTGATGTGTATGAAGAGGTAAGTATCTGTGATGTGTATGAGGAGGTAAGTATCCGTGATATGTATGAGGAGGTAAGTATCCGTGATGTGTATGAGGAGGTAAGTATCTGTGATGTGTATGAGGAGGTAAGTATCTGTGATGTGTATGAGGAGGTAAGTATCTGTGATGTGTATGAGGAGGTAAGTATCCGTGATGTGTATGAGGAGGTAAGTATCCGTGATGTGTATGAGGAGGTAAGTATCTGTGATGTGTATGAGGAGGTAAATATCTGTGAGGTGTATGAGGAGGTAAGTATCTGATGTGTATGAGGAGGTAAGTATCTGTGATGTGTATGAAGAGGTAAGTATCTGTGATGTGCATGAGGTAAATATCTGTGCTGTGTATGAGGAGGTAAGTATCCGTGATGTGTATGAGGAGGTAAATATCTCTGATGTGTATGAGGAGGTAAGTATCCGTGATGTGAATGAGGAGATAAGTATCCCTACTGTGTATGAGGAGATAAGTATCCCTACTGTGTATGAGGAGATAAGTATCTGTACTGTGTATGAGGTAAATAGCTGTGTTGTGTATGAGGAGGTAAGTAGAAGTGCTGTGTATTAGGAAATATGTATCTGTGCTGTGTATGAGGAGGTAAGAATCCATGCTGTGTATGAGGAGGTAAGTATCTGTGCTGTGTATTAGAAGATAAGTATCCGTGCTGTGTATAAGAAGATAGATTGCTGTGCTGTGTATTAAGAGGTAGGTATTTGTGCTGTGTATTAGGATATAGGTTGTTGTACTGTGTATTAGGAGTTAGGTATCTGTGCTGTGGATTAGGAGGTAGGTCATCGTGCTGTGTATTAGGATGTAGGTCGCCGTGCTATGTATTAGGAGGTAGGTCGTTGTGCTGTGTATTAGGAGGTATGTTGTTGTGCTGTGTATTAGGATATAGGTTGCTGTGCTGTATATTACGAGGTAGGTATCTGTGCTGTGTATTAGGATATAGGTTGTTGTGTGTATTTCAGGAGATATGGTTGTTTTGCTGTGTATTAGGAGGTAGGTTGTCGTGCTGTGTATTAGGAGGTAGGTTGTCCTGCTGTGTATTAGGAGCAGGTGATGGGCTTTGTATTAGGAGCAGGTGTTGGGCTGCGTATTAGGAGGTAGGTTGTTGGGCTGTGTATTAGGAGGTAGGTTGTCGCTATGCATTAGGAGCAGGTGTTGGGCTGTGTATTAGGAGGTAGGTTGTCAGGCTATGCATTAGGAGCAGGTGTTGGGCTGTATATTAGGAGGTAGGTTGTCGGGCTATGCATTAGGAGCAGGTGCCAGGCTATGTATTAGGAGCTAGGTTGTCGGGCTATGTATTAGGAGCAGGTGTTGGGCTATGTATTAGGAGGTAGGTTGTTGGGCTGTGTGTTAGGAGGTAGGTTGTCGGGCTATGTATTAGGAGGTAGGTTTTGGGCTGTGTATTAGGAGGTAGGTTGTCGGGCTATGTATTAGGAGCAGGTGTTGGGCTATGTATTAGGAGGTAGGTTGTTGGGCTATGCATTAGGAAGTAGGTTGCCAGGCTGTGTATTAGGAGGTAGGTTGTTGGGCTATGTATTAGGAGCAGGTGTTGGGCTATGTATTAGGAACAGGTGTTGAGTTGTGTATTAGGAGGTAGGTTGCCAGGCTGTGTATTAGGAGGTAGGTTGCCAGGCTGTGTATTAGGAGGTAGGTTGTTGGGCTATGTATTAGGAACAGGTGTTGAGTTGTGTATTAGGAGGTAGGTTGCCAGGCTGTGTATTAGGAGGTAGGTTGCCAGGCTGTGTATTAGGAGCAGGTGCCGGCTCCTGTCGTGATGTGTCAGGCTGTGTATTAGGAGCAGGTGCCGGGCTGTGTATTAGGAGGTAGGTTGTTGGGCTATGCATTAGGAGGTAGGTTGCCAGGCTGTGTATTAGGAGGTAGGTTGTTGGGCTATGTATTAGGAGCAGGTGTTGGGCTATGTATTAGGAACAGGTGTTGAGTTGTGTATTAGGAGGTAGGTTGCCAGGCTGGTGTTATAGGAGGTGGTGCCAGGCTGTGTATTAGGAAGGTAGTTGTTGGGCTATGTATTAGGAGGTAGGTTGCCAGGCTGTATATTAGGAGGTAGGTTGTTGGGCTATGTATTAGGAGGTAGGTTGCCAGGCTGTGTATTAGGAGGTAGGTTGCCAGGCTGTATATTAGGAGGTAGGTTGTTGGGCTATGTATTAGGAACAGGTGTTGAGTTGTGTATTAGGAGGTAGGTTGCCAGGCTGTGTATTAGGAGCAGGTGCCGGCTCCTGTCGTGATGTGTCAGGCTGTGTATTAGGAGCAGGTGCCGGGCTGTGTATTAGGAGCAGGTGCCGGCTCCTGTCGTGACGCGTCGGTGCTGCTGCTGCTGGATGAAATCACATCTCTTACCTCCAGCCCGGGATGCTCAGCTCATGGTTCGCCGTCTCCGGGGAGGACCAGCGAGCAGGCGGATGGAGATGACAGAGGGATCGGCGGAGGAGGGAAACTTCACCACCTCGGTTCCCCTCGCCGGGGCTGCAGGTGCGACCAGCGGCATACAAACCCCCCCTCACATCCCCTGCAAAATAACCCACGGCAGCCAAAATAGGTCACGGCAGCATTTCATATCCCAGAACGCCTCGCATCCGGCACGACAGTCTGAGTTGGTGACATCGGCGGGGGCTTCGGCCCTCTGTCTCTCCTCCCCCCGCGGCCCCCCGGGGGTCCGGATTCACCTCGAATGATGATGTTGCCGTTCGGATGTGGCGCTCAGCGGACGGAGACGGGAGGGGAGGGGGCCGGCAGATGATGTCACTCACAGGTGCAAAAGGAGAAGAGAGAAAAACGGAGGAAATCCGAGAAAACGATAAAAAAACGGACAAAATGAACAAATAAACCGAAACGATAAATATAAAGAAATATCTTAAAAAAAACTGTGAATTTCTGTATCCGTTTCCCACAAGGCGACGGCGTCAGCGGAGGATGAAAGCTGACATAAAAGCCCAGAATTAGGCAGTATTCTCCACCCTCCGTCACACGCGCGCACACTCACACACACGGAGTGTCTCCCTCGCTCTCCGGCGTGCACGCACACACAGGGTGTCACACTCCATCCCCGGTTAAAGAGCCCTCAGCATCATTATCAATAATTCATGACTCGGGACTCGCCTCCTCCCCGCTCTGTGTCTCTCCCTCTCTCCATCGCACCCCCTCCCCGACGCTGCCCGTGTCACCTCCTCCTCCTGGTACAGGGATTGTATGTGGTTAAAGGTACCCGTGGCATGAGCACCACCCGGGGGTATTAACCCTTTAAACCCAGGGTCACACAATCAATAACAGCCGCCTCTTGGGACCATTTTTTTTAAAAATCATATCATTATCCGCTCTCACCCCCCTCGTCTAGGGTCTTCACGTTGGGAACCATGAATGGTCCGATAGGCTTCTGAGAACGTGCAGGAGACACTCTGGCCCCAAGAGCTTACATTCCACTTTAGGTCAAAAGGATTATTGGGGCGATGTTGTCTATAAAAATGCCATTTCCCACTTACAGGGTGGTCTTTACACCGGAACGGGCTGATCCGGCACCGGTTAGCGCTTTAATGCCCGCGGTATACAGGGTGTGGGTGCAGAGCCGTAGCTAGCTCTTTCTGCACCCGAGGCAAGAAGAGAAAATTGTGCGCCCCCACATTACTGTGAGTTTTATTGCTGTGCAGCTCTGTGATACGCTTATGCTGTACACACTGCACATTACTGTGAGTTTACTGCTGTGCAGCTCTGTGATACTTATACTGTACACACACACTGCACATTACTGCTGTGCAGCTCTGTGATACACTTATACTGTACACACACACACTGCACATTACTGCTGTGCAGCTCTGTGATACACTTATACTGTACACAAACTGCACATTACTGCTGTGCAGCTCTGTGATACTTATACTGTACACACACACTGCACATTACTGCTGTGCAGCTCTGTGATATGCTTATACACACACAACGCACATTACTGCTGTGTAGCTCTGTTATATGCTTATACACACACAACGCACATTACTGCTGTGTAGCTCTGATATATGCTTATACACACACAATGCACATTACTGTGAGTTTATTAGCTGTATGGGGCTCTGCTTTACGCTCTTGGGGGCAAATCCTGTTTCTTTTATTTTTGCCTTATTTGCTCCCTTTCCCCTAGAAAGAAAAACACTTTATTTGGCCACCCATAAAAACAAAAATATATTTCCTTGCCCCCCCCCCCCCCAGAATAAAATTTAAAAAAATCATTAATTTGCCTTCCAGCTAGGGAAACTTAATGATTTTTTAATTTTTTTTATTCTGGGGGGCAAATAAAGTATTTTTATCTCCAGCCAGTGGAAGGGGTAAATAATGTCTTTCTGGGATGTTTTGCTGGCCGAGGAAAATAAATTTTAAATGGGGGGGGGGGGGTTAATTTTTTTTTATGCAGCAGGGCCAGGTGACCTCACTTACAAGGTCTGGTGCTGCTCAGCTGAGGGCTCGTTCGAGTTTTCAGGGCTAGTTACATCCAGCCAGCTCCACATGGATATATTTGCCCCCAGCTTACATGGATATATTGCTCCCAGCTCACATGGATATATGGCCCTCAGCTCACATTAATATATTGCCCCCCAGCTCACATGGATATATTGCCCACCAGCTCACATGGATATATTGCCCACCAGCTCACATGGATATATTGCCCCCCAACCAGCTATAACAGATATATTGCCCCCAGCTCACATGGGTATATTGCCCCAGCTCACATGGGTATATATTGCCTCCCAGCACACATGGGTATATATTGCCCCCTAGCTCACATGGGTATATATTGTCCCCCAGCTCGCTCACACATGGATATATTGCCCCTCGGCTCACACATGGATATATTGCCCCCAGCTCGCTCACACATGCATATATTGCCCCCAGCTCACACATGGATATATTGTCCCCAGCTCACAAATGGATATATTGCCCCCAGCAGCTCACACATGAATATATTGCCCCCAGCAGCTCACACATGGATATATTGCCCCCAGCAGCTCACACATGGATATATTGCACCCCAGCTCGCTCACACATGGATATATTGCACCCCAGCTCGCTCACACATGGACACATGGATATATTGCCCCAGCTCACACATGGATATATTGCCCCCCAGCTCACATGGATATATTGCCCACCAGCTCACATGGATATATTGCCCCCCAACCAGCTATAACAGATATATTGCCCCCCAGCTCACATGGGTATATTGCCCCAGCTCACATGGGTATATATTGCCTCCCAGCACACATGGGTATATATTGTCCCCCAGCTCGCTCACACATGGATATATTGCCCCTCAGCTCACACATGGATATATTGCCCCCAGCTCGCTCACACATGCATAAATTGTCCCCAGCTCACAAATGGATATATTGCCCCCAGCAGCTCACACATGAATATATTGCCCCCAGCAGCTCACACATGGATATATAGCACCCCAGCTCGCTCACACATGGACACATGGATATATTGCCCCAGCTCACACATGGATATATTGCCCCCCAGATCACACATGGATATATTGCCCCAGCTCACACATGGATATATTGTCCCCCAGCTCACACATGGATATATTGCCCCCAGCTCACACATGGTTATATTGCCCACCAGCTCACACATGGTTATATTGCCCACCAGCTCACACATGGTTATATTGCCCACCAGCTCACACATGGTTTTATTGTCCACAAGCTCACACATGGATATATTGCCCCAGCTACTCTCACCTCCTGTCTGGGACTCTGCGACTGTTCTCCTCCCTGTGAGCAGCTTGGCCGCTCGCCGGGAACCACCTGACCAGCGCACGAGATCGCGGAGTTCACGTGAACTCTGTGATCTTGCGAGAACCCGGCTGCGCTGGTCCAGCGCATCCGCGTTCTCGCACGCTGGTTAGGTGGTTCACTGCGAGCGGCCAAGCTGCATGCCGGCAGCCACTCGCAGGGAGGCGAACGGCTGGTGGCGCTATTCTGCGCCCCCTTCCAGTTATGCCCGAGGCGAGCGCCTCACTCGTCTTGCCCTCCCTACGGCCCTGTGTGGGTGGAAAAACACAGTTTCGGTAACAATAATCTGATATCTGTGACAATGTTACTGGATGACTATGAGGGTCCACTATCTTGGCTGTTAATGAGGGGCCTCATTCATAGGGCAGCATTGAAAGTCAGTGAGGGGCCCCATTAATTAGATGGCACCAGACGAGAGGGACCCAGCTGGTAGGATGGTTAATTGTTTAATGTCCATGGTCAACAAGAGTCCACGGGCCACATAGATAGGGTGACATTGGGTTTCAGTCTGGGGCCATATGTACAAGGCGGCATTGGATGTCAGTGAGGGGCCAAGTGTTTAGGGTGGCATGGGATAGAAGTGAAGGACTAGGTTCACAGGGTGGCATTGGATGGTAATGAGGGGTCACATTTATAGGGCCACATGGAATGTCAGTGAAGGGCCACAGGTTTAGCATGACATGGCATTGAGGGTCCCCTTTAGTAAGATGGTACCAGCTGTGGAACCCAACTGGCAGGATGACATCAGCTATCTATGAGACAGAGATACATGTTTCCCAGGTCACCCATTGTCACTGGCTGTTGTACAGAACAGGAAGTGCAGCACAAAAAATGGCTCCTCACATCTCTGAGCAATAACAGAATCTATAAGCGACTGGAACCCCCATAATTCCCAAGAGACAGTCCCTACATGGGGTCCAAGAGCACTCTGTCAAGCTTATCTCTCTAATGTCGCTCTTTTAAAAAGCTCCTCCTACATACATTCAGGGTGTGCGGGTGTCTTTTTAGGGGCTCCTCCATACATTCAGGGTGTGCGGGTGTCTTTTTAGGGGCTCCTCCATATATTCAGGGTGTGTGGGCGTCTTTTTAGGGACTCCTCCATATATTCAGGGTGTGTGGGTGTCTTTTTAGGGGCTCCTCCATATATTCAGGGTGTGTGGGTGTCCTTTTTAGGGGTTCCTCCATATATTCAGGGTGTGCGGGTGTCTTTTTAGGGGCTCCTCCATATATTCAGGGTGCGGGTGTCTTTAGGGGCTCCTCCATAAATTCAGGATATGTGGGTGTCTTGTTAGGGGCACATCCATATATTCAGCGTGTGGGTGTCTTTTCAGGGGTTCGTCCATATATTCAGGGTGTGCGGGTGTGTTTTTAGGGGTTCCTCCATATATTCAGGGTGTGCAGGCGTTTTTAGGGGTTCCTCCATATATTCAGGGTGTGCAGGTGTCTTTTTAGGGGTTCGTCCATATATTCAGGGTGTGCGGGTGTGTTTTTAGGGGTTCCTCCATATATTCAGGGTGTGCGGGTGTCTTTTAGGGGTTCCTCCATATATTCAGGGTGTGCGGGTGTCTTTTTAGGGGCTCCTCCATATATTCAGTGTGTGTGGGTACCTTTTTTAAGGGGCTTCTTCATATATTCAGGGTGTGCGGGTGTCTTTTTAGGGGCTCCTCCATATATTCAGGGTGTGCGGGTGTCTTTTTAGGGGCTCCTCCATATATTCAGGGTGTGCGGGTGTCTTTTTAGGGGCTCCTCCATACATTCAGGGTGTGCAGGTGTCTTTTTAGGGGCTCCTCCATATATTCAGGGTGTGCGGGTGTCCTTTTTAGGGGTTCCTCCATATATTCAGGGTGTGCGGGTGTCTTTTTAGGGGCTCCTCCATATATTCAGGTGTGCGGGTGTTTTTAGGGGCTCCTCCATATATTCAGGGTGCGGGTGTCTTTAGGGGCTCCTCCATAAATTCAGGATATGTGGGTGTCTTGTTAGGGGCACATCCATATATTCAGCGTGTGGGTGTCTTTTCAGGGGTTCCTCCATATATTCAGGGTGTGCGGGTGTGTTTTTAGGGGTTCCTCCATATATTCAGGGTGTGCAGGCGTTTTTAGGGGTTCCTCCATATATTCAGGGTGTGCGGGTGTCTTTTAGGGGTTCCTCCATATATTCAGGGTGTGCGGGTGTCTTTTTAGGGGCTCTTCCATATATTCAGTGCGTGTTGATGATTTTTTTAGGGGCTCCTCCATATATTCAGTGTGTGTGGGTACCTTTTTTAAGGGGCTTCTTCATATATTCAGGGTGTGCGGGTGTCTTTTTAGGGGCTCCTCCATATATTCAGGGTGTGCGGGTGTCTTTTTAGGGGTTCCTCCATATATTCAGGGTGTGCGGGTGTCTTTTTAGGGGCTCCTCCATATATTCAGTGCGTGTTGATGATTTTTTTAGGGGCTCCTCCATATATTCAGTGTGTGTTGATGATTTTTTTAGGGGCTCCTCTATATATTCAGGGTGTGCGGGTGTCTTTTTAGGGGCTCCTCCATATATTCAGGGTGTGCAGGTCTTTTTTAGGGGCTCCTCCATATATTCAGGGTGTGTGGGTACCTTTTTAAGGGGCTCCTTCATATATTCAGGTGTGCGGGTGTCTTTTTAGGGGCTCCTCCATATATTCAGGGTGTGCGGGTGTCTTTTTAGGGGTTCCTCCCATATATTCAGGGTGTGCGGGTGTCTTTTTAGGGGCTCCTCCATATATTCAGGGTGTGCAGGTCTTTTTTAGGGGCTCCTCCATATATTCAGGGTGTGTGGGTACCTTTTTTAAGGGGCTCCTTCATATACTCAGGGTGCGCGGGTGTCTTTTTAGGGGCTCCTCCATTTATTCAGGGTGCACGGTGTATAACAGAGCTGCACAGTAATAAACCTGCAATGAGTCTGTAATCTATAATAAATGCTGTGAGAAATCGCTCGCTGTAAATCAAGATACGTTTGCTTTTGATCTAAGTGAGTTTTATTGACATTCATGGCTCCGCCTCCCGCGCCATTGCCTAAACTGTCAATACCTCTGTATGGCCATCTGAAACGCTGGGAGGTTTGAGTAAAAGTCCAGCATCTGGATTTAAAGAGACGTCCTGCACTAAATCAGATATCGCCATATTGCATTAAAAAAACGGTTTCTGTGGAATTCGTATTTCACCGCCTCTGCCACCACAAATTGGCACTTTAGGAGGAAAATAAATGTTCCAGGGTTACTTCATGACAGAAAAGTAGTGGATATTCTGCCTCGTGTTGTGTTTTCTATGTCGACATCAGGACATCAGGACACAAAGCCGCAGCCTTGGCCACCTAGATGGTTTGGAACTACATCTCCCATGATGCTCACCTACTCATTACCTTGGCCAAGCCTCATGGGAAATGTAGTTCCAAACCATCATGAAAGCCGAGACTCCCGACCTTTGTTTTCGTGTTGTTTTTCCTGTCAGGGCAATCTGCTATCTAGTCCTCGGGGCCGCGGTATGAGCCATCTCTTAACACCCCCCCCCCCCCACACCACCACCCGCTTATTATTTTTCCCGAAATCTGCGCCTGGAGATAAAGCGCCATTTTCTTATATTGCTGCCGACACACATACACGGCAAAATGTATGCTGCTCGTTTTCAATAAAAAACGCTTCATTTAATGAAACCGCAATAACGCGGGATGGGTACTGGAGCAGGACTCGTGTCGTATTTTGTGCGCCGTGCCTTGAAATGAGCACCGGCGTGCCGCCATGTCTGAGACGCGGCATATTATTTTCCTTAAAACCCTGTGTCTTTAACTTTGTGCCGCCGCCGCCCTTTAATCCCATACGGAGCCTGCGAAGGGGCATCATAAGACCCAGAAGCATCTGCCGAGATGCCCCTGAGACACCTTGCAGCGCTGCGTATGCTGTACGTGCGTCTGCCTCGCCTGACGCCCCCCGCCCGCCCCTGCTCGATTATTTAACAGTCTGATCAGGTTTCTCTGGTGTAAGGTGATGGGAGGGAGGCCGGAGGGGGGGGGGGGGGACAGATTCTGCTTAAAATAGAAACAAACTCACACGCCATCCCTCCCCTCCCGCCACTGCCGCCGATGCTTTCTGGTCCTGCACGCGCCTCGCCTCGCCACCCCCCTCTCCCTATTGTTATTGTCATGGCGTATGTGGAGCACAATGAGCATGGCGTGACGCGCTGGTATAAATACAGAGCCGGGGATGAAACATGGCAGGCGCAGCTCAGAGCCAGGTGGCGGGGCAAGGGACGGGGTGTACAGCGGACAGGACCGGGACATTGTATGAGACAAATGTGTGGATCGCGCCTGGCGTTACGCGGGAGAACGAGGAGCTGCTAGAAAAATAAACACCTGAAAAATGGATAAAAATAACAAAGGAGAAAACACGCGTGAAAGACGCGCCGTCAGTAAGGGGATCAGTAATGGAGAGCTGCAGAGTTCAGCGCCATATATAGAGCTGCAGGGTTACATATAGAGCCGCAGGGTCCAGGGTTACATATAGAGCCGCAGGGTCACATATAGAGCTGCAGGGTCCAGGGTTACATATAGAGCTGCAGGGTCCAGGGTCACATATAGAGCTGCAGGGTCCAGGGTTACATATAGAGCTGCAGGGTCCAGGGTTACATATAGAGCTGCAGGGTCCCGGGTTACATATAGAGCTGCAGGGTCCCGGGTCATATATAGAGCTGCAGGGTTCAGGGTCACATATGGAGCTGCAGGATTCAGGGTCACATATAGAGCTGCATGGTCCAGGGTCGCATATAGAGCTGCAGGGTCCAGGGTTACATATAGAGCTGCAGAGTTCAGAGTCACATATCGAGCTGCAGGGTCACATTTAGAGCTGCAGAATTCAGAGTCACATATACTGTAGAGCTGCAGAGACCAGAGTTACATATAGAGCTGCAGAGTTCAGAGTAACATATAGAGCTGCAGAGTTCAGAGTCACATACTGTAGAGCTGCAGAGACCAGGGTTACACATAGAGCTGCAGGGTTCAGGGTCACATATAGAGCTGCAGAGTTCAGTGTGATATATAGAGCTGCAGGGTCCAGGGTTACATATAGAGCTGCAGAGTTCAGAGTCACATATAGAGCTGCAGGGTCCAGGTCTACATATAGAGCTGCAGGGTCCCGGGTTACATATAGAGCTGCAGGGTCCCGGGTCACATATGGAACTGCAGGGTTCAGGGTCACATATAGAGCTGCATGGTCCAGGGTCGCATATAGAGCTGCAGGGTCCAGGGTTACATATAGAGCTGCAGAGTTCAGAGTCACATATAGAGCTGCAGGGTCCAGGGTCACATACAGAGCTGCAGGGTCCAGGGCCACATACAGAGCTGCAGGGTTCAGAGTCACACATAGAGCTGCAGGGTCCAGGGTTACATATAGAGCTGCAGAGTTCAGAGTCACATATCAAGCTGTGGGTCACATTTACAGCTGCAGAGTTCAGATTCACATATACTGTAGAGCTGCAGAGTCCAGAGTTGCATATAGAGCTGCAGAGTAACATATAGAGCTGCAGAGTTCAGAGTCACATATAGAACCGCAGGGTCCAGGGGCACATATAGAGCTGCAGAGTTCAGAGTCGCATATAGAGCTGCAGGGTCCAGGGTTACATATAGAGCTGCAGGGTTATAAGCAGAGCTGCAGAGTTCAGTGTGATATATAGAGCTGCAGTGTTCATGGTCACACATAGAGCTGCAGGGTTCAGGGTCACATATAGAGCTGTAGAGTTCAGTGTGATATATAGAGCTGCAGGGTCCAGGGTTACATATAGAGCTGCAGGGTCCAGGGTTACATATAGAGCTGCAGAGGTCAGAGTCACATATAGAGCTGCAGGGTCCAGGGCTACATATAGAGCTGCAGGGTCCAGGGTTACATATAGAGCTGCAGGGTCCAGGGTTACATATAGAGCTGCAGAGTTCAGAGTAACATATACTGTAGAGCTCCAGGGTTACATATAGAGCTGCAGAGTTCAGAGTCACATAGAGAGCTGCAGGGTTCAGTGCGATATATATAGAGCTGCAGGGTTCAGTGCGATATATATAGAGCTGCAGGGTCCAGGGTTACATATAGAGCTGCAGGGTCCAGGGTTACATATAGAGCTGCAGAGTTCAGAGTCACATATAGAGCTGCAGGGTCCAGGGTTACATATAGAGCTGCAGGGTCCAGGGTTACATATAGAGCTGCAGGGTCCAGGGTTACATATAGAGCTGCAGAGTTCAGAGTAACATATACTGTAGAGCTCCAGGGTTACATATAGAGCTGCAGAGTTCAGTGCGATATATATAGAGCTGCAGGGTTCAGTGCGATATATATAGAGCTGCAGGGTTCAGTGCGATATATATAGAGCTGCAGGGTTCAGTGCGATATATATAGAGCTGCAGGGTTCAGGGTTAGAGTTCAGTCTGATATATAGAGATACAGGGTTCAGTGTCTTATAAACAGCTCCAGGATTCAGTGGGGTATATATATCAGTACATATATAATGTGTGTGTTTCAGAGAGGGATATATATATAATATATAATATATTATATATATATACATACATTACATACACACACACATATATAGGTGAGTGCTTTTTTTCAGTATATATATATATATATATATATATATATATATAGTGGGTTTTTCCCAGGGAGGGGAAATGTGTGTTATATATATATATATATGCCTTTTCTATAGAAATAGGGACAGCCTGCTCGCTGCATCCATAGATACACACACACATCCTCAGTCTGACTGCACTGCGGATGAGTCAGGCCTCCGCTGTCGCCCTGGCAACCGCCGTCGCCTAGCAATGGCCGTCTCCCCCGGTAACGGCCCATCGCTAGGCAACCAGATTTTTTTCCTCAGTCCTCTGGATGGAGAGCAAAGAGAAGGAAGAAGGGGGGGGATGAGTGTCTATTTTTAGAATGCAGCAGGGGGCTATAGGACGCGACGCTCCCAGCGATAAATAAAACACACATTGCAAAAAAATGCACTTTTTAGTAAATATAATCCTAATAATTTTTTCGGGTCTCATTCCCCCTCAATCCGGGCGGCCGGCGGAGCGCAGACACGATGATCTGGAAGAAAGCGTCTCGCAGCAAGATAAGCGTGCGACACTAATCACGCTGCCGTTTTTCGAGGTCCACCTTCGCAGCGAGGCATCGAATAAACATCACGCATTAAGTGAACCCGTCTGTTTGTTTTCCTTGTTACACGGCCGATCCGTCGCACAAACATGGAGCGGCGTGCTCTTTAAAAATTTTTTTTTTTAACTGCCATGCTAGCTGACTGGGCACCGCCATCTTGGTAGTATCCTTGGAACAGCATCCTGCGGCCCAATCGGAGCTGCCGATCTATACCTGCCTTGTGAGATCAAAACAGCCGGCCTATAGGAGACAGGCAATGGCGGCGCCCAGCAGCGGGACTGACAGGCCGCTTTAAAACAACTCTGTGCAAAGGTAATGCCTTCCCTGCGGCAAAACCACTTCCGCTCTCTGAGGGTATGGTGTTACCGGAAGTATACATTCACGGCAGGGAGGTTAGCATGCCCACCATCACCAGGAAACACCGCCATGGGGGCCTTTGGTGGAAGTAGGGCTGCCAGGTCGGCCAGGTTTTCCTGGACACATATTACGGTGCATGCAGAGGGGGGAGCACAGGGAAAAGTGCTGCCCTGCAACCTGTATAATTCATATGCTGCAGGAAGGAAATCAAGGCAGGTCACCTGGGATTCCTTACCTGCAGCGTATGCATTATACATGCTGCGGGGTGGCATTTTTCATGCACTGCCCATCAACATGAATACATTATAGGAGTCCAGGAAAACATGGCCGACCTGGAAAACGCTACTGCTCTCAAATCCAGGCCCGGACGCTGCTTTTCTGCGCTTTTCTGCCACGGGCGTCTCCCTCCGGACCTGAAACCGTGTTTACATACCACCTCCCTGCACCTACTCCTGACTGCCATGCACTGCTGTGCAACTTGCAGGGACTCAGTGCTTAGGTCAGCAGGAAGACGTCCGCGGACTCTGCTTTTAAGGGACCACATCAGTGTTTTGAAGTGGTCAGCATGTGAAGAATGCCCCCTCCCCCTGCTGCTCTGATAGGGTAAAAATCGCTAGGTGAAGCAGAGGAGTTTCCTCCACCCCACCCAGTGTCACCAGCATCTGGGATTTTGAATTTCCCGGCAGCCGGTCACCAGTGATGTCACACGCAGAGAGCGGGCGACATCACCCTCGGAGACCAATCACTGCAGCGAGCGTTCTCAGAAATGGATCAGATCTGTGCATGCGCGTGCAGCTCCGATCCATCGCTCTGCGCAGGCGCTACATTCAGGGACTGTCAGGTTCGGGAGCCTCTGAGCTGAAGCGGAGGAGCAGCGCGCGGCAAAAGGCAAATAAAATCTGCCAAAATGTTTAAAAAAATATATTAAAAAATCCTAGGGCAGGGGATGTCAGCAGGAGCTTCTCAATTATTTATGGGGAAAATAAGGACCTCTGTTTAAAATTGAATAACCCTTATGCGGAGCGATGGGGAACGCATGAAAAGGGCTGCCATATGGAATATACAGATCATTTATTGGATTATCTGACCACCATACACTGCACTGGCCCTGGGAGCATAGTTTAGGTGAGCCTCTCCCACCTCCTCTGATGCCTGAAGCCTCCTGCCATGGCTGCTCCTGCACTGCTCGCTGACGTCACGGCAGTGGGCAACATTGGCTCTGCACTTCCTGACTGCATCCACGCAGGGGCGCGCGCGTGTCCACCCGCGGCGCGCTCCTGACGGCGACCAATCATAACAACAACAACACGGCAGCGCGCTTACATGACAAATATGGACATTTCCGACGCGCAGGCAGAGCGCTGGCCAATCCGCTCCGCGGCAAGGGGAACCTCGAAGTGCGCGGGCGGCCATGTTTGTTGTGGGCAACCTCAATCGTAGAAGATTGACACATACTGGCGTGGAGCGTCCCATACACACACCAACAATCCCAATAATAATACATGCAAGCAGACTCTAACGCTATAATGTGATATCCTTTCTAGTGATTGTCAGTCTACTTTTTAGGAGTTTATCAATAATGTTTTTATTAGTAAGTTCCTGAATAAAGACTTTATTGGTCAAAACTTTATTCATGTTTTCAGTGTCAAAAACTTTATTGATACAGTCAATGTCCGTGGACATAATTCGTAAAATTCAAGTAGTGTATATGTAAAAATATAAAGAAATTCACAAGAATCAATAAAGCAAAGAAAATGCTTCATTAACACGGCTTATTAATCACGGCGGTGCAGCGCATGCACACCGCACAATATTGTGTGTTATATTGCTGTGCAGCTCTGTGATGCACTCATACACACCGCACATTACAGTGAGTTTTATTGCTGTGGAGCTCTGTGATACGCTCATACACACCGCACATTACAGTGAGTTTTATTGCTGTGGCGCTCTGTGATACACTAATACACACTGCACATTATTGTGAGTTTTATTGCTGTGGAGCTCTGTGATACGCGCATACACACCACACATTACTGTGAGTTTTATTGCTGTGGAGCTCTGTGATACGCGCATACACACCACACATTACTGTGAGTTTTATTGCTGTGGCGCTCTGTGATACGCTCATACACACTGCACATTACAGTGAGTTTTATTGCTGTGGTGCTCTGTGATACGACCATACACACTGCACATTATTGTGAGTTTTATTGCTGTGGAGCTCTGTGATACGCTCATACACACCGCACATTACTGTGAGTTTTATTGCTGTGGAGCTCTATGATACGACCATACACACCGCACATTACTGTGAGTTTTGTTGCTGTGGAGTTGTGTGATACACTCATACACACCGCACATTACAGTGAGTTTTATTGCTGTGGCACTCCGTGATACACTCATACACACTGCACATTATTGTGAGTTTTATTGCTGTGGCGCTCTGTGATACGCGCATACACACCACACATTACTGTGAGTTTTATTGCTGTGGCACTCTGTGATACGCTCATACACACTGCACATTACAGTGAGTTTTATTGCTGTGGCGCTCTGTGATACGACCATACACACCGCACATTACTGTGAGTTTTATTCCTGTGGCGCTCTGTGATACGACCATACACACCGCACATTACTGTGATTTTTATTGATGTGGAGTGCTATGATAAGCTGATGCACAATGCACATTACTGCAAGGTTAAATGCTGTAGAGCTCTGTGATACGCTCATACACACCGCACATTTCTGTGACTTTTATTGCTGTGCAGCTCTGTGATGCGCTCATACACACGGCACATTACTGTGAATTTTATTGCTGCAGAGCTTTGTGATACGCTCATACACACCGCACATTACTGTGAGTTTTATTGCTGCAGAGCTCTGTGATACGCTCATACACACCGCACATTACTGTGAGTTTTATTGCTGCAGAGCTCTGTGATAGGCTCATACACACTGCACATTACTGCAAGGTTAATTGCTGTGGAGCTTTGTCATACACTCATAAATACTGCACATTATAAATTAGGGTAAACCTATTGCATGTAACTGAATTTATGAGTCACACTTATTAGCAAAACTACATATTTATTATCATTATATCCTTTTACAATCTCTTATAACTGTCGCCAACAATGATCCTGTCGCGTTTCTCGCTTGAAGCCGAATAAGATGACTGATAGAGCAGAGATTATACTTTCCGAGTGATTTCCCACTAGATCTCAGAAACCATAGCAACAACTGCAGTCGCCATTTCTTACATTATTTGTTTTTTTGTTTTTATCAAATCACTATAAATTCCATTTTCTATCAGCGGCTGACTGACTTCGCAATGACTTTTCTGATATCAATTCCCTTGAGGTTTCTTTTTCTATTAATTACTATTTTACAATCAGTCGAGATTTTTTTATAATTTCTCTTCACTGTAATATTTATTATTATCCCCATCTGGCTCCGTAAACACTTTCCAGGGCTTTATTCCTGGATTTCCTCTTAACACCTGGGTAATAAAATGACCCTCACCAGCCGTTGACAGGTGTAAACATTAATACGAGACGCGCTTTGCCTTTTTGTTTATTAAAATCACTTTATAAAAACACTTAAATGAGTGAATATGGATCAAATCGCAGGGGGCGGCGGTGCTATATAACCTGTTCCTTTTATAAATAAACCCTTTCTATTCCTATTAACTACAAATAATGCTCTTCTCATTTTTTAATTGGGTTAAAACATATCACTTGGACATACCCCCCCCCCCTTTATTTTTTTTTTGGAGACCCCGGAACCAATTGAGCCCGGAACCTTTGTGCGCAGCCTCCGGGACGGGATTGCGTGACGGAACGCTTTCTCTTATTGCTTGTTTCCGGCCAGTTCTCGCAGCCGATGTGTCCTTCCAGGTGCAGAGAGGTGAGACTGGGTGCTGGCTGGGCCCCTGTCACCCCAGGTTATGGGGGGGTTGCATGGCGTTTGAGGTGCTGGTTTTAGGGCGTGGTGCTGGTTTTAGGGCGCAGACCCCTCCAGAGCTTCCTCCTACGTGACATCTCCATGGAAACCGTGACCCCCCTCCTCTCTGTGCACCACGACTGCAGGGGGGAATTATTGTTTGTTTACACCAGTAGCCACCCTGTTCCTTCACTGCAGCAATGGCCACAGCCTCTCCTTTCCCCCCTTATCATTTCCTGCACACCATGATGGGCAGAGTGTGAAAAGTGCTGCCCTAAATAAGTGTTTGTGTGTGTGTGTAATAATATATATATTGTGTGTGTTAAGGTTACCAGCTCCTCAATGTTGTCCTATACACACAACCAGAGTGAAAGCACAGGGACAGGTGCTGCCCTGCAACATGTATAATTCATATCGTTGATACACAACTAGAACTGCCAGGTCTGCCATGTTTTCTGGAGACGTTTTACTATTTCATAGAGGGAAAAGTGCTGCCCTGCAACATGTATAATTCATATGCTGCAGGAAGGAAATCAAAGCATGTCACCTGGGATTGCTTACCTGCAGCGTATGGATTATACATGCTGCGGGGTGGCACTACCCTTCAGCTTGAATACTTTGTGTCCAGGAAAACCTGGCTGACCTGGTAACTCCTATACACAATTTACATATTTTTTTTATTATTCTTCAGAGCCTTGTCGCAGTTTTTGTGGCCGACGTTCTGTACGTTTACATTATTTTGGAGAAAAGTAATGCAATTTCTTTAAATCTGAAATTATGCATTAACTGAACATAAACCTGAATGTGTTTTTAATAAAAAAACAAACGCTGCAGCCCCCCCCCCCGTTTCATTTACCCCATATTCTCTGTGCTCCCTCACTGCTGTCACAGCCTTAAAAAAAAAAAAAAGCCCTACCCCAAGAGCGTGCACTCTAGTATGGACTATGTAAAAAAACGTCACATTTTATCCTTCAAAATATTGTGAATAATAATAAATAAAATTCCTTTTAACAGGAATGGGGTACTATTTATAAAAAAAAAAAAAAAAAAACCCCGTTACTGCTTCTTGTTTTCCTGTGGAAACCTGCAATTTAAGAACTTTTTTTTTTTTTTGGGCTTGTGCTTCTCAATATTGTGTTTTCATAAATTATGACCAAGTCTAAAACATGAATTTTAAATAAACTTTTAAACTTCCATAATTTTTTTTTTTTAAACTTTCTGACTTTTACAAACCGCCTGATGTTTGGTATTGTTAGAAAGTGACCTTTCCAGTGATTCCTCTAATGATCCTATAAAACATACGGTGCTGGAGACACATTGGTCCAAAGGAACCCTGCATTTTTTCTATAGGGAATTTCCTGCCAGGTGGCCCATGGTAGGTCACAATGTTGTGGGAGAAGCCCCTGATCACTACCAAGCTCTCGGATTCATATGTCACCGGGCTATGGAAATCATTACTTCGTTAAGGCGGGGGTCACATGGGACGACTCCTGATTCCTTACCTGCATTGTAAGGATTTTTCGTGCACTGCCCATCAGCATGAATAAATGATTTGCATCCAGGAAAACATGGCCGACCTGGCAACCCTACTACTAGCCATTCCGGTTTTCAGATTATAATGGATTTCAGAATCCGTTGTTGCAGATGGACACCGCGGCAGGATGGCTGCAATCCCCTTCCTGCTGCAACTGGGTACACACTTTGTGCCCTTTGATTAGCAGGCACGGCGGCCGGTGTTTGTCGCCCTTGCCACAATGGCTTTTTCCTAGTGTTTGCAGAAGTGGGGGGATAAAAGTCTGCACACAGCCACCACTAAACGAGCAACCATAGGGTTGCCAGGCAGCCATGTTTTCCTGGATGAATATAATGTATTCATGCTGAGGACAGTGCATGAAAAATGCCACCCTGCAGCATGGATAATCCATACGCTACAGATGAGGAATCCCAGGTGACCTGCCTTGGTTTCCTTCCTGCAGCATATAAATTATACATGTTGCAGGGCAGCACTTTTCCCTGTGCTCCCAATCTGTATGAAATAGTAACATGGCCGGCCTGGCGTCCCTATCCACTACACATTTTATATGAACCTCTCGGGTCTGGTTTTAGAGCCGACACGCTACTGTTTGGGACGCGCCAATAAAGCCTTGAATCACTGGATCATCTTCGTTTTCTATTGTTGCTGGTGTTTGCAACACCGGCACCTTCTGAGCAACCCCCTCCATAGAAAACCGAGTGGTGGGTCACCATCAGCTTGTTTGTTGTCCATGATCATTCGGATTGTGTTGTCTGTGTCTCTGTATAATGACCATACATCCCTCCCTCTTCTTGCAGAATCTGCTTTCCTGGGGAATTCGGCACGTGACACTCGGCAGGGTTTGTTTGCCAATTGCCAAGCGACTTGCACAGCCGCCTCCCACCTGGCGTGCTCGGAAGGAGACCCGTCCTCAACGTTCTGCCATTTTATCTTTTAGCAGCATGTTCTTCTGTCTTGCCGACCTGTGAAAACCGCTCTTGTGGAGGCCCTCAGTGGAGTCTGGAAGGGGTCCAGCGGCCGTGGACTCAACATGGAAAAAATGGCCAGAGTCACCACGGCCCTGGGGGGCAATACCCTGACCGGGCGCACCATGTTTTGCCACCTCGATGCCCCAGCCAACGCCATTAGTGTGTGTCGGGACGCAGCCCAGGTGGTGGTTGCCGGACGCAACATCTTCAAGATCTATTCCATGGAGGAGGATCACTTCGCGGAGAAGCTAAATCTAAGGGTTGGGCGCAAGCCCTCTCTTAACTTCAGCTGCGCTGACGTCGTGTGGCACCAAATGGATGAAAATCTGCTGGCCACTGCTGCAACCAATGGCGTGGTTGTGACATGGAACTTGGGTAAACCGTCAAGGAACAAACAAGACCAGCTCTTCACTGAGCATAAGAGGACGGTGAACAAGGTGTGCTTCCACCCGACTGAAGTCTACATGCTACTCAGCGGCTCACAAGACGGCTACATGAAATGCTTTGACCTGCGCAAAAAGGACTCTGTCAGCACCTTCTCAGGTGATTCCGATGCTTTCTAAAGATGTCGGTAGAGCGGTAATATATCGGTAATTTCCCTCGAGTTATGGGCCGCCAGGTCTGCTATTACTGTGTCACCCAGGGGGAGAACACTGGGAAGGTGCTGCCCGCCCTGCAACATGGATAAGTCATATGCCACCGAACTAGGGAAATCTGTTACCTAATCAAGGCAGGACATCTGCAGGCACCGAAATTGTCCCATAGAGAACTATCGACTCGTCTATTCACAGAATAGCTGTGAAATGACCTGCTCTTCTGAGTTTCAGTGCGACTGGTTTAAATGGGAATCTAATGGGTTTTAACCTCCCTGGCAGTCTATTTTTTTTCAAAATTTCGTGTCTAAAAGCGTCTCAATTTTTTTTTTTTTTTTAAGGAAACGTGTTTTTGTACATCGTTAGCCTATAATAATTAGGAATCACGCACTGAAATCCGTGCAAGCAAGAGTCCTTACTGGTAAAATCTTTTATAAATAAATAAATAGTAAATACACGGAGTCCGATAAAGTTTGAAACACGACATAATAATTTATTATCCCAAAAATAATTATCCAAAATAATGCAAATAAATGATATTCAATAAAATACAACAAAAAACACTGAAATCTGTCTGAAAACAAGGGTGTTTTGGTCTATTTTTTAATCCTGTACTGCTACCTAGTGGCCGTTCATAAACCTTACACTGTATAATCCAAAGTGTAAACTGTAAAAATATTTATTTTATGCTGGTCCCGCCCCCCCCCCCCCCGCATCGTGTGACTTGCAGGGAGCCTTCCAGGAAGCAGCTCGCCGCGATCACAAGTTTCTAAAAACTATATTCTTTATTTTTCTACAGAAACCCTTTTATTTTTTTTATTTTTTGAAAGAAGTTTTATTTATTTAAACACTTCTTTTTTTTTAAATTTTATTTATTAAAGCTCCTATTAGATTTTTTTTTTTTTTTTTTTTTGTGACATTGGTGAAAAGCAACAATTGCGCTGATAATCAGCATCAGCGAATTCCACCGAGCTGGGGGAGGGGGGAAGTGTATTCTCCTAGTAAGAGTTTATATCTTTTAAAAATGTGTTTAGAAAATAAAGTTGTTACAAAATAAAAGTAAAAATTTGATAGATACAAAAATGTCTTAAAAAAAAAATAAAGAGGCGAAATGACTTAAAAGCTGTGGGATTCGCTTGTTTAATCCGGTCATTTGAAACGCTGAAGATCAGGTCATTACGGTACAGCTCGGCGTTCTGGGAATAGGCGAATCGATGGGTTTCTATGGGACAATTTCGCTGTGAATTCACCGGTATTCGTTGCATTGACCGCTTTATGACTAGACATGAAAGTCACTGTTCGGTGGCAAATTCGGGTGTTGGTGAATAACCCTGACAGTCCTACAAGTGCTGCGGTGTCTCCTGCTCACACCGTGCGCTGTCATAGCATTACTGTGCGTTTACAGACTGTGTACAGTATTGGATGGGCAGAGCACTCCCTCTGCTGGTCATGCCCAGTACTGCCGCATCTGTCTCAGATCTCGTGCTATGCAGAGGCTGCGTTTCAGTCTGCGCTCATTGCGTCGCTGGAGGCCAAGTCCGAGGAGCTGTATCTTCAGGTTCTGGTCCGCGTTCCTCCCGAATGAGCAAAGTCCATCTCCGGCAACTGCTGGTGCCATTCGATGCTCACATTCTAGTAACGAAGGGGTTAAAACCCTTTTAACCTTTCCTTTTGCATACTGATTGGCCGTGTGCCAGTGTATCGGCTCTGCCAACGCATTTCTCTCTTTCCAGGTCAGTCCGAGAGCGTGCGCGACGTGCAGTTCAGCATTCGTGACTACTTCACCTTCGCGGCCACTTTTGAGAACGGCAACGTACAGCTCTGGGACATCCGCAGACCGGACCGATACGAGCGCATGTTTACTGCCCACAACGGGCCAGTGTTCTGCTGCGACTGGCATCCGGAGGACAGGTGGGTGCGCTGGGTATTGATGAAGGTGACACTTTTGGGGCGTTTTTATGCCGTACTGGAAGCAGCTTCACAAGTCTCCTACATTGGGTGTTCGTGCAGACGCGTGGGCTCCTGGGGGTGGGAATCAGATTGAGGGGCTGGCACCTCCTACATCCCTACCTTATGGAGGGATATATTTTAATATAGATCTGAAATAAAAAAACGAGACTGTTTTTATGAAAAGAAAAAATGACAGCGGTGTCTTTTTTTTTTTTTTTTTTAAGTTTACCGCAGTTTGTCTGTATTGAAGGTTCGGCTAAAATTTGATGCCACTTCACCGCACGTCGAATATGAATAAAAAATTGTGTGTGTGTGTGTGGGGGGGGGGGGGGTGTTAGGATTTAGTGTTGGGTTTTTTATTTATTTACATTTGATCTTGGCATCATTTTGTGTATTTTCTTTTACCCTGATTTAAAAAACGTATTAAGATAAAAATTTAACGGTAAATATTAGGGGAAAAAAAGCTAAATCTTAACTGTAAAATATTTAAAATCTTTCCATAACATTTAATATTTACGCCAGTTTTGACGTCTGTTATTATTTTTATTTTTTTTTAAATAGCCGCTAATAAAAGTAATATTTTTAAAAAGTGCTAATATAAAAAACATTTTCATTTTAAACTTCTTTTAATGGTTTATATTAAAACCCTCATTCTTTTTTTTTTTTTTTTTTTTTTCCCCTTTCTCCGAATGGGCCAAAACCTCGTATTTCATGTAATAATTGCACAGATTTAATAGTTTACTTTGAGTCCCAGAGTGCGTCTCCTCCTAAACACCTTTTCATATGTATAATATTTTGCAACGTACATTATATTTAAATCTTATTCTAAACACGTTTTATTCGATTTATTTATGGTTTCTCCACTTTATGGGCTCGATGGAGGAAAAAATAGTTTAATTCTGATTTTCCCAAATCTCCGTTAAAAACACTGACCATTATTTCACTACAGAAAATCAATTGGAATAACGTTAAATGTATTTGCAAACCTTTTTGGCTAAAACCGGGTGTAAAATAGAATGTTTAGACCATCTCTGACTCAATGTATCGCGTGCGTGCGTGTGTACGTGCGTTTCTGCCGTGTTGTGCTAATAAAGAAACCCTCCCTTGTGTCCCCGCCGTGTCTGCAGAGGATGGCTGGCCACGGGTGGGCGAGACAAGATGGTGAAGGTCTGGGATATGAGCACAAACCGTGCCAAAGAAATCTACTGTGTGCAGACCATCGCATCTGTCGCTCGAGTCAAGTGGCGTCCCGAGAGAAAGTACCACATTGGGACGTGTTCGATGATGGTGGATCATAACATATATGTCTGGGATGTGCGTCGACCTTTCATTCCCTTCGCGACCTTCGAGGATCACAAGGATGTCACCACCGGCATCATCTGGCGTCACCACCACGACCCGGATTTCCTCCTGTCTGGTTCGAAGGACAGCACCCTGTACCAGCATATCTTCAGAGACGCCAAGAGGCCCATAGACCGCGCCAATCCAGAAGGCCTATGCTATGGTCTCTACGGCGATCTTGCTTTCGCGGCCAAGGAAAGCCTCATTACCTCGTCGTCGTCATCGCATGACTCCAACCGCAAGCCGTATGATCGACGACACCCAATCTTCTTCCTAAGAAAGCCGGATCCGACCGAACCATTCGAGAACATCTCCAGCGGGCTGAGCGTCTTCGAGACGGGGGAGGACGACATGCGCTGGTTCGTTGAGACGGCGGAGAAATACGCGCTGGCAGGCCGGCCTCTGGCAGAGCTGTGTGACCACAATGCCAAGGTGGCACGAGAGCTTAACCGCTTCCAGGTGAGCGAGGAGAGACGTTTATTCACGTTGGACGCTTGCCTGGGGGATGAGGTGCAACTTTAGAGATGGTGGTCATCTAGTGGTCCTTTTCATAACTTCCAGCGTCTTTCCTGTCTTTCCTTCTTTTTTTCCTCCTCTTCCCTTTTTTTTTTCTTCCTCCTTCCCTTTTTTTTCCCTCCTCTTCCCTTTTTTTTCCCTCCTCTTCCCTTTTTTTCCCTCCTCTTCCCTTTTTTTTCCCTCCTCTTCCCTTTTTTTTCCCCTCCTCTTCCTTTTTTTTTCCTCCTCTTCCCTTTTTTTTCCCCCTCCTCTTCCCTTTTTTTTTCCCTCCTCTTCCCTTTTTTTTCCCTCCTCTTCCCTTTTTTTTTCCCCTCCTCTTCCCTCTTTTTTTTCCCCTCCTCTTCCCTCTTTTTTTCCCCTCCTCTTCCCCTTTTTTTTCCCTCCTCTTCCCCTTTTTTTTCCCTCCTCTTCCCCTTTTTTTTCCCTCCTCTTCCCCTTTTTTTTCCCTCCTCTTCCCCTTTTTTTTCCCTCCTCTTCCCCTTTTTTTTCCCTCCTCTTCCCTCTTTTTTTCCCCTCCTCTCCCTCTTTTTTTTCCCCTCCTCTTCCCTCTTTTTTTTTCCCCCTCCTCTTCCCTCTTTTTTTTCCCCCTCCTCTTCCCTCTTTTTTTTCCCCCTCCTCTTCCCTCTTTTTTTTCCCCCTCCTCTTCCCTTTTTTTTTTTTTTTTTTTTTTTCCTCTTCCCTTTTTTTTTCAGATGACTAATAGCGCAGCTTGAGTCCCGCATTGCGATATTGACTCGCAGAGTCTGCCCTGCCTCTCGCAAATCATGGTGGAGGCCGAAGACGCTGCAAGTGTACGGGTGCCATTGCTTTCGGTGCAGCGTCTTTCTCGACCCGCCAGCAGGCAGAGAACATGCTGCGAGTGAATGAGGACTCGCAGGGAGCCGCAAGTCACGCAGTATTCGCCAGGAGTCCGTATCAGCCGATGTGGAGGCCCACACGACTGATCAGACAGGCGGCCCATAAAAAACAGATTGTCATCCCAAGAAAACAAGTAAACGGCTTCCATTGCTAAAACGCTTCTTTTACCAGACTGGATTGAGGCTCGCTGCTTCCAGAGCGGTTCAGTTACCCGGCGTGATGTTTTTTTGTTTTGTTATTATTCTTCCAGGTTGCCCAGACATGGACAATGCTAAGGATCATCTATGGCACCCCTGGCACTGTGCCCCCCGCCAACCTGAATCACAGTATTGGGAAAGGCAGCTCGTCCATGCCGCTGCTGAACAGGTCAGTGCTCGATCCTGATGTTCAGATGTTGTTGTGGGTTATAAAAACGTACCGAACCCCCCCCCCTCCCCCCCTCACTTGTGTTACAGCTTTAAAGAGGTGCCCCCTGGAATGGGCAACGAGCCGAGGTCTGAGCATAACAAAGGAGAGAGCCGTGCGGACAACCCCAAGGACCCCTCGTCAGCCAATAACGATGGTAAGAGCGGTCACAGCTCCCCGTGTCCTGCAGCGGCTGAACGCTTATTAAAGCGCACTTGCGTTCCCAGTGTCCTCTTAACTGACAGGAGCAGCGGATCCCTAGATCCAGAGGATCCCTGCAGCCGCTCCATTGGGTGATTGTGCTGTGTCGCAGCGTGATTGTGATGACCTGCTGGTATTCTGTAAACCAGTCCATCCTTTGTGTATGGGGGGGGGGGGCTTGCAGAGCTTTACCTGCAGGTTTTGTGGCTTGTTTCCCAAATCCCAAAACGTTTCTGGCACAAAGCATTTCGGATAAGGGAGACCTGAGCTCTGCAATCTTTAAAGCAGTGTCTCCCAACCCTAGAACTCGGGTCCAGCGAACAGGCCAGGTTTGCAGATCACCATGGGGAAGTGCAGACTGAATCCAGCAATCATTGAGCAGCAAATCCTATCACCTGTGCTGTGCTTCAGATATCCTGCAAACCTGTCCTGTCGGCGGGTCCTGAGGAGGGGTTTAAAGTGCAGGAATATCGGGCATATGAAATTTCTGGTGGTCTAGTGTTGCCCTCTTGTGGGTGACTTGATGAACAGCAACTAAAGTCTTCAGGCTATAAAATACTGGCATGAAATGACCGCATTGCTGTCCTTTTAGAAATTCTCCGTGATATCAACATGCGGAAACTATGGAGAATGTTATCGGTGCAGCGGTTGGGTTTGGCAAAAATCGCTGGGTTTCAGTTAACCCCTTCACTGCCACGGTCTAGTAACTGTCAGACACCTGACACCCTTCAAGAGCTTCATCTCTGGTCTTCTTTCAGAGCAAGGTTCACAGCAAACAGAATCTGCCTTCAAACTGTTGCCTGTCGTTGCTTGTAAAGTTTCGGCGCTGCGGACGTGTCGCCGATGTGCTGAAACCGAGCAGCTTGGAGATCAGCCGGAGGATCGAGCCTCGGCTGTAATACACATGTAGTATCGCTGTTTGGCTGCAGGGGGAGCTCGATGCCTGTCCATTAAGTGCACGGATGGTTAAAACGTGGTTTCTTGACGCTACACAAGTTCTTCCAGTGTGGCTATTGGATAGAGGGTTTTCCGCTGGGTCCTGCAAGTGGTTTATTGGAAAAGCACCTGATTGAAGGGGTTAAATAACTTTTGTTTGACGCAGCACGTTTGAGGAAACGTTGATTTGCGCAGCATATGACGGTAACGCTGCTTGGCGTTTTGCTTTAAACCAGGCGACTTTAAAGTCTGGCACAAGGTTTGCGTCTTTTTATTATGGTAAATTTAAATGCTTCTTTTTGCTGCTTGTGAGTATGAATTCCTGTAGGTGCTCTCTTAGCATGATTATGCTTTTAACTAGGGATGCACCGAAATTTCGGCCGAAAACACCAGCTGAAACCTGGGCCTAGAGGCCGGCCAAGCCGGGTGCTCGGCTGTGGTGTCTGGACCCGGTTGAGGCTGGGGCCTCCGGACCTGGTTATTTAATTTTTTTTAAGAAAAAACAAAACCTAAAAATGTGTCCAAAGAAAAAAATAGTAAGATCTCCTTAAAAGTCTTTTACAAAAAAAACACAAAACAAAAATGTCTTTTCTAATAAACCAAAAACAAAAAAAAAAAATATTTTAAATTTTATTTAAATTTTTTTTTAAAAGACATTTAAGAGATTTCTATAAAAAGGTGTCATAATAATATATATATTTTTTTAAGCTCTTTTATGCTTTTTCCCATTTCAAATTAAGTCTTTTATACAAAAACAAATATTTAGAAACCTTTTAGGGTAAAAAGTCTTTCGGGTTTTCGGCCGAGCTTATCTTGCAGTTTCGGTCCCAGATTGTCATTTCGGTGCATCACTAGGTTTAACCCTTTCCATCCTCTTACAGAAAATGAGGAGACGGAGGGCAGCGACGTTCCTGCTGATTACCTGTTCTGGGATGTGGAGGGAGATGAAGATGACCTGTATATGATGGAGCCTGAGCTTCCTGGTGCGTCCGGCCCCTCTGCTCCCCATTGCACTTTTCTATCTATTTTCTTCAAATCCCCTTTTTCGTTCTCCTCTGTAATATTACCGACGCGTCTCTGTCTGCAGCCGAGGAGCAAGAACTGGTGCTTCCTCAAGAGGGCTTCAACCTCCGCCACGACATCACCGAGGACCCCTCAGCCCTGGACCACCTGCAGGAAAAGGCCGATTCGCCACATGTCAGCGGCAACGAAGCTGAAACGGTGTCACTGACTCCGGTGGAGTCTTTCTCGCTTATCTCCATCTCGCACTCCCTGTACGAAAACAGACTCCCCAGCGAGTTCTTTAGCCCCGTGGTGCGCGACATGCTGCGCTTCTACGCCGAGCAGGGAGACGTGCAGATGGCGGCGTCCGTCCTCATCGTGCTGGGAGATCGTATCTGCAAGGAAATCGATGAACTCACTCAGGTATCGAGGCCGTCCCTCACATATAGCGCCAGCTTTATGTCCTGTCCCCCCGAGCGCCATATTGGATTGGTTGTGATCAGCCGAGGGTCCCGATCCCCGGCGAGACTGATCTGAGCCGCTGCTTAATATCGCTGCACCTCTGATGCGTAAGGATGGCCGTCCACCACGGCCGTATTTGTAGTCCGACTGATCCCACAACACAGAGGAGATTCCAATCCTCTTTCTCTGCCTCCGACTTCCATCAAACGAGCGATCCTTCCCATCCGAATGGGATCCGTTGGACGAACTGGTGCAGAAAACATGAGAAAAACGCCCTGATTTTCAGCGCTTCAGTTCGACCAATAAATCCCACAAATCCCAAAACATTCAATGCAAAACAAGATTTTCTTTTTTCCCTTTTTAATTAACCCCTTAAGGACCTTTAAAGTCAATGCATTTATGACCGAGCAGTTCCATCATTGCTCCTTAACCCCTTCCGGCCGCAGGACGTTCCATGCCATCCTGGCGGCGGGAGGGCTTTGAAGACGCAGGGCATACATGGCCTGGCCCCTTCCTGCAGCCTGCGCGCGCCGACTCGCGGCGAGCGTCATTGGCTGCACGTGACAGCCTGAACTCAAACCGCCTTCCCTGCAGCCAATGACGCGCACTGCGGGCCAAAATTGGTGCCGCGCGACCGCACCTGTCGATGAGGCGTACCTTCTTTTTTTTAAAAAAAAAAAAAAAAATTGTCCGTGGTCGGACGGTCAAGTCTGTCGTTGGACTACAGAGCCAGTGGACGGCCAGCGTCAGAAAGCGAGGCTGCTCACACTGACGGGTCCCGTTGCTGACCGTAACGTGGTTGCTCTCCTTTTGTTTGCAGCAATAAAGGTGACACATTCGCAGACGGTCAGGGCGTTCGACCTCTTTCCTTCGCTATTGCAATCATTGCATGTCGGGATTGCAGGCGGTCAGCCCCCCTTCAGGTAGTGTCTGCTCTCTGGCGCTGCGATAGTCTGTTATCAGACCTGGTTTAATGAACCTGTAAAATCGTTTGTTTCTCTTCGCGTTTTTCTAAGGCTAGGGTCAGACTAACGCATTTTTCACGTTGTCCGTGAAAAAGTGCGTACTAACGAACGTACGTATTTTTCCCCGGAATACGCGATAGCGGTCATACGATGCGCCTTTTCGTCCGTGATTTTGTACGGATCATCAATAAAACACTTTTTGTGTCTGGACGTTATGTTAGCCGGACATTGGCAGCGTCTGACGTCTCCTAATCACACACACACGCCGCTATGCGGCCGCAGCGCACTCTGTACGTCAGTAGTAGCGGTTTGGCGTTCTCGAAAAAATGCATTCGTTGGCCACTTGCGTTGCACGGACGAACTTTCGTGCGGCCCTTCGTCGTATGTTCCCCGGCATTGGACGTCATTTGCTGCTAGCACGGCTGTGATTTCGTGCGGCTAAACGCACGTGAAAAAATGCGTTCGTCTGACCCTAGCCTTAGACGTTCACTTTCTCCTGCATTGACTTTTATCACGGTCACCTGATCTGTGGCATTCGATGGCGTGCGGGGAAATGCTTCCTGTATCGTCCGTTTGTTTTAACGGAGTCCATGTTTTTTGGGTTTTTTTCGGACGGGAACCATTGCTTCGTGGCCGCTTTTTGTTGACGGTCTCTGACATAGACCTCGAATGTCTATTCTGGATCTTAAACGCTCAGAGATGGTTCAGAGTGTCTGGATTTCTACCAAGTTTGTGAACCTCCACATGTAACGCGTCGGAACTGACACCCATTTGATTCCAGGTGTACCCGTGTCTTCCCCTCTCCCGGGCCTCTCTCTCAGCCGCCCGTGTTTTGACCTGGTCCCTTTTAGTAATGTTTCCCTTTTTGTTCCATTCAGGAGCACTGGTTCACCTCCTACATCGATCTCCTTCAACGCTTCAAGCTGTGGAACGTCTCCAACCAAGTCATCAAGCAGAGCACCTGCAGTGCCATCAACTGCCTCAACCAAGCGTCAACGACGCTCCACGTCAACTGCAGCAACTGCAAGAGACCCATGAACAACAAGGGCTGGATCTGCAACCGGTGAGGGTCCCTGGGACGCTGCGGGGCTGGGGGGGGCAAATTTGTGTGCTAGCAAAGGGTGAGAATGGGTAAACATCTGACATGATCGGGGGAGGGACCTTTTAGGCTGTGTATATGAAACATTTAATTTCCTGTTCACGCTCGGGTCCCATCCCCCAAGATATCTCATATGCAAATATCCCAAACCCAGAGCCGGTCCCCCGCGTTTCCCATCCGGGACACTCGCCCTGTAATCCGTTAGCGATCTTGCTGTAATAATTATCCGTGTGTTCTGATTGGTGCATTCTTCTTCTTGTGCAGGTGTCGTCGGTGCGCCAGCATGTGTGCCGTCTGCCATCATGTCGTGAAGGGCTTATTCGTCTGGTGTCAGGGCTGCGGTCACGGAGGACACCTGCAGCACATCATGAACTGGATGCAGGCCAACTCCCAGTGTCCGGCCGGCTGCGGCCACTTATGTGAATACAGCTAAACCGGGAGATTCCTCCACGAACAATCAGACCTGAAAGCAGCTCTGGACACTTTTAACACGCCACGATTCCCAGCAGACCACTCCCCCCCTCACTGTAAATATACAGTTTTATGGAACTTTCTTTGAACAGTATTAGAGAAGACCTCGAGCTTTAACGCGAGAACACGCTGTGTGTTTTCTGGTCTCCTTTACCAACAGACATTCTGGGAATAATCCCTTAAAACTGCCTGAACAAACCTTGCAATACCGCCCCCTCCTCTTAATACCGACCCCCTCCTCTTAATATCGCCCTCTTAATACCGCACACCTGACACCAGGTCGAGCCCCAAGTGGTTTCCGGTACCCAGCAAAGTACTCGGTTATCTTCTGTCTCCAGATTATCCGGCGCAGTTACTCCTGGACTTAATGTAACTTCGCTGGAAGCACATTTGGCAAAAGTGAATCGGCATCCACCCGTTCAGATGTGCCGAGTGAGGGCCTGGCCGGCGAACATGTGATGGGGCTGTAGTGGTCACCCATGCCTTGCACACGGTGTCTGTTTTGGTATCCGTAACCACATACACCCGCTGTTATATGCGCATGGCCAGGTTAAGCGAAAAAGAAACTGTAACATCATATTATCTGCAATATCAGGAGTCCCTAAATGCCACAAATTCTCCCCAAAAATGTCCCTGTAAGTAAAGGTGGATCAGTTAGTGGATGAGTCGTTGACAGGTTGCCTGTACCAAAAATGGAGCCGCCTTTTGATGGTGCGCGGGCATTGTCGGAGAGATACTGTGCGTATTTATATACTGGGCTCCCGGACCGGTGTGCGACCCCCCCCTCCTTTTCCGGCGGTGTCAGGTGCAGGTTAATAAATATTGCTGATTACGTTTGGATTGTCACAGGGGTGAGTTGCCCCCCCACCCCTCCAATGGATCCATCGGGAGTCCAGACATCTGGAAATCCAAATATTGGGGACCCCCTCCTACGAACGCGTTTTGGCTCTCTTCGTTGGCACAGGCGGGTCTGTCACATTGACTCATCCACAGATTGGTCCTGCTGCCCTCCTAGGAGATTCCCCACCGCACGACGCACTAGCCTGGGCATCTGTAACGCTGGAATCCTGCCCTCCAGACACACTCTTAGCGGTTTGTTCCCACCCCTTTTATTTGTCCCCGTTCCCTTTTTTCATCGTTATCGTCTGTCAGTCCGTGTCCGTACGTTTCTTCTTTTTTTTTTATTTTATTTATTTAACCCAATGGACGCGCCTTGCACTCCAAGGGTTAAACTCTGAGCAGGGCCCAGGTTCCATTTACACTCAAAGGGTGGCACGCGCCGCCCGCGTAGACATACCTCACGGTAACTGAACTCCTGCGCATCTCAGCCCGGCGGTGAAGGCGTTACATTATATGCAGGTCTGTAATCCGCTGGATGTGATACAGACCGGCTATTAATGTGTTAAATATCCCCGGTGTATATGTTCATTAATAAAGTTTATGGTTGTCTCCTTCAGGTTGTGTTTATGGTTATTCTATGGGGAAACATAGACCTGACACAACAACGTGCTGCTACAACATAAGAAGCAACTGCTTCTTGTCCAGAACCCAGGCAATAACACACAGGAGATCCTTGTAGGTTGAAAATCCAAATGGAGACTGAGTTTTATATTTTGCAACTGGTCAAAACACACACACACACACGGGAAGCTACAGAAACAATGTAAACTCGCCCAGCATTGAAACGATTAGAAGTGGCACTGTGATCCAGTTTAAGCTCGTTGATGGAAGCATGTGAAAACAAAGACAGAATTGTAATACAGAGGTTAAGCTATACAGAGTATATACAACAGGAGACTCTACAATAAATAAGGGAATATTAATATAACAGACATTAGGGAATAGAGCACAATAAACACACATACCCTGCATCTACAATTGTAGATACAGGGTGACTTTAACAAAGGAAAGGGCAGGAAAACCATATGAAACCTTAGGCCTGCACCTCTCAAAAATAATTCTAGGCCCATGTACTTAAAGTCCAAAGTGACACACATCACAGCGGCTCTTTACTGACGGTGTGTATCCGGATATAGAGGTTCTTAACTGGCTCTGTGTATCCGGATATAGCGTCTCTTTACTGGCTCTGTATCTGGATATAGCGTCTCTTTACTGGCTCTGTGTATCTGGATATAGCGGCTCTTTACTGGCTCTGTGTATCCGGATATAGCGGCTCTTTACTGGCTCTGTATCTGGATACAGCGACTCTTTACTGGCTCTGTATCTGGATATAGCGCCTCTTTACTGGCTCTGTATCTGGATATAGCGTCTCTTTACTGGCTCTGTATCTGGATATAGCGCCTCTTTACTGGCTCTGTGTATCTGGATATAGCGTCTCTTTACTGACTCTGTATCTGGATATAGCGTCTCTTTACTGGCTCTGTATCTGGATATAGCGCCTCTTTACTGGCTCTGTATCTGGATATAGCGTCTCTTTACTGGCTCTGTATCTGGATATAGCGCCTCTTTACTGGCTCTGTATCCGGATATAGCGGCTCTTTACTGGCTCTGTGTATCTGGATATAGCGTCTCTTTACTGGCTCTGTGTATCTGGATATAGCGGCTCTTTACTGGCTCTGTGTATCTGGATATAGCGGCTCTTTACTGACTCTGTATCCGGATATAGCGGCTCTTTACTGGCTCTGTGTATCTGGATATAGCGGCTCTTTACAGGCTCTGTGTATCTGGATATAGCGGCTCTTTACTGGCTCTGTATCTGGATATAGCGCCTCTTTACTGGCTCTGTGTATCTGGATATAGCGCCTCTTTACTGGCTCTGTGTATCTGGATATAGCGCCTCTTTACTGGCTCTGTATCTGGATATAGCGCCTCTTTACTGGCTCTGTGTATCTGGATATAGCGCCTCTTTACTGGCTCTGTGTATCTGGATATAGCGCCTCTTTACTGGCTCTGTGTATCTGGATATAGCGCCTCTTTACTGGCTCTGTGTATCTGGATATAGCGCCTCTTTACTGGCTCTGTGTATCTGGATATAGCGCCTCTTTACTGGCTCTGTGTATCTGGATATAGCGTCTCTTTACTGACTCTGTATCTGGATATAGCGGCTCTTTACTGGCTCTGTGTATCTGGATATAGCGGCTCTTTACTGGCTCTGTGTATCCGGATATAGCGGCTCTGTGTATCTGGATATAGCGCCTCTTTACTGGCTCTGTGTATCTGGATATAGCGGCTCTTTACTGGCTCTGTGTATCTGGATATAGCGGCTCTTTACTGGCTCTGTGTATCCGGATATAGCGGCTCTGTGTATCTGGATATAGCGCCTCTTTACTGGCTCTGTGTATCTGGATATAGCGCCTCTTTACTGGCTCTTTGTATCCGGATATAGCGGCTCTGTGTATCTGGATATAGCGCCTCTTTACTGGCTCTGTGTATCTGGATATAGCGCCTCTTTACTGGCTCTGTGTATCTGGATATAGCGCCTCTTTACTGGCTCTGTGTATCTGGATATAGCGCCTCTTTACTGGCTCTGTATCTGGATATAGCGCCTCTTTACTGGCTCTGTATCTGGATTATAGCGTCTCTTTACTGACTCTGTATCTGGATATAGCGGCTCTTTACTGGCTCTGTGTATCCGGATATAGCGGCTCTGTGTATCTGGATATAGCGCCTCTTTACTGGCTCTGTGTATCTGGATATAGCGCCTCTTTACTGGCTCTGTGTATCCGGATATAGCGGCTCTGTGTATCTGGATATAGCGCCTCTTTACTGGCTCTGTGTATCTGGATATAGCGCCTCTTTACTGGCTCTGTGTATCTGGATATAGCGTCTCTTTACTGACTCTGTATCTGGATATAGCGGCTCTTTACTGGCTCTGTGTATCTGGATATAGCGGCTCTTTACTGGCTCTGTGTATCTGGATATAGCGGCTCTTTACTGGCTCTGTGTATCTGGATATAGCGGCTCTTTACTGGCTCTGTGTATCTGGATATAGCGCCTCTTTACTGGCTCTGTGTATCCGGATATAGCGGCTCTGTGTATCTGGATATAGCGCCTCTTTACTGGCTCTGTGTATCTGGATATAGCGCCTCTTTACTGGCTCTGTATCTGGATATAGCGCCTCTTTACTGGCTCTGTGTATCTGGATATAGCGGCTCTTTACTGGCTCTGTGTATCCGGATATAGCGGCTCTACCAGATGGTGCAGGGTCTGGGTGTATGCATGTTATTTGATGTATCACCTTGGAAAGCTGTAGAAAAGACGTCTGTAAAAGCAGGTGTAAATTAATGTTTTGACACCGAGAAATATTTACCGTTTAACAAAATGAATTGTAATTAATTTTTTTTCACTTTAATTAAAAATCTGATAATTGGAAGACGACATCATATGAATTGATTCTCCAATGAAACGATAAATCAAATATGTGAAATGTGCAAATTTACAGGATTTAAAAAAATGACTGATTTTACTTTTCTGGATATTTCTATAGTTTTGATCAGGTATCCAGGTCTGCCTCTTTTTTATTATGGAGAATTTTTTTTTTTCTTTTTCTTTACATAAAATTTATAAGTTGTTCTATGATTGGGCAAAATAGGCAGTTGCCTTATGCTTCACTTAAAGGGGCCTCACAGCGAAATGTCACTTTGCACAGTCAAATACATACTGATATATCATAAATACATTCTGACAATCTCACAAACTCCATCTTCATTAAAGATTATTTGTTTGAATTCTGCATTTTTGTATAAAACGAGAAGCTTCACATTTTAGCCTTGCCTTATGCCTCTCAAATGCTAAGGAAGGCTGCGTGTGTGTGATCTATCGTTTGAATAACCTTTCCATCTATTTATTGAAAAGACACAGTAGTGACTGTATTAATATGGGGGTATAAAGTATCTGATATAGGTGGGATAATACTCGTCTTCAAGTCTTTAGTAAAATCTACAATTCCTGTTATAGTTCGGGAAATCTGGGAATTTTATCTCAAGAAACAGAGTTTTCATATTCTGCCGTTTGAAAGCCACATAAAAGCAAAAGACATGATTGACAGGATTTGGCTGTTGACTCGTTTGGCCAGTTGCCCGCGGCCATAATGTCCTCCATCCGGCAGGAGAATGTCTAAGAGGTGGCAGTACCTCGCAGAGTGAGCAAAGATGGATGTGTCTTCCAGTACCTGCCTCCTCAGCAAACGGGTGAGAGCTCCGGAGCGGACTGGTGGGAATGGTTTGAGATGCAAGAGAAATGACATGCCAGTAGATGGTGGCCGTTGAGTCGTAATCTTTTCATGCTCCGTAAAACAAAGGAGGAGACGTAAACTAGGTTTCTGTAGGAACAACACGTGAGAAATGGAGGTCTGTGTACGTTCAGACTCTTGCAGGATGCTTTGCTCTGCAGTAAACAAACATGGTAATGAAAGCAGCCCTCTTGGTCTTTTTTGCAATGTTTCAAGGGGTTCTTCACCGACCTTGTATTGCACCAAACAATGAAAGCCCTGAAATTGCAGATACGGTGATAATTTTCTGAGCTGTCAATTCATTCAAATACAGATGACTTGAAAGCAAAATATGATGCAATTCAGTGGCACCGAAATCTCTCTGTAGAAGACTATCGTGTCTGCTATTAACAGAATACTTCAAAAAATACCGACTCCTTTAATGTGGTAAAGCAAAGAGGATTTTATTCCACAGTGAGCAGCAAAGGACAATGTTTCGACACAGTGGTCTTTGACGAAGACCACTGTGTCAATGTTGTGTCCTTTGCTGCTCACTGGAATAAAATCCTCTTTGCTTTACCACATTAAAAGGAGTCGGTAACTATTTTTTGAAGTATTCTGGAATTGGAAGCTGTCCGCGCTGACTGGTGGATTTGTTGCTGGGCGCAAAATATGTTTGACTTCTATTAACAATGCTGAAATTCTGGCAAAAAGCCCTGATTTTTGGTGTTTCGGCAGGTTTAAACAGGCGAGTCTGTACAGACTCTGACCCAACCACCTCAACAGGCAGAGAATTCCACAGCTTTATTGTTCTCACCGTAAAATAACCCTTCCTATGCTTTAAGCTAAATTTTCTTTCTTCCAGTCTAAATGGATGACCCCTTGTCCTATGTATAGTCCTGTTAATGAATAGGTTATCAGACAATGGTTGATAATGGCCCCGTATATATTTATATAAGGTTATCAGATCCCCTCTAAGGCGCCGTTTCTCTAAACTAAACAGGTTTAAGCTTGTTAGTCTTTCCTCATAACTTAACCCTTCCATTCCCCTTATTAATTTAGTTGCCCGTCTCTGCACTTTTTCTAACGCTATAATATCTTTTTTTAAGACCGGTGCCCAAAATTGCATGGCATATTCAAGGTGCGGCCTGACCATTGATTTATACAGAGGCAAAATTATGTTTTCATCCCGTGAGTGAACTCCCCTTTTAATGCATGTCAATACTTTGCTGGCCTTGGCGGCTGCTGTTTGACATTGCACATTGTTACTTAGTTTGAAGTCTATGATTATTCCCAAATCCTTCTCCTGCTTGGATTTCCCTAACTCCGTACCATTTAGGGTATAAATTGCTTGTGTGTTCTTCACTCCAAAGTGCATAACTTTGCATTTATCTACATTAAATTTCATCTGCCATTTAAGTGCCCAGTCCCCCAATTTATCTAAATCCCTCTGCAGCGAAGTAACATCCTGCTCACATTGTATTACTTTTCCTAGTTTTGTGTCATCTGCAAACACTGATACATGACTTTCAATGCCTATCTCCAGGTCATTTATAAATAAATTGAATAGTATTGGTCCTATAACAGACCCCAGAGGGACACCGCTTACCACTGGTGTCCATCTTGAAAATGTACCATTTATGACCACTCTCTGTACCCTATCTTTTAGTCAGTTTTCTATCCAAGAACAAGTATTTTCATCTAGACCAATTTTTCTTAATTTAAATAGTAACCTTTTGTGTGGAACTGTGTCGAAATCTTTGGCAAAATCTAAGTAAATCACATCCACTGCGACCCCCTGATCTATACTTCTACTTACTTCCTCATAGAACGTAATTAGGTTAGTCTGACATGATCTGTGTTTCATGAAACCATGCTGGTTTTTGCCAATAACATTATACCTCCCAATAAATTCCTGAATATTATCCCTTAGTAACCCCTCAAATACTTTCCCAGCCACAGATGTTAAGCTCACAGGTCTATAATTCCCAGGCACAAATTTTAAACCTTTCTTAAATATAGGGACCACGTCAGCTTTTCTCCAATCCTCTGGTACTATTACTGAAAGAAAAGAATCTTGAAAGATTAAGAACAGAGGTTTACATATTTCAACACATAGCTTCCTCAGTACTCGCGGGTGAATTCCATCTGGCCCTGGGGCTTTATTAACATTCACATTGTTTAATTTGTGTAAAACCTTGTCCTGAGTCAACCAGTCACTTTGTATTAGTAAGTTTTTATTAATGAATTTCATGTCTCCTGTTATAGGTTTCTCTTTGATAAATACTGAAGAAAAATAATCATTTAAAATTTCTGCCTTATCCTGATCTTCAGTTAACAATAACCCTGACTCAGATTTTAGTGAACCTACATTTTCACTCTTGGGTTTTTTAGAATTTATGTACCTAAAGAATCTTTAAGGCTAGGGTCAGACGAATGCATTTTTCACGTCGTCCGTGAAAAAGTGCGGTCGAACGAACGTACGTATTTTTTCCCGGAATACGCGACAGCGGTCATACGATGCGCCTTTTCGTCCGTGATTTTGTACGGATCATCAATAAAACACTTTTTGCGTCTGGACGTGATGTTGGCCGGACATTAGCAGCGTCTGACGTCTCCTAATCACACACACACGCCACTATGCGGCCGCAGCGCACTCTGTACGTCAGTAGTAGCGGTTTGACGTTCTCGAAAAAATGCGTTCGTTGGCCACTTGCGTTGCGCGGACGAACTTTCGTGCGGCCGTTCGTCGTATGTTCCCTGGCATTGGACGTCATTTGCTGCTAGTACGGCCGTGATTTTGTGCGGCTAAACGCACGTTAAAACTGCGCTAGTCTGACCCTAGCCTTAGGGTTGGTCTTGCTCTCTATGGCTATTTCTTTTTCATTTTCTAGTTTAGCCCATCTAATCGCATTTTTACATGCTTTATTGGCTGCCCTATACGCTTTATAGGATGCCTCAGATTTATCAGATTTAAAAGCTTTAAATGCCTTCTTTTTATTTTTCATTTCCTTAGTTACCTTCCTACTAAGCCACATTGGTTTCAGTCTGTTTCTTTTATATTTATTAACCAGTGGAATATATTGTGACGTGTACTTTTCTAGTGTTAGTTTAAAGATATTCCACTTATCCTCAGTGTTTTTCCCGTGAAAGAGTTTCTGCCAGTCAATGACATTGAGAGCTTCCTTTATTTTAATAAAGTTGGCCTTTTTAAAATTATATGTTCTTTTTACTTTTCTTAAAGGACTTTTTTATTAGACACATTTTTATTGGTTTAATCGTCTATTAGGACAATAGGAGTCTTAGTTTTATTTCCTTCGTTTGGTGGAACTCTCTGATGCCAATTCTGCAGTTTTCAGTGTCCGATAACTGCTTCGGCGACTCGGCAGTTTCAGCAAAGACGATGACCATACGCTTAGTAGTGAATTGTGGTTTTTGGTGAAATAGAATCTCTGAAAGGCAGTGACTAGGCCCTTTTTAGTGTTTCCATTTGCCATAAGACCTGCCCAATGTTTCAGTTCACTTTTCATGGACTTTTGGCAGGGTCCAGACGAAGGGAAGGTAACATCGATCATGTCTTACGGCAAACCCAAGCACTACATAAAAGACAGTGCTGCGTTCACTTCCATCTGTCATGTCTACTTTTCTATTGTACCATATTTAAAGGGATACTCTAGGGTTAAAATGGGAGATGGTGATGGCGGGGTTAAAAATTAACCCCTCCTGACTCTCCCTGCACCATCCCTTCCCTCGCGTTTACCCCCTAGAGCAAGTATAACATCTTTAGACTTCCTCTGCGCTGCTCCAGATCTAACAAACTGCAGCTTCCCTTGAAGCTGAGCTGGTATAACGAGTATCCAGCCAAATCAGTGGACCCAAAACCCATTTTTCTTGTGAATGCCAGCATGTCGAGTGCCTTTGGCTCCACTACTGCTCAGTCCATAGGCCAACACTGACAGCTATTCAGGCAAGGAGAATCCCCCAAACTAGAAGGACTGAACACCACCTTGATCCTGCAGAAGGAGAGAGGACATTTGGGATACTGTTACCATTCAATTTATGGTCTCGACACCTAGAGCAGTGATGTCAAACTCCGCACACCCCCAGATAATGATGACCTATATCTCCTAGAAATCTTTGAACGCAATAGATGGGCAGAGAATCATGGGAGATGTAGTTCCAATATCAATTGGGGGCGGGGGGGGGGTCTGAAATTTTACATCGCTGGTTCTAGAGTTTCCCCTTAAAAAAAACACCTGTTACTAAGTGAATAAAATGACCTTCAATAGATTAACTGGATAGAATAAAGCAAAGTTTCTCTACATCATATACTTTTGTAATCCTCTATAGAGAGATTTATAATATATATACAAACAGGGCTCAAAATTTCAAGTCCCAAGCTACTAGCCAGGTTTTAAGAGTTACTCGCCACTAGTTGCCCCACCTAACCCTTCTCCTGCCCTGCCTGCATTTCCACTCGCCCTCATGTAATTTCCACTCGCAAAATGTGAGCAGGAGAGTGGAAATTTTGAGGCCTGTGTAATTTATATATACATAAAAAAAAAAAAAAGCTATTAAAAGGGACAATAATAAAAAATTTAAATCTTTTTGCCCCTAAATAATTGGGAAGATCCTGCTGTGACAGTCTTTGTCCAACTATTTGTATTTCCCTGCCCCTCTTTTCTGTTTATTTTTACTCTTCCCCCCCCCCTTGCCACAAGGTGCTCCTGTTCGGCTAAGAAACTCCTAAACCTCCTGAGGCTTTTCTGCACAATTTGCTCTCCAACTCAACTTGCAGAGTTTGTGCACGCTTCTTCACATACACAAGTTCTGTAGAGCCTGCGCAGAGTGATGGATCGGAGCTGCACGCGCAAGCACAGAGCGATGGATCGGAGCTGCACGCGTATGCACAGGTCTGATCCATCACTGCCTCTCTGAGAACGCTCGCTACAGCGATTGGTCTCACAGGGTGACGTCGCCCACTCTGTTTGTGTAACATCACTGGTGGCTGGGAAATTCAAAATCCTAGCTGCTGTTGATGCTGGGTGCGGTGGAGGAAACTCCTACCCTTCATCCTGTGATTTCACCAGATCGTGGGAGAGGGGGAAGGGGCACTCCTCACATCCTGAGCACTTTACAGATAGGATGACTAGTGTCTCCTTTTAAATGCTCAGCTAATAATTCTGATTGTCCCAAATACATAAACTGCGAGGTGAAGGGGCTCAGTGAAGGCGGCAGTGAACGTGTGTAAGTGTCTGATGGGGCCGTCCAAATTGTAGAAAGATATCCGTCCCACCTCGTAATCCAGGAAGATGCCCATTCTCTCTATCGGGAGGAAATAGTCTAAAATCGTGCGTTCATCATCATGGTTTACTCCATTAGAACAATCTATATGACTATAGCTCCATGATTTGTTGTCCTTTCCTATTGTCGGATATGCATTGAACAGCCTTCTGTCCATGGTTGGGTAACACAACCCCACAGCACAGTTGTCTCCCAAGGTCTCCACTTCCCAGTAGTGTTGACCGGAGGAAACTCCCTTGTTGCTCATGACTTGTCGACACTGAAATCTTTCAGGTCTGTCCGGCCTTGGAATTTCTTTACAGGCGTAAGAGGCCGCTTTACGGTCCTCTGATATAGCCACATCGTTGGCCGCTGTATTGACGTCCAGCAGAATGTCCGTGGCATCCTGTAGGTTCAGGCCATGGTTCAATCGAACGTCAGCGAGAAGATTGTTCAGGCCGTTAAGGTGAACGTGTAGTATGATTGAACTTAGAAATTCATCCACTTTGTTTGGAGTATGATGATCCTCTTCACTATACAGGACCCAAGGTGCCCGTTTGATTCCTCCTACAACAGCCAACGGGTCCGCCATGTTGCACAGCTCCTGGATGTAGTTCATGCTTGAAGACAGATGCGTCTTACTCCGTCTTATTTCCTGAATGCATTCGGAGACGTTTTCCAAATCCTCTTTCTCCACCCGGTTAATCTCACTCACCGCTTGTGTCCCGAGGGTTTTCAGTCGTCTCCTAATGTCTTTAAATACCTCATTAACCTTTTGTTTTCCAGCTGTTGCGTTGTCTTGCGTCTGTCTTGTATGCGCCTGGAGACGGGTGATCTCCTCGTCATACACAGCGGTCTCTGAGGAGAACGTCACATACTTCTCTCTCAGCTTCTTCTTGGCTTTCTCAGCAGCTTCACTAAGCATCTCCACCTGGTGTCCTGCATGGTCCCCGGTGACCCAACACGATGTACAGATACACACGTCATCCTGCGTGCAGTAATACTTCAGGATCTCCTTGTGGACGGGGCATTTTCGGTTTTCCAGGGAGGACGTGGGCTCGATTAAAACGTGTTCCACTGATTTGCTGTGTTTCTTCAGGTGTGTGATACACAGAGAAGCCTCACAATGCACACACGTCCTCACCGCGGAGACGTTGGTATCACAGTAGCTACAGGGAATGGTGGAGTCGTCACGTTCTCTTGGTTGTGTTGATAGGAAGTGTTGTGCTATATTATTTAGTGACCTGTTCTGTTGCAGAACCGGACGCTCCGCAAACTCCGCTCTGCACTCAGGACAGATATAAACCCCGGGTCCATCCTGGGTGTCCAGCACGTTCCCGATGCAGACCCGGCAGAAGTTGTGTCCGCAGCTCAGCATGACGGGATCTCTGAAAATGTTCAGGCAGACGGAGCAGTTCAGTTCGTCTCTCACACTGGATTCCGCCATCCTAAAACAAGAGGAAATGGAGATAAACCAAAATAAATACAGACGACGTGTTGATGAAAATCTTGAGGACCCATTCGTGTTATGAGCCGCTTTGTGAGACAGAACCATAGACAGTAAGGATGCCAAAAAATCCCTAATAATTTAGGAACGGGTGTAGGGCCTGTATTCTCTGAATATTTAACTCCCCGTGCCCAGGCCTATAGGAGGTGTAGAAGGTCCTTGATCTAACATGAGGGGGCTCTGAGGGTTTACTGTCACAATATCATCACCGTGTGACTGCAGAAAAAACAAAACAACTAAAAGGTGCGGTTTAACCCTTTCACTGCTGAAGACGTGTGGGGTATGTCCTCGTAGTCTCCCGCTGTATGCGGAGGACGTTCCCCACACACCTTCAGCTTAGCGAGAGCTGCAGCAGATACTCACCGCTCTCCTCCGGGGTCCCGCGGCGTTCTGATTTCCTCGAAGTCAGACGTGGCTTTTGAGACCCCTCTCGGCATAATGATGTCATTACGTCGGACACGATGACGTCATTTTCAGGCGCGGGAGATCGCCTGAAAGGAGGGTGGGTCCTTTCACATCCCTCTCCATCCCGATTGGGAGGAGGTGAGGGGTAAAGCCAGGCATCGCTGAAAAGGGGAGAGTCTCCCCTTTCGAGCGATGCCTGATATTAACCCCTGGAGGTGCCGGTCCGCAATGCGATCCTTGCCGCAATTTTTTTTGTCCGCCTGTTTGAGATATTGAACTTTCAAAATTGCCTAAAAACGCCCAAAAAAACACTAGCCACCATAAATTCACATGCCATTTATGAGCTCCCTTTGATAGCTACAGACATGGGACACGTGTCATGTTAAAGCTTATGAATAGGGCTTTCATTTCATATAAAACATGACACATTTGTAAAATTACAACAAAATTAAAAATAAAAATAGATTGGAGTCTTTGGAAAAAAAGATTATTTTTTATTATTATTTTCAAAAAATTCACACAATTTAAAAAAAAGGTATAGGTCTTGTAGCGAGTCAGTCCAAATCTCAAGGTGGCATCTCAACGGTATCATAAAATCTTTTAATTCTCTTGTTGGCAGTGACGAGGAATATTTCAAAAACGGGTGGACATAAAAATCTGAAAAAAATATATGTTTTAGACATCTCATGGTGAGGTAGAAAAGTACCAAATATTAACCAGATCCATGACATTAAGTTATTATGCGTTGGTTGATTTGTCATGGAATGACCCTATATAAATATTTTAAATTAATATGGTTTTATTGGAAATCACTGGAAATGCATATATTTCAAAGCTATTTCATGACAGTAACGATACTTTCCATATAATGTATTCATGCTGATGGGCAGTGCATGAAAAATGCCACCCCGCAGCATGTATAATCCATATGCTGCAGGTAAGGAATCCCAGGTGACCGGCCTTGATTTCCCTCCTGCAGTTTATGAATTATACATGTTTCAGGGCAGCGTTTTCCCTGTGCCCCCCCCCTGCATGAAACAGTACCGTAGATACTCGAGTTTTAACGCGACCCGAGTATAACGCGAGGGGTAGAGATTCATTATGGAAATAATAAGAATAATTACACAAGACTCGAATATAACGCTAGGAGCAAAATTATGAAAGCATAAATTTTCCAAAACACAACAAAAGTCGGTTAAGTTACTGTTGTTCCATGTTTTCATTTCATGTTCATTCCACCGCACTCTCACCCTCGTTCCTCCAATGGTTGTTAGAGAGCAGGGGGGCAGAGTGAGAGGTAATGCATTATCGTGGCTGTTTTAGAATGGTGATAGATGTAATGGAGCGTTTTTATTGCTTGGAATATAATTCTCTTATGATAAAGTTCTGCACATGAAACTAAATAAATAAAATCCGTAAGCGCAGGTACGGCATAAGGCTAGGGTCAGATGAGCGCATTTTGTACGGACTGTGCGTCGGTGCAGTACGGACGTACTTTCTGACTGACGACAAGGTAGTGGCCACACAGTCTGTTTTTTTTCACTGACGTATTTTTTGACTGATGTAGCAGGGAAAATAAATTACAATGAAAAAACATTCTGTCCGTCAAAAATGCTGGACGTATAAATGCAGTCCGTCTGACCACGTTCCATCACTCACACAGAAAGCTATGCAGACGTTGTGGACGTGGCGCACTCCACACGTCCGTTCTAGCAGTATTACGTTCTTGCCTAACCTGCGTCCGTTTGCAGCGTCCGTCAGCCCCCGCACTTCTGTGCGCACGTACTTCGTGTGTGGGGCTCCATTTAACACAATTGTATGCTATCACGGACGTACTTATGTGCGGCAACACGGACGTTAACACTGCGCTCGTCTGACCCCAGCCTAAGGGCACATTTTTTAGATTTAATTATTGCAATTGCATTTAATAAGATTATATATATTTAATGTTAGGAACCTATACATATACTCATGCACTACAAAAAGACACATTTTGAAATTGATAAAAGCTTGCTTTACCTTGAAAAATTAATATTGTTTATATGAAGAAGCAGAGTATATGATAAATAATTTCTGTATGTCACAATTTATTAAAGGGGTTAATGTTATTGTTTTTTATTGCAAAGGTTAATGTAGGTTTTTGGATTGAAGGGTTAATAGAGGGCTGAATAGTATTGGAGATGTTTTGTACAGGGGTACTTGAGGGCTGCAGTCATTAAGGGTTAAGGCTAGGGTCAAACGAAAGCATTTTTACACGCGAACGTAAAAAAGTGCGTCCGAACGCATTGACGGATTTTTTCACGGAATTCGCGAAAACGGTCATACGATGCGCATTTTCGTGCGTGATTTTTTACGGATCCAAACCAGGAAACTTTGGGTGTCTGGACGTTATGTTGGCCGGACACGAGCAGGGTCTGACGTCTCCAAATCACACACACACACACACCGCTAGCGGGCGCAGCGCACTCTGTACGTCCGTACTAGCGGTTCTGCGTTCTCAAAAAAATGCGTTCATTTTCCACTTGCGTTGCGCAGCCGGACTTTCGTGCGACCGTACTTCGTATATTGGCTGTCATTGCCCGGCATCTGCTGCTAGTGCGGCCGTGATTAAGTGCGCCAGAACGCACGTTAAAAATGCGCTGGTCTGACCCCAGCCTAATGGTTAAAGTCAGGGCTGCAGGGTTAAATTGGGATTCCAGAGCGTGCAGGTGTCAGACACGTGTCAGGAAGCAATCAGATCTTCACTCCCTCGCAGCTGTCCCGTGTATAACGCGACACCTACAGTTTTAAGCTTGATTTATTGCTCAAAAAACTCGCGGTATACACGAGTATCTACAGGTGTCCAGGAAAACATGGCCGACCTGGAAAGCTTAGCTCACACAAGGGTTATGGTAGTGAATGGGTTAAACAGAATCTTACCTGAGCTCTGATAACACCAACAAAGCAGGAAGAGAAACACATAAACATACGGTGACGTAATCTCCGCCGCTCAGTGACCGCCGCCTCGATTTTTACATATAAGCAAATACATTAAACCTTTTAGAGTAAAATTTATTCAATATATCGTTGGTTAAATCTCATTTTCCTCATACTTTTTCGAGAAGCTTCCGGAAACCTCCAGTTCTCTTCTTACTTTCTTTTTGGTGAATCAGGGGCTGAACTATAAAGGAGGGGCCGGCGTGGGGCGTATATATATACACCCGCCTTAAAACAAAATATTAACCCGTCCCTGCCTGACGTTTCTAGATTATTCTCACAGACACAAGAGCCTAAACCCGGAATCATTACAAGATGTCACAACCTAACGGGGCCATTAATGTAAAACAAAAACATCTTAAAGAACAGCATTTATTAGAGATTACAGACTCATTGCTGGGAGGTTTATTACTGTGCAGCTCTGTAATACACCCGCACACCCTGAATATATGGAGGAGCCCTTAAAATACACACGCACACCCTAAAAATATGGAGGAGCCCTTAAAAAGACACCCGCACACCCTGAAAATATGGAGGAGCCCTTAAAAATACCACCACACCCTTAATATATGGAGGAACCCCTAAAAATACACCCGCACACCCTGAATATATGGAGGAGCCCCTAAAAAGACACCCGCACACCCTGAATATATGGAGAAGCCCCTAAAAAGACACCCGCACACCCTGAATATATGGAGGAGCCCCTAAAAAAGACACCCACACACCCTGAATATATGGAGGAGCCCCTAAAGAGACACCCGCACACCCTGAATATATGGAGGAGCCCCTAAAAAAGACACCCGCACACCCTGAATATATGGAGGAGCCCCTAAAAAAGACACCCGCACACACCTGAATATATGGAGGAGCCCCTAAAAGGACACCCGCACACCCTGAATATATGGAGGAACCCCTAAAAAGACACCCGCACACCTTGAATATATGGAGGAACCCCTAAAAAAGACACCCACACACCCTGAATATATGAAGAACCCCTAAAAAGACACCCACACACCCTGAATATATGGAGGAGCCCCTAAAAAGACACCTGCACACCCTGAATATATGGAGGAGCCCCTAAAAAGACACCTGCACACCCTGAATATATGGAAGAGCCCCTAAAAAGACACAACACACCCTGAATATATGGAGGAGCCCCTAAAAAGACACCCACACACCCTGAATATATGGAGGAGCCCCTAAAAAGACACCCACACACCCCAAATACACGGAGGAACCCCTAAAAAGACACCCACACACCCTGAATATATGGAGGAGCCCCTAAAAAGACACCCGCATCCCCTGAATATATGGAGGAACCCCTAAAAAGACACCCACACACCCTGAATTTCACTGTTTGGTGCAATTTTGGGTCAATTCACTAAATACAGGTGAATTGACGGCAAAATACAGTACAATTCACTGCAATTCGGCAGCAACAAAATTTCCTCATCAGGGTTATTCAGAGAGAGGTAAAAAGCAGGAGAATGGCTGGAGAATGGAAAATTCTAGGTCAAAATAACTAAACCAGAAAAATTCTCCCATTTATCTCACTTTCCTAATTGCCTAATTTTGACCTAGAATTTTCCCTTCTCCAGCCATTCTCGTGCTTTTCACCGCTCTCTGAATAACCCTGTATTGTGTCTTCTTTTAACAGAACGCTGAACTGCACTGAAATTTTGGTGAAATGCCCAGATCTTCTGTGGTTCTATTCGACGGGTTTAAACAGGCGAATCTTGTAAAGCTCTGAGGAATTTGTAGCGCTATATAATTCTAATGTCAGATGAGCGCACTCTGCGTGCCTGCACAACGGACGGACGTACTGACGGAAGATACTGTAGACACCACACGGTCCGTTTTTATGACGGACGTAGAAAAAAAAAGGGAATTATGGGAAACAAAATGAATATGAAAAATGATACAAATTGGAAAATGATATGGAAAGCCATTGTGTGCGTCAAGGTGCTGGACGTCGCAAATGCGCTGCGTCTGACTACGTGTCATCACACACACAGAATGCTACGCGGACGCGGCACACTCTGCGCGTCCGTCCTAGAGGTTTTACGTTCTCGTCTAACTTGCGTCCGTTTGTCACATGCGTTGTGTGTGCGCAGTTCGGTGCGCACGTACTTCGTGTGTGGGTCTCTATTGATCGTGACTCTATGCTACGACGGACGTTAAACTGTGCGGCAACACGGACGCGATCACTGCGTTCGTCTGTCACGGGCCTTAATCAAGGATAATTAATAATACAATTGAAAAACATAACACCTTTTTAATTTTTAAAAAAAACGTTTATTTAGTTTAGTTTTTGCAAAACACTTTTTATTTTCTTAATCTTTAGAACAACTTTTTGTATTTCTTGCGTTTTTTTAATGAATTTTTTTAGACTTTTTTTAAGGATCATTTTTATTATTTAGACACATTTTTATAAAAAATTTTATTGATTAGAAGTCCTATTATTATTATTCTTTATTTATAAAGCGCCGGCATATTCGGCAGCGCTATTAGTAGAATAGGAGACTTTGACAGCTTTGTGAATAGCCGAATTGACCTGAAATTGCACCAGATGGTAAAATTCACCGTTCGGTGCAATCTCGGGCCAATTCTGATGTTAGTGAATAACCCCTTTGGCCTTTTGTTGTAAAGCTTAAGGCTAGGGTCAAACGAAAGCATTTTTACACGCGAACGTAAAAAAGTGCGTCCGAACGCATTGATGTATTTTTTCACGGAATATATGAAAACGGTCATACGATGCGCATTTTCGTGCGTGATGTTTTATGAATCCAAACCAGGAAACTTTTTGCGTCTGGACGTTATGTTGGCCGGACATGAGCAGGGTCTGACGTCTCCAAATCACACACACACACCGCTAGCGGGCGCAGCGCACTCTGTACGTCCGTACTAGGGGTTCTGTGTTCTCGAAAAAATGCATTCATTTTCCACTTGCGTTGCGCAGCCGGACTTTCGTGCGACCGTACTTCGTATATTGGCTGTCATTGCACGTCATTTGCTGCTAGTGCGGCCGTGATTAAGTGCGCCAGAACGTACATTAAAAATGCGCTGGTCTGACCCCAGCCTTAGTGTTTCAGTTTGCCGTAAGTCTTCATGGACTTTCGTCAGGATCCTTTCCCTTTACTCACCTCTTCCCCCTCACCACACGCAGCTCCTCCTCGGCTCAGGGGCTCCCAAACCCGGAAGTCCCTGAGACTTTTCTGCGCTCCTGTACAACTTGGTAGTGAAGGAACTGCAAATCGCGCAGCGCTACGGGACTCAAACACTGTACGTACGAAAGTTCTTTAGCGGCTGCGCAGAGCGATGGGTCGGAGCTGCTCGCGCATGCACAGATCTGATCCATCGTTGCCTCTCTGGGAACGCTCACTACAGCCATTGGTCTCAGAGGGTGACGTCACCCGCTCTCTGTGTGTGACACCACTAGTGACCGATCTGGTGACCGGCAGACTGAAAATTCTAAATCCCGACTGCTGATGGTGCTGGGTGGGGTGGAGGAAACTCTTCCGCTTTACCCAGTGATTTGTCTAGATGAGGGGGGCTGGGAAGGGGCGCTCCTCACATCCTGACCACTTTATAACTATAGAGTGTCCTTGTAAATGCTCAGCTGTTAATTCTGATCCTACCGTTCCCACATACATAAATTGCGAGGTGAAGGGACTCAGTGAAGGTGGCTGTGAATGTGTGTAAGTGCCTGATAGGGTCGCCCATCTTATAGAAAGACATCCGGCCAGCCTCGTAATCCAGGAAGATGCCCATTTTCTCTATTTGGAGGGAATGACCTAAACTCTTATATTCCCCATTATGGTTTGCTCCATTATAACCATCTATATAATCAAAGCCCCATGATTTGTTGTTGTATCCTATTGTCGGCATACTATCTCTCTGTCTTCTGTCCATGGTGGGGTAAGCCAACCCCACAACCCAGTGTTCTGCTGAGGTCTCCACTTCCCAGTAGTGTTGACCGGAGGAAACTCCCTTGTTGCTCATAACTTGTAGACACTGAAATCTTTCAGGTCTGTTTGGCCTTGGAATTTCTTTATTGACGTAAGAGGCCGCTTTACGGTCCTTGGATATAGCCACATCGTTGGACGCTGTGTTGACGTCCAGCAGAATGTCCATGGCCTCTTGTAGGTAGAGGCCATGTTTCAATCGAACGTCAGCGAGAAGACTGTTCAGTCCCTTGAAGTGAATGTGTAGTATGACTGAACTTAGAGCTTCGTCCACATCGTTTGGAGTACAATCATCCCCTGTGCTGTAAGGGAGGAAAGGTGCTCGTTTGATCCCTCGTAGGACAGCCAACGGGTCCACCATGTTGCACAGCTCTTGGATGTAGTCCATTCTTGAAGAGAGACGCATCTTTCTCAGTCTCGTTTGTTGAATGTGTTCGGAGACGTTATCCGAATCCTCTTTCTCCACCCGGTTAATCTCACTCACCGCTTGTGTCTCGAGGGTTTTCAGTCGTCTCCTAATGTCTCCAAACATCTCATTGACCTTTTGTTTTCCAGCTGTTGCGTTGTCTTGCATCTGTCTTGTATGCGCCTGGAGACGGGTGATCTTCTCCTCACATACAACTGTCTCTGAGGAAAGTGTCACATACATACTCCTCTCTCAGCTTCTTCTTGGCTTTCTCGGCAGCTTCACTAAGCATCTCCACCTCCTGGTGTCCCGCATGGTCCCCGGTGATCCAACACGATGTACAGATGCACACATCATCCTGCGTGCAGTGATACTTCAGGATCTCCTTGTGGACGGGGCATTTTCGGTTTTCCAGGGAGGACGTGGGCTCGATTAAAACGTGTTCCACTGACTTGCTGTGCTTCTTCAGGTGTTTGATACACAGAGAAGCCTCACAATGCACACACATCCTCACCGCGGAGACGTTGGTATCACAGTAGCTACAGGGAATGGTGGACTCGTCACCTTCTCTTGGTTGTATCGATAGGAAGTGCCGTGCTATATTATTCAGTGACCTGTTCTTTTGCAGAACCGGACGCTACGCAAACTCCTCTCTGCACTCGGGACAGGTATAAGCCCGGGCTCCATCCTGTGTGTCCAGCACGTTCCCGATGCAGACCCGGCAGAAGTTGTGTCCGTAACTCAGCATGACGGGATCGCTGAAAATGTTCAGGCAGACGGAGCAGGTCAACTCGTCTTTCAGACTGTACTCGGCCATCCTAAAACAAGAGGAAAAAAAGGAGCTAAACCAAAACAAATACAGACTCAGACATGTCATCAAGGAAAACCCTAAGGACCGCTTTGACATGGAACCATAGACCGGTAAGGATGCCAAAAAATCCCTCATTTAGAAACTGGCGGATGCCTGCATTCTGGATACTCTGAATATTTATTAACTCCCCCCCTGATCTATATTATAAAAGGATAAGCTAAAAACTGTCCGTCGCCAAAACCCTACTGCGCATGCGCGACGGACATTTGAAAGCGGCCGTTAGAACACACAGGTAGCTGCGCGTGCCGGCCGCGTGAAAAAAAAAAAAAAAAAAAAAAACGCACGAGCCGCGCGCAGCTACCCGTGTGTTTACACGGCCAGATGCCCCGATCCTCCAGCGGTGACCGTCCTCCGGCTGCCGGCGGCCCTCTAGGCTCAGGCGAGCCCCCGGCTCGGTTTGGGCCTACAGGCCCAGCCGAGCGGGGACTCGCCTAAGCCTAGAGGCCCGCCGAGCAGCCAGCGGCAGCCGGAGAAGGTCACCGCTGGAGGATCGGGGCCGAAGTTCCCAAACAAATACACCCCAAAATCGGCCTGAGCTCCAGCGGAGACCTCCTCCGGCTGCCGCTGGCTGCTCGCGGCCCTCTAGGCTTAGGCGAGCCCCCGCTCGGTTTGGGCCTACAGGCCCAGCCGAGCCGGGGACTCGCCTAAGCCTAGAGGCCCGCCGAGCAGCCAGCAGCAGCCGGAGAAGGTCACCGCTGGAGGATCGGGGCCGAAGTTCCCAAACAAATACACCCCAAAATCGGCCCTGAGCTCCAGCGGAGACCTCCTCCGGCTGCCGCTGGCTGCTCGGCGGGCCTCTAGGCTTAGGCGAGCCCCCGGCTCGGTTTGGGCCTACAGGCCCAGCCGAGCCGGGGACTCGCCTAAGCCTAGAGGCCCGCCGAGCAGCCAGCGGCAGCGGAGAAGGTCACCGCTGGAGGATCGGGGCCGAAGTTCCCAAACAAATACACCCCAAAATCGGCCCTGAGCTCCAGCGGAGACCTCCTCCGGCTGCCGCTGGCTGCTCGGCGGCCCTCTAGGCTTAGGCGAGCCCCCGGCTCGGTTTGGGCCTACAGGCCCAGCCGAGCCGGGGACTCGCCTAAGCCTAGAGGCCCGCCGAGCAGCCAGCAGCAGCCGGAGGAGGTCTCCGCTGGAGCTCAGGGCCGAAGTTCCCAAACAAACACACCCCAAAATCGCCCTGAGCTCCAGCGGAGACCTCCTCCGGCTGCCGCTGGCTGCTCGGCGGGCCTCTAGGCTTAGGCGAGCCCCCGGCTCGGTTTGGGCCTACAGGCCCAGCCGAGCCGGGGACTCGCCTAAGCCTAGAGGCCCGCCGAGCAGCCAGCGGCAGCCGGAGAAGGTCACCGCTGAGGATCGGGGCCGAAGTTCCCAAAAAATACACCCCAAAATCGGCCCTGAGCTCCAGCGGAGACCTCCTCCAGCTGCCGCTGGCTGCTCGGCGGGCCTCTAGGCTTAGGCGAGCCCCCGGCTTGGCTTTGGCCTACAGGCCCAGCCGAGCCGGGGACTCGCCTAAGCGTAGAGGCCGGCCGAGCAGCCTGCTCGGCCGGAGGAGGTCACCGCTGGAGCTCAGGGCCGATGTTGCCTAACACATACTCACCGACATCGGCCCTTAGCTCCTCCAGCGATGGCGGTCCCGCTTGCAGCATCCTCTCTCTCTCCGTTGCTCACCGGAATGACGTCACGAAAGCCTTTGACCCCGGGGGTCAAAGGCTTTCGTGACGTCATCCTGGCGAGCAACGGAGAGAGAGAGGATGCTGCAAGCGGGACCGCCATCGCTGGAGGAGCTAAGGGCCGATGTCGGTGAGTATGTGTGGAACCGGTGGAGGACTCGAGGCCGATGTAGGTGAGTATGTGCTCTACACACACACACACACACCCTGCTTGCTCGGCCGGTATCCAAGCTTAGGCGAGCCCCCGGCTTGGCTTGGGCCTAGAGGCCCTGCCGAGCCGGGGACTCGCCTGAGCATGGAGGCCGGTCGAGTTGCATGCTCGGGCGTCCTCCAGGCTCAGGCAAGTCCCCGGCTCGGCTGGGCCTCTAGGCCCACGCCAAGCCGGGGGCTCACCTAAGCTTGGTCGGCATCCAGGCTCAGGCGAGCCCCCGGCTTGGCTTGGGCCTAGAGGCCCAGCCGAGCCAGGGACTCACCTGAGCCTGGAGGACGGCGAGCATGCAACTCGACCGGCCTCCATGCTCAGGCGAGTCCCCGGCTCTGCTGGGCCTCTAGGCCAAGCCGGGGGCTCGCCTAAGCTTGGATACCGGCCGAGTAAGCAGGGTGGGTGTGGAGAGCACATACTCACCTACATTAGCCCTGAGCTCCAGCGGTGACTGTCCTCCGGCTGTCGCAGGCTGCTCGGCCGGCCTCCAGGCTCAGGCGAGCCCCCGGCTTGGCTTGGGCCTACAGGCCCAGCCGAGCCGGGGGCTCGCCTAAGCCTGGAGGCCGGCCGAGCAGCCTACGACAGCCACCGCTGAGGCTCCGGGCCAATGTAGGGGGATGTTGCCTACACATACTCACCTACATCGGCCCTTAGCTCCTCCAGCGATGGCGGTCCCGCTTCCAGCGTTCTCTCTCGCTCCGTTGTTCGCCGGAATGACGTCACGAAAGCCTTTGACCCCGGGGGTCAAAGGCTTTCGTGACGTCATCCCGGCGACCAACGGAGCGAGAGAGGACGCTGGAAGCGGGACGCGGGACCGCCATCGCTGGAGGGCCGATGTAGGTGAGTATATATCCACGAGCGGGGGGGCCATATCCACGAGCGGGGGGGCCATATCCACGAGCGGGGGGGCCATATCCATGAGCGGGGGGGGGGCGATATCCACGTGCTGGGGCGATATCCACGAGCTGGGGCAGTATCCACGAGCTGGGCCAATATCCACGAGCTGGGGGCAGTATATCCACGAGCTGGGGGCAGTATCCATGAGCTGGGGGCAGTATCCACGTGCTGGGGCAGTATCCACGTGCTGGGGCAGTATCCACGAGCTGGGGCAGTATCCACGTGCTGGGGCAGTATCCATCCACGTGCTGGGGCAGTATCCACGTGCTGGGGCAGTATCAATCCACGTGCTGGGGCAATATCCATGTGCTGGGCAGTATCCACGTGCTGGGGCAGTATCCACGAGCTGGGGCAATATCCACGTGCTGGGGCAGTATCCACGTGCTGGGGCAGTATCCACGTGCTGGGGCAGTATCCACGTGCTGGGGCAATATCCACGTGCTGGGGCAATATCCACGTGCTGGGTCAATATCCACGTGCTGGGGCAGTATCCACGTGCTGGGGCAGTATCCACGTGCTGGGGCAATATCCACGTGCTGGGGCAATATCCACGTGCTGGGGCAGTATCCACGTGCTGGGGCAATATCCAGGAGCTGGGGCAGTATCCACGAGCTGGGGCAATATCCACGTGCTGGGGCAGTATCCATCCACGTGCTGGGGCAATATCCACGTGCTAGGGCAGTATCCACGAGCTGGGGCAGTATCCACGAGCTGGGGCAATATCCACGTGCTGGGGCAATATCCACGTGCTAGGGCAGTATCCACGAGCTGGGGCAGTATCCACGTGCTGCGGCAATATCCACGTGCTGGGGCAATATCCACGTGCTGGGGCAATATCCACGTGCTGGGGCAGTATCCACGTGCTGGGGCAGTATCCACGTGCTGGGGCAATATCCACGAGCTGGGGCAATATCCACGTGCTGGGGCAATATCCACGTGCTGGGGGAATATCCACGTGCTGGGGCAATATCCACGAGCTGGGGCAGTATCCACGAGCTGGGGCAGTATACATGAGCAGGGGCAGTATATCCACAATAGACTGCCCTCTGGGCAGGCTTTACAACTAGTATAACATAAAAGGGGGCTCTGAGGGGTTCACTGTCACAATCTCCCCCTTGTGGTCACAGAAAATAACTAAAGTTACGGTTTAAAAAAAAAAATGCTGTGGAAAATCGGACGACGTAAAGGGACGCTCTTCTCATCCTGACCACTTTATGGTTTTAAAATGGTCAGGATACGAGGAGTTCCCCCATTCTCTCCACACTCGCCCTGATCTGGTGAAATTGCTTAATGATGTTGCGTTTCCCCCACCCACCCAGCATCACCAGCAGCCAGGATTTAGAATTTCCCGGCTGCTGGTCACCCTCTGAGGCCAATCGCTGTAGCGAGCGTTCTCAGAGAAGCAGCGGTGGATCAGATTTGTGCATGCGCGTGCAGCTCCGATCCATCGCTCTGCGCAGTTGCTACGGAACTTGTGTACGGAAGTGTGTGAGTCATGTAGAGCTGTGCAGTTTGCGGTTCTTTCAATACGCAAGTTGTATAGGAGCGCATACAAACTGCTCAGAAAAGCTTCAGGGGCTTCCAGGTTCAGGAGCCCCTGAGCCGAAGAGGAGGAACAGTCTAGGGGAAAAGTAAGCAAAATCATCAAAAAAAATAATAATAATTGGGCAGATCCAACTGACAGCCTCTGCGCTATTATTTAAGGGCAACTATTTTTTAATACAGTGTCCTTTTAATAAATACATGGTGTAACAGCTCTCTGTACCCCAACTGTTTCACATATGTTCACGCCGCTTCCTTGCCAGACCCCCGTGCTCTTCCCAGCAGGCTTTCGTGCCTTTCTCCAGTCCTTAGACGAAGCTTGAGGACGGGTACAAGTAAAGAGCCTTGCTAGCACCCCCCATCCCCGAAATAAGACAACACGTAGATCTGGGGGTTTCAACAGCAACGACTGAACACTTTTTATAGAGTTAAATATATACAGTCCCAGGTGGACCTAGAAGCCTATGGGAAATTATACCCGGTCGGGCCCCCCAGCCTCAAGTGAACCAGACATGAAACTATAAAAAGTGTCATGTAATTACAGCCTGAGCATCAGAGAGTCTGAAGACATTAGATAACAGAGGAGAAATTACAGAAATAGACGATCGCCTGATTAACAAGATCTGTCACATTCCTGAGAGTGGAGGCTGGAAAAGGCTAAAATAACCCACCCAGTAATCCCATCAGCAGATAGCAACAGATACACACATAGACAATAACATTATTCATACATAACACAGATTACACAAACACCCTGCACCCTACAGGCACAGGGCGACTTCAACATAGGAGAGGGCAGGGAAATAATAGAGAAAACGAGACCTGTACCTCCCAAATACATCTCTAATCCCATATACCCCAAGTTCAAAGTGACGCATGTCACACATGGGTCTGAAGTTCCTTATCTGGATTTAGGGTTACCAGGTCGGCCGTGTTTTCTTAGCCACACGTTACTATTTCATGCAGAGTGAAAGCACCGGGGAAAGTGCTGCCCTGCAACATGTATAATTCATATGCTGCAGGAAGGAAATCAAGGCAGATCACCTGGCATTTTTTACCTGCAGCGTATGGATTATACATGCTGCGCGGTGGCATGTTTCATGCACTGCCCATCAACATGTATAAATCATGTGTCCATTGCCGATCTGGAATCCCCTATCTGGACCTCATCAGACCTGATCTCCCCTGAGTGATACCAAGTGCTTTATATTGTGGAAGCTCTCACAAAGGTTATGGCAGTGAATGGGTTAAACAATCATTACCTGAGCTCTGATAACACCAACAAGGAAAGAAGAGAAACGCACAAACATACTGTGACCTCATGGCTTAATCTCACCTCCACAGAGACAGACGCCTTGATTTCTCTGTAGCACCAAATGCGCTCTTATTCCTCTGAGGAGAATTTATTCAATATACCATTGGGTAAATCTAATTTTCCACAGCACAATCGCACTTACTTTCCTGAGAAGCTTCCGGAACCTCAAGTTCTCTTCTTATTTTCTTTTTGTGAATCAGGGGCTGGACTATAAAGGAGGGGCCGGCAGGGGCGTATATATATACACCCGCCTTAAAACAAAATCTTAACACTGCCTGACGTTTCCAGATTCTGTCACACGCGGGGCCTAAACTCAATCATTAAATATGTCATCTGGAACAGCCAGCAGCTTCTAACAGCATTTATTAGACTTTACTCATTGCCGGGAGATTTATTGCCCTGCAGCTCTGTTATACACCCGCACGCCCTGAATATATGGAGGAACTCCTAAAAGACGCCCACACACCCTGAATATATGGAGGAACCCCTAAAAAGACACCCACACACCCTGAATATATGGAGGAGCCCCTAAAAAGACACCCGCACACCCTGAATATATGGAGGAGCCCCTAAAAACACACCCACACACCCTGAATATATGGAGGAGCCCCTAAAAAGACGCCCACACACCCTGAATATATGGAGGATCCTCTAAAAAGACACCCGCACACCCTGAATATATGGAGGAACCCCTAAAAACACACCCACACCCTGAATATATGGAGGAACTCCTAAAAAGACACCCACACACCCTGAATATATGGAGGAGCCCCCAAAAACACACCCACACACCCTGAATATATGGAGGAACTCCTAAAAGACGCCCACACACCCTGAATATATGGAGGAACCCCTAAAAAGACACCCACACACCCTGAATATATGGAGGAACCCCTAAAAAGACACCCGCACACCCTGAATATATGGAGGAGCCCCTAAAAACACACCCACACACCCTGAATATATGGAGGAGCCCCTAAAAAGACACCCGCACACCCTGAATATATGGAGGAGCCCCTAAAAAGACACCCGCACACCCTGAATATATGGAGGAGCCCCTAAAAACACACACACACCCTGAATATATGGAGGAGCCCCTAAAAAAACACCCGCACACCCTGAATATATGGAGGAGCCCCTAAAAAGACACCCGCACACCCTGAATATATGGAGGAGCCCCTAAAAAGACACCCGCACACCCTGAATATATGGAGGAGCCCCTAAAAACACACACACACCCTGAATATATGGAGGAGCCCCTAAAAAGACACCCACACACCCTGAAAAGAAACAACAGTGAAATCTTGGCCGAAAAACATTGTCTGAATCTGTGGTGGAAAGAAGCTATAAACCTGACGAGCCGGTGTTTCCAGGTGAAATGGCAAGAAGTGCATAAAGAATGTGTAAAATGTGTTTGTGTTGGGCCGAAAGGTTCTTATCTGCCGACATTTTTCTATGTTTCTATGTGTTACAGAGAGATGTGACAGAACGAGTGATTTTTGGAATTAACCGTATGAAAGTGTAGGGCTGGTCAGGGCTGGTCAGGGCTGGTCAGGGCTGGTCAGGGCTGGGACGCATTCAGAGTTAACCTTTGCGGAAACCTGTAGAAGTTGAGGTCAGATGTTCCCTCTGAGCTTGAGATCCGGCCTCACCGCTGGTTGGTCTCCCTTTATCATGGTTGGTTACTCAGGTGTGAGGACACAGGCAGGAGCAGAGCTGTCCAGGGTCCTGAATGGTCCATAAGTAAAAAGTTGGTTACTGAGCGGCTGCCTTCTGCTAAGGTTTCGTGCAGGGACCGGCAGTGATTAATTCCTATTTATTGACGACTTTACAGATTCTCCTAATGTGCCCAAAATACAAGAGAAAAATTAGACATTAGAATTACTCGTTCTCTTAGAAAAATGCAGTTAGAGTGTGTGTTTGTGTGTGTGTGTGTGTTTGTGCGTGTGTGCGTGTGTGTGTGTGTTTGTGTGTGTGTGCGTGTGTGTGTGCGTGTGTGTGTTTGTGCGTGTGTGCGTGTGTGTGTGTTTGTGCGTGTGTGCGTGTGTGTGTGTGTTTGTGTGTGTGTGCGTGTGTGTGTGCGTGTGTGTGTTTGTGCATGTGTGTGTGCGTGTGTGTGTTTGTGTGTGTGTGTGTTTGTGTGTGTCCTCCGAATTGGCCTGCAAATTCATCTATTCCAAAAGCTGTCAATTTACCAAATCCAGGGGAATTGACAGTGAAATACGGCAAAATTCGCCGGCACCGAAATTTCCTCATTGGAGACTATCGTGTCTTCTATTCACAGAACGCCAACTGCAACGACATTTTGGTGAACTTACCTGACTTTGTGTGATTGGACGGGTTTAAACAGGCGAATCCCATAGGATTCAATGTAGAAAAAATAAATATTATTTTATTTATTTTTAACCAACGGTTTATTCTTTAGTTTTCACAAAACCCCTTTATATTTTTTTTTAATCTTTAAAACACCGTTTTGTATTTCTTGTATTTTTTTAAATAAAATTTTTGTTTCTCTTATTTTTTAAAAGGACTTTTTTTTCATTATTTAGACACATTTTTATTCCATTTTTATTGATTACATCTGCTATTAGGAGAATAAGAGACTTCCTTTTTTTCTGCCTGTGTGACGGCACGGCCATCAATTAGTGCGTTATGTATATCAAACCATTTGAACTGTGTAACTTGTCTAGCAAAAGACTGTCATAACCACACCGTGCTCCCATCAAGGCCCCCCTAGGCACCCCCAAACTCTGGACCAGGACTCTCCTGCCGGCTCACTGAGCCTGGCCTGGGTTGATTACCGAGGGGGAGCCCCAACAGGATCACCCATTAACAGTCGACTGTCCCCACCAAGGAGTGGAGCCGCACCAGAATGGGCTATGGCTGGGGGCAGTGGCACCAGAATGGGCTATGGCTGGAGGCAGTGGCAACAGAATGGGCTATGGCCATAAGGATTTACTTTAGTTCTGGTCTCCGTGCAGTATCATCAGGGGAGATGTCATTCAGACGCATTCCCAGCTGGTTTTAAAATGCGCAAGCACCCCGGGCATCATGCCCTCGCTGCTAAAACTTTAGGGGCATGTACTGGAGCCCAAATGAAAATTAACCCCTTCACTACTGTGATATTATGTACACAATGAATGGTAGAGGACACAGCAGCCCAAGACCGTGTTATCACCACCTGGGGTTGTGCTGTAGATTGCAAAGAAATTACATTTGATTTTGGGCTCCAGAAGGGACCCTCAAAGTTTTAGCCCTGTGGGCATAATGCCCGAGGTGCTAAAGCTGTTTAAAATCGGCTAAGGAATGTCCTGACATATCGAGCTTTCCCCAGCCAATGCACGGAGCCACGAGCTGCAGTTCAACCTGCAGTAACTCTATTTGGCCAGCAGATGGCATCATCTCCTTTACAGTAATGAATACACTGGGAATATTCTCAAATATTCCTTACTATGTCATTAATTAAACATGACTTTGAATAAAAATCCACTGGTTCCTGACATTGGATTTTTGGAAAATCGCTTGGAAGCGAACGGGTTAATTTGAATTTCAATATACAAAATCCCTTTGCATTGCTTCTGTTGAACCAGGGCGAAGATACTTGATATTGGGGCACCGGGAGGCGCCTTGGACATCAACTATAGTCTATCTTGGCAGTGAAGGGGTTAAGTTACTTTCTAATACATGGATTGACAGCAAGACCTGCTTAATGAAAAAACAGTCAGGCAGACACATATATTCACGAAGAACAGACTTTATTCGACTGATTGATCTTTTTAGCAGGTTTATTGCATCGATTAACCGGATCATGAATTTCCCGCATCAATTAACGGCTTTTAAGAGCAACGTAAAGTAAAACATAATTAAGCAATATCATTCCAAAGCAAACTTAGATCAAGGCATGCCGATCCCCTCCACAAAAAAATTAATGGCTTATAGGTCGAACCGATAGTTATGATGGACATTGACCATAATCGGCAAAACGTCCTAAATTGGGTACATTTAACTCTACATCAAAATGCATCGCACAAAACATAAAACGAACTTACAATAACCTAAGTAATTTCGACACTGGACATTCTGGGCCTGAAGACCCTACTACCCATAGAGTTGATTGTTTTGGTATTGGCCAAGGTTCTGATGGTGAGGTATAAGGGCGATTCGTACCTTTGTAGGTCTTTAACGACCAGATCTCGATGACATTGTCCTTAAGAGGTCAAAGAAGAGCAACTAAATGTTCCTTCATTGGTGAAAGGAGCAAAGTAATGATGGAACCTGCTCTTGATAGTTTACGGGACTTCCTAATGGGGGCCCTTTTGGTGTTCTTGGTTGATTAATTAGGTTCTATTGGTGGTGGGAGCGGTAATTCAAGCTAATAAATGATTGATGTTAAAAACGTATAGAGTCAATGGATAGTTTGTTGGATTTGGATAACATTTGAGGTTGGGGTTGTTTACTCATCACTCCATCTTCTCGTTGTGCATACGGAACATGATATATATCGTGTCTATGAGGAAGAAAAGGGTTTCCATATACCTGGGTTTAGTTTTTGATTCTGATGGTGCTGCCTTCAAAGATGTAGAACGCGGCATGGAGAGGCTCGGTGAAGGAGGCGGTGTAGGTGTGCAGGTGTTGCATTGTGTCACCAAGTTGATAGAAGGACAGTTGACCGGCATCGTGGTTCAGGTGTATCCCAAGAGCCTGTGGGGGAGTGTCTGAGTCTATATTTTCCTGCACGTTGTTGTGGGACATCCCAAGGTAATTCTGGTAGAACAGACTCCAGGACTTGTTGTTATATCCAATGAAAGAGTCGTTTCCAGCTACTTTCCGTTGAATGCTGTGACACGCAACTCCTACTATCCACCTCTTCGCTCCTTTGACATCTACTTCCCAGTAATGTTGACCCGACGAAAATGCAGTGGTGCTCAGCACCTGACAGGTCTTAAAGCGCTCCGGTCCTTCTGGATACTTCTGAGGTGTAGCGGTGTAAGTGGCGGACTTGAGGTCGCTCGATATAATTATTTTGCTATGAGCCGTCGCTATGTCGAGCGTCACATCCGACGGCTTCATCTCATGGAAGTTTTGGTTGTTCTTCAGTTGCATCAGACTACCTGCCAGGCTTTGGAGACCTATATCCAATATGACTGAGACCGGCGCCTCGTTCAGGTGACAAACCAGGTTGGAGTCGACATCGGTGTCGCTACCCCTTCGAGACCCTCTGCGTTTCTTTTCTTCGGCAAAGCTGTTCTTCAGGGCAGTTAGGGGGTCTGTGATTTTGCTCAGGTCTTCAATTTTACCGACCTTGGTGGACAGGTCATCCTTCTTTAGCTCCAGCTGCTTTATCTGTTGGCAAACCCGATTAGAAGCCTGTTGCTCCTGCACGGAGATCTCGTTGGAGGCGCGTTTCTCTAACTCATCCAGGCGATGTCTGATGTCGTTGAACAGAGAGCTGACCCTTGACGTTATGCCCGCTGCCTTTTCCTGAGCCTCGTTCCTTTTCAGGTACAGTTTTTCGAGTTTCTTTTCTGTCTCTCCAATGGATGAAGTCATGTCCTCCAAGGCAATATTCAGCTTCTCCTTATTCTTCTCAAATGCTGCCGGCAGTTGGTCCACATTGTGACCCTTGTGATCTCCGACGATACAGCAGGACACGCAGATACAAGCTCCATCCTTATTGCAGTAAAACTCAATCACTTTGCTGTGGATCGGACATTTTCTGTCCTGTATCGAAGTGGTGGGATCCACCAAGACGTGCTCTGTGGACTTGCTGTGTATATTCACATGCTCCTCGCAGAGCGAGGCTTCACAATGCACACATGTTTTAACAGCCGATACCGTGGAGTGGACGCAGTAAGAGCAGTTGATGACGGTGTTCTGCCTCTTTAGGGAACCCTTACGTTGCTCCATCGTGATTCTCAATCTCAAGTGCCTTCTGAAACCTGGTCTGGTCTGCAGAACCCAACGCGACAACCACCTCTTGCCAAAATGCACCCTGGTTGTAGTTTGATCTCAGAAAGCAAAACAGGTGTCCACAGCTGAAGCTTCCAGCTCCTTTATAACCAGCTCCTTTATAACCAGCTCCTTTCATGCACAGCACCAGGAAACAAAATGTGTTTTTTGTTTTATGGTCCTCACATTTTATTTGCATGCCATCGTATTGGCCATGTAACGATCAGAGTCCAACTTGCTGCAAATTACTGCAGAGTTTACTTAACTCGGAACACATCCCCGTATAAACAACTCGTACATTATACTGCCCCGAGCAGTGCCTGGTTCAGAGTTATGTGGGCCTGGACCTACAGATTCTGGTGGGTCTTTGCCCCACCCCTCTCACCTTCCCCCTATTGGTGTCTGGCCTAATCGCTCTCACCTTCCACTGTACTATTTTACCATCCTTCAAAGTCGACGTATGCACAGCTCAAAAAGTTTCGTTTTTGCAGATTTCGGAATCTAAATTGTTCCGTTTTCGCCATTTTCCGAATCTGTTAATCGATATGAAATTTCAGACGAATCTGAAATTTTTCCGCAATTTTGTAGATGCATGTATTTTTAATTCCTATACCCCTACCCCCTGTACACCCCCTTCTTTACCTCCTCCAACCCTCCCCCTTTATTCTAACCTCTATACTCCCTTCTAACCCACCAAAATGTTAGGCTTAGCATTAGGGTTAGGTTTAGGCCTAGAGTTTGGGTCACTTCTAGGTTTGAGTTAGTTAGGGTTACTTGTTCTGTTTGTGTTAGAATTACACTTACAGTTTGTTTGTGTTAAGGTCAGTGCAAGGGTTAGGGCTAAGGTTAGGGTTACTTCCAGGGTTTGGTTACTTTTTAGGGATAGGGTTATTGTTGGACTTACTTGTCCTGTTTGTGTTAGGGTTACTTGTTACAGGTACTGTTTATGTTTGTATTAGCGATAGGGCCAAGGTTAGGGTTATTTCTAGAGTTGGGTTAGTGTTAAGGTTATTTCTAGAGTTGGGCTATTGTTAGGGTTAGTGTTAAGGTTATTTCTAGAGTTGGGATATTGTTAGGGTTAGTGTTAAGGTTATTTCTAGAGTTGGGCTATTGTTAGGGTTAGTGTTAAGGTTATTTCTAGAGTTGGGCTATTGTTAGGGTTAGTGTTAAGGTTATTTCTAGAGTTGGGCTATTGTTAGGGTTAGTGTTAAGGTTATTTCTAGAGTTGGGATATTGTTAGGATTAGTGTTAAGATTAGGGTTATTTCTAGAGTTGGGATATTGTTAGGGTTAGTGTTAAGGTTAGGGTTATTTCTAGAGTTGGGATAATGTTAGGGTTAGTGTTAAGGTTATTTCTAGAGTTGGGATATTGTTAGGGTTAAGGTTAGGGTTATTTCTAGAGTTGGGATATTGTTAGGGTTAGTGTTAAGGTTATTTCTAGAATTGGGTTATTGTTAGGGTTAGGGTTAAGGTTAGGGTTATTTCTAGAGTTGGGTTATTGTTAGGGTTAGGGTTAAGGTTAGGGTTATTTCTAGAGATGGGTTATTGTTAGGGTTAGTGTTAAGGTTAGGGTTATTTCTAGAGTTGGGTTATTGTTAGGGTTAGTATTAAGGTTAGGGTTGTTTCTAGAGTTGGGTTAGTGTTAAGGTTAGGGTTGTTTCTAGAGTTGGGTTAGTGTTAAGGTTAGGGTTGTTTCTAAAGTTGAGTTATTGTTCTGTCAGATTATATTTTTCCTGCTCGTTTTGCTGTGATTTATTACATTATTGGCTGATCTGTCCCGGCTTATCTACCTTTTACATCACTCCCTACATTTTTCTCATCTTTTCCAAAGTTCCTTTTATGTTTTATGATTTACCATTTTTAACTCTTTACATTTTCCATGCTAAAACGGGGGCGGTAGGGAGAAAAAACTGCGCCCGCAGATTTCCCCCTACCGTTCCCCGTTTTAGCGTGGAATTACAATGCAGGCGCTTAAAAAGCTGCCTGCATTGTTACCGCGCGCTACGGCCCGGGATGCTCGCGGCAGCAATGAGCACTGCCGCGAGCATCCACTCGATGGAGTCCATAGGAGTCCTCGCGAGATCAGGCTGGTCGGTGTAGTGATACGCAGGGGGAGACTGAGGGACTTTTTCCACCAGTCTTTTTCTGCTCCCGCCGGACGGAGGAAGAGGACAGAGCCGCAGTCCTCGCCGCAGGACAGGAGCTGAGTATACGATCAGTTTTTTTATATTTGGGCTGGTGTTAACGGATTCTGAAGAAGCGGAATCCATTAACACCAAGTCCTGGCTGTGGTTAACTTTCTGTTAACTGCAGCTGGACGATAATCAGCGCTAGTAGATTGTAATACCAGCGCTGATTAACTCTTTGCGCTCCCCATGTTAAGTATAGGGAGCACAAAGTACAGTAACCTCGCGCTGAAAAGCGCAAGATACCAAACGCAAACGGGTTACTTAACCCATTAGTGTTTTGGTTGTAATGTGCGGTAGCCACCGCGGCTAACGTTAATGCTCACGCAGGTGAGCACTAACGTTAGCACCAAGATTGTAATGTGGCCCTGAGCACTAGCATCGCTAGGTGGTTGCGGGGGGTGTGCCCCGCACCAGGTGACACCCGCCCTTAGGGTGACTCACCAAGACTTTGATTTTTGAATCAAAGTCTTTGGTGACGGTGTCACCACAACGGCGGGTCGTGTCACCCTGCGACCAAACGGCGTCGGCTCCGGCGCCGCGTGTTCGGCTCCCTGTGAGTGTCCGAAGCCATGGAGCTTCGGCGCTCGCCTGGGGGAACCACATGACCAGCCAAGTTCTCGCGAGATCACTGCTGGTCACGTGGCTCCCCCAGGTTACCGCCCAAGCTCCACGCCGCCGGATGATCAGAGGGAGCCGAGGACGCGGCAGGAGCCAGGAGGTGAGCTGGGGGCAATATCCATGTGCGCTGGGGCATATCCATGAGAGCTGTTGGGGCAAATCCATGAGAGCTGGGGGGGCATATCCATGAGAGCTGTTGGGGTATATCCATGAGAGCTTGGGGCAATATCCATGAGAGCTGGGGGGCAATATTCATGAGAGCTGCTGGGGCATATCCATGTGAGCTGGGGCATTATCCATTAGAACTGGGGGGCATATCCATTAGAGCTGGGGCATATCCATGAGAACTGGGAGGCATATCTATGAGAGCTGGGGCATATCCATGAGAGCTGGGGCATATCCATGAGAACTGGGGGGCATATCCATGAGAACTGGGGGGCATATCCATGAGAGCTGTTGGGGCATATCCATGAGAGCTGGGGGCATATCCATGAGAGCTGCTGGGGCATATCCATGTGAGCTGGGGTATATCCATGAGAACTGGGGGGCATAACCATGAGAGCTGGGGCATATACATGAGAACTGGGGGGCATATCCATGAGAGCTGGGGCAATATCCATGAGAGCTGTTGGGGCATATCCATGAGAGCTGGGGTCAATATCCATGAGAGCTGGGGCATATCCATGACAGCTGGGGGCAATATCAATGAGAGCTGGGGGCAATATCCATGAGAGCTGGGGCAATATCCATGTGCGATGGGGCATATCCATGAGAAGCTGTTGGGGCATATCCATGAGAGCTGGGGGCAATATCCATGAGAGCTGCTGGGGCATATCCATGTGAGCTGGGGCATATCCATTAGAACTGTGGGGCATATCCATTAGAGCTGGGGCATATCCATGAGAACTGGGAGGCATATCTATGAGAGCTGGGGCATATCCATGAGAACTGGGGGGCATATCCATGAGAACTGGGGGGCATATCCATGAGAGCTGGGGCATATCCATGAGAGCTGCTGGGGCATATCCATGTGAGCTGGGGTATATCCATGAGAACTGGGGGGCATAACCATGAGAGCTGGGGCATATCCATGAGAGCTGTTGGGGCATATCCATGAGAGCTTGGGGCAATATCCATGAGAGCTGGGGGGCAATATCCATGAGAGCTGCTGGGGCATATCCATGTGAGCTGGGGCATTATCCATTAGAACTGGGGGGCATATCCATTAGAGCTGGGGCATATCCATGAGAACTGGTAGGCATATCTATGAGAGCTGGGGCATATCCATGAGAGCTGGGGCATATCCATGAGAGCTGGGGCATATCCATGAGAGCTGTTGGGGCATATCCATGAGAGCTTGGGGCAATATCCATGAGAGCTGGGGGGCAATATCCATGAGAGCTGCTGGGGCATATCCATGTGAGCTGGGGCATTATCCATTAGAACTGGGGGGCATATCCATTAGAGCTGGGGCATATCCATGAGAACTGGTAGGCATATCTATGAGAGCTGGGGCATATCCATGAGAGCTGGGGCATATCCATGAGAGCTGGGGCATATCCATGAAACTGGGGGCATACCATGAGAACTGGGGGGCATATCCATGAGAGCTGTTGGGGCATATCCATGTGAGCTGGGGTATATCCATGAGAGCTGGGGCATATCCATGACAGCTGGGGGCAATATCCATGAGAGCTGGGGGCAATATCCATGAGAGCTGGGGCAATATCCATGAGCTGTTGGGGCATATCCATGAGAGCTGCTGGGGCATATCCATGTGAGCTGGGGTATATCCATGAGAACTGGGGGGCATAACCATGAGAGCTGGGGCATATCCATGAGAACTGGGGGGCATATCCATGAGAGCTGGGGCAATATCCATGAGAGCTGTTGGGGCATATCCATGAGAGCTGGGGGCAATATCCATGAGAGCTGGGGCATATCCATGACAGCTGGGGGCAATATCCATGAGAGCTGGGGGCAATATCCATGTGCGCTGGGGCATATCCATTAGAGCTGGGGCATATCCATGAGAACTGGGAGGCATATCTATGAGAGCTGGGGCATATCCATGAGAACTGGGGAGCATATCCATGAGAACTGGGGGGCATATCCATGAGAACTGGGGGGCATATCCATGAGAGCTGGGGCAATATCCATGAGAGCTGTTGGGGCATATCCATGAGAGCTGGGGGCAATATCCATGAGAGCTGGGGCATATCCATGACAGCTGGGGCAATATCCATGAGAGCTGGGGGCAATATCCATGAGAGCTGGGGCAATATCCATGTGCGCTGGGCTGGGGCATATCCATGAGAGCTGTTGGGGCATATCCATGAGAGCTGGGGGGCAATATCCATGAGAGCTGCTGGGGCATATCCATGTGAGCTGGGGCATATCCATTAGAACTGGGGGGCATATCCATTAGAGCTGGGGCATATCCATGAGAACTGGGAGGCATATCTATGAGAGCTGGGGCATATCCATGAGAACTGGGGGCATATCCATGAGAACTGGGGGCATATCCATGAGAACTGGGGGGCATATCCATGAGAGCTGGGGGCATATCCATGAGAGCTGTTGGGGTATATACATGAGAACTGGGGGGCATATCCATGAGAGCTGGGGCAATATCCATGAGAGCTGTTGGGGCATATCCATGAGAGCTGGGGGCAATATCCATGAGAGCTGGGGCATATCCATGACAGCTGGGGGCAATATCCATGAGAGCTGGGGCAATATCCATGAGAGCTGGGGGCAATATCCATGAGAGCTGGGGCAATATCCATGTGCGCTGGGGCATATCCATGAGAGCTGTTGGGGCATATCCATGAGAGCTGGGGGCAATATCCATGAGAGCTGGGGGCATATCATGAGAGCTGCTGGGGCATATCCATGTGAGCTGGGGCATATCCATTAGAACTGGGGGGCATATCCATTAGAGCTGGGGCATATCCATGAGAACTGGGAGGCATATCTATGAGAGCTGGGGCATATCCATGAGAACTGGGGGGCATATCCATGAGAACTGGGGGGCATATCCATGAGAGCTGGGGGCATATCCATGAGAGCTGTTGGGGCATATCCATGAGAGCTGGGGGCATATCCATGAGAGCTGCTGGGGCATATCCATGTGAGCTGGGGTATATCCATGAGAACTGGGGGGCATAACCATGAGAGCTGGGGCATATCCATGAGAACTGGGGGGCATATCCATGAGAGCTGGGGCAATATCCATGAGAGCTGTTGGAGCATATCCATGAGAGCTGGGGCATATCCATGAGAGCTGGGGCATATCCATGACAGCTGAGGGCAATATCCATGAGAGCTGGGGCAATATCCATGAGAGCTTGGGGCAATATCCATGTGCGCTGGGGCATATCCATGAGAGCTGGGGGCATATCCATGAGAGCTGGGGCATATCCATGAGAGCTGGGGGCATATCCATGAGAGCTGGGGGCATATCCATGAGAGCTGGGGGCAATATCCATGAGAGTTGGGGCATATCCATGAGAGCTGGGGCAATATCCATTAGAGCTGGGGCATATCCATGAGAGCTGTTGGGGCATATCCATGAGAGCTGGGGGGCAATATCCATGAGAGCTGCTGGGGCATATCCATGTGAGCTGGGGCATATCCATTAGAACTGGGGGCATATCCATTAGAGCTGGGGCATATCCATGAGAACTGGGAGGCATATCTATGAGAGCTGGGGCATATCCATGAGAACTGGGGGCATATCCATGAGAACTGGGGGGCATATCCATGAGAGCTGGGGGCATATCCATGAGAGCTGTTGGGGCATATCCATGAGAGCTGGGGGCATATCCATGAGAGCTGCTGGGGCATATCCATGTGAGCTGGGGTATATCCATGAGAACTGGGGGGCATAACCATGAGAGCTGGGGCATATCCATGAGAACTGGGGGGCATATCCATGAGAGCTGGGGCAATATCCATGAGAGCTGTTGGGGCATATCCATGAGAGCTTGGGGCAATATCCATGAGAGCTGGGGGGCAATATCCATGAGAGCTGCTGGGGCATATCCATGTGAGCTGGGGCATTATCCATTAGAACTGGGGGGCATATCCATTAGAGCTGGGGCATATCCATGAGAACTGGGAGGCATATCTATGAGAGCTGGGGCATATCCATGAGAGCTGGGGCATATCCATGAGAACTGGGGGGCATATCCATGAGAGCTGTTGGGGCATATCCACGAGAGCTGGGGGCATATCCACGAGAGCTGCTGGGGCATATCCATGTGAGCTGGGGTATATCCATGAGAACTGGGGGGCATAACCATGAGAGCTGGGGCATATACATGAGAACTGGGGGCATATCCATGAGAGCTGGGGCAATATCCATGAGAGCTGTTGGGGCATATCCATGAGAGCTGGGGGCAATATCCATGAGAGCTGGGGCATATCCATGACAGCTGGGGCAATATCCATGAGAGCTGGGGGCAATATCCATGAGAGTTGGGGCAATATCTATGTGCGCTGGGGCATATCCATGAGAGCTGTTGGGGCATATCCATGAGAGCTGGGGGGCAATATCCATGAGAGCTGCTGGGTCATATCCATGTGAGCTGGGGGCATATCCATTAGAACTGGGGGGCATATCCATTAGAGCTGGGGCATATCCATGAGAACTGGGAGCATATCTATGAGAGCTGGGGCATATCCATGAGAACTGGGGGGCATATCCATGAGAACTGGGGGGCATATCCATGAGAGCTGGGGGCATATCCATGAGAGCTGTTGGGGCATATCCATGAGAGCTGGGGGCATATCCATGAGAGCTGCTGGGGCATATCCATGTGAGCTGGGGTATATCCATGAGAACTGGGGGCATAACCATGAGAGCTGGGGCATATCCATGAGAACTGGGGGGCATATCCATGAGAGCTGGGGCAATATCCATGAGAGCTGGGGCAATATCCATGTGCGCTGGGGCATATCCATGAGAGCTGGGGCATATCCATGACAGCTGGGGCATATCCATGAGAGCTGGGGGCATATCCATGAGAGCTGGGGGCATATCCATGAGAGCTGGGGGCAATATCCATGAGAGTTGGGGCATATCCATGAGAGCTGGGGCAATATCCATTAGAGCTGGGGCATATCCATGACAGCTGGGGGCAATATCCATGAGAACTGGGGGCATATCCATGAGAACTGGGGGGCATATCCATGAGAGCTGTTGGGGCATATCCATGAGAGCTGGGGGCATATCCATGAGAGCTGCTGGGGCATATCCATGTGAGCTGGGGTATATCCATGAGAACTGGGGGGCATAACCATGAGAGCTGGGGCATATACATGAGAACTGGGGGGCATATCCATGAGAGCTGGGGCAATATCCATGAGAGCTGTTGGGGCATATCCACGAGAGCTGGGGGCAATATCCATGAGAGCTGGGGCATATCCATGACAGCTGGGGCAATATCCATGAGAGCTGGGGGCAATATCCATGAGAGCTGGGGCAATATCCATGTGCGCTGGGGCATATCCATGAGAGCTGTTGGGGCATATCCATGAGAGCTGGGGGGCAATATCCATGAGAGCTGCTGGGGCATATCCATGTGAGCTGGGGCATATCCATTAGAACTGGGGGGCATATCCATTAGAGCTGGGGCATATCCATGAGAACAGGGAGGCATATCTATGAGAGCTGGGGCATATCCATGAGAACTGGGGGGCATATCCATGAGGACTGGGGGGCATATCCATGAGAGCTGGGGGCATATCCATGAGAGCTGTTGGGGCATATCCATGAGAGCTGGGGGCATATCCATGAGAGCTGCTGGGGCATATCCATGTGAGCTGGGGTATATCCATGAGAACTGGGGGGCATAACCATGAGAGCTGGGGCATATCCATGAGAACTGGGGGGCATATCCATGAGAGCTGGGGCAATATCCATGAGAGCTGTTGGGGCATATCCATGAGAGCTGGGGGCAATATCCATGAGAGCTGGGGCATATCCATGACAGGTGGGGGCAATATCCATGAGAGCTGGGGGCAATATCCATGAGAGCTTGGGCAATATCCATGTGCGCTGGGGCATATCCATGAGAGCTGGGGGCATATCCATGAGAGCTGGGGGCATATCCATGAGAGCTGGGGGCAATATCCATGAGAGTTGGGGCATATCCATGAGAGCTGGGGCAATATCTATTAGAGCTGGGGCATATCCATGAGAGCTGGGGGCAATATCCATGAGAGCTGGGGGCATATTCATGCGAGCTGGGACATATCCATGAGAGCTGCTGGGGCATATCTCCATGAGAGCTGGGGCATATTCATGTTTGAGCTGATCTGGGGGCAATATATCCATATGTGAGCTGGGGCAATATATCCATATGTGAGCTGGGGTGCAATATATCCATATGTGAGCTGGGGCAATATATATCCATGGGTGAGCTGCTGGGGGCAATATATAATTTTGAGCTGGGGCAATATATCCATGTGTGAGCTGGTCTGGGGCAATATATCCATGTGTGAGCTGGTCTGGGGGCAATATATCCATGTGTGAGCTGGTCTGGGGCAATTTATCCATATGTGAGCTGGGGCGCAATATATTCATATGTGAAATGGGGCAATATATATCCATGGGTGAGCTGCTGGGGGCAATATGTAAATGTGAGCTGGGGCAATATATCCATATGTGAGTTGGGGCAATATATATTCATGGGTGAGCTGCTGGGGGCAATAAATAATTGTGAGCTGGGGCGCAATATATCCATATGTGAGTTGGGGCAATATATATCCAGGGTGAGCTGCTGGGGGCAATATATAATTGTGAGCTGGGGCGCAATATATCCATATGTGAGTTGGGGCAATATATATCCAAGGTGAGCTGCTGGGGGCAATATATAATTGTGAGCTGGGGCGCAATATATCCATATGTGAGTTGGGGCAATATATATTCATGGGTGAGCTGCTGGGGGCAATAAATAATTGTGAGCTGGGGCGCAATATATCCATATGTGAGTTGGGGCAATATATATCCATGGGTGAGCTGCTGGGGGCAATATATAATTGTGAGCTGGGGCGCAATATATCCATATGTGAGTTGGGGCAATATATATCCAAGGGTGAGCTGCTGGGGGCAATATATAATTGTGAGCTGGGGCGCAATATATCTATATGTGAGTTGGGGCAATATATATCCATGGGTGAGCTGCTGGGGGCAATATATAATTGTGAGCTGGGGCAATATATCCATATGTGAGCTGGGGCAATATATATCCATGGGTGAGCTGCTGGGGGCAATATATCCAGAGCTGCTGGGGGCAATATATATCCATGTGTGCCTTCACTTTCACTGCCTTCAAACAGGCACCGAACTTGCTGGCAGTTGGCAAAAATTTGTGTGTGGGCATAGGAGTGAGCTCCACAGGAATAAACCTCACAGTAATGTGCGCTGTGTGTATGATCACTCAGTGTTATATGGGAGTACTGAACTGATTTACGAGTAAGAGTAGTTAAAAGAAATCTGTAAAACTCGGGGGGGGGGGGTGGTGACACCATAAGTTACCGCACCGGGTGACACCAACCCTAGTGTCACCACTGGCCCGGAGTGTTTCAATGTTGCACCACATATATATATATAATCACTGAATTACTTTGTTCTATACTTTACCATACAATGCTGTGCTATATTATCCCAGACAGCAGAGCTCACGCCCCCCTGCTAACACCCTCCCAACTAACCACCCTGTTAACCCATTACTCACCTCCTTCTATTCTCAGCTCCAGCTCCCATCACTCTCTGCTTCTCTATTACTGCACGGTGTTAAACTGACACTCCTGTATCTATTAAATTACGATTAAATTTAATAGCCATTCAGCTACGCAAAAACCTGTCAGTTCGCCAAATATTGGCGAATTGCCAGCAACATTTGGGGCATGTTCGACGGCAGTGAAATCCCCCATAGAGAAGCAATGGTTAATCTATTCAGAGGCACCGAACAGCAGAGAAATGTCAGTGAAATGCCCTGATGTTCAGTGGTTTCATTCGGCAGGTTTAATCAGATGAATCCCATAGGATTCAATGCTAAAAATAACTTCCCCATTTTTTTTTTTTTTTTTCAACTATATATTGTTTTCATTTGCAGCAAAAAGTATTTTTATTAGTTTACTTTTTAGAATTTTTTAGGCTTTTTTCAGGATTTTTTTCTGTGAAATAAATTTTTTATTCCCATTTTTTTTAATGGCATTTTTTTATTCTGTAACAGACTTTTTTATTATTACTCATAGGACCTTATATATTATTTCCAGGCATTTTCATGCATTAGTTTAGTTTAATTGTAAACGCCCTTTTAAAAATTGCGTGTTTTTTTACCCCTGTTCGGCAGCTGGTCAGCTTTTTTCGGCAGCTTATTGGAGGCGATCGGCGGTGGCGTTCTGCAGTTTGCGACTGCATTCAACAGTTTATCGGATGTGTTCAGTAATTTTCCGTGTGGCGTTCGACGGTTAGCGGGTGCATTCGGCGGTTTATTGGATGCGTTCGGCAGGTTTCATTGGATGTGTTAAGTCATTTTTCGATGGCGTTCGGCGGTTTGCGGCTGGGTTCAGCAGTTTATCGGATGCGTTCGGCAGTTTATCGGATGTGTTCAATGATTTTTCAATGACGTTCAGCGGTTTGCGGCTGCATTCAGCGGTTTGCGGCTGCGTTAGGATGTTTGCGGCTGGGTTCAGCAGTTTATCGGATGCGTTCGGCAGTTTATCGGATGTGTTCAATGATTCTTTGATGGTGTTCAGCGTCTTGCGGCTGCGTTCGGATGTTTGCGGCTGGGTTCGGCAGTTTATTGGATGTTTTCAGTGATTTTTCTGTGGCATCGGATGCGTTTGGCGGGTTTATCGGTCGGCGTTCGGCGGATCCATTCGGTACACTTCGGGGGACCCTGCGACGAATGCTGAAATTTTGGTGCTCTTTGAATAACCCCTTTAGTTATTTTTTTTTATACATTGAGCCCTGTTTGCTGAAACGACCCCCTGACATGTTCAACGTACCCGTTATCTCCAAAGAAACGTGGCTTTAGTGTCTGAATAAGCCTTGGCCTTCACTAGAGTGGGCGCTCGTCCCCCATTACTTCATTGGAGAGTTGGTGACCCCCGCATTGCTACTGTATTTAGTGCATGGAAAGCGTGGCAGCGGTCTGCAGGAGACCCCCACCCCCCCGGTGCTTTACGTCTCCTGATCATGGCGCTTTCTGGTCGCGGTTGTGATGAACGTTGGGATTCCTTGGAGTCTGATTTATAGCGGTGGCCGAGGCACAAAACCTCCACAATGTTCATGAAATGTCCTGCAAAGCCAAGACCACATCGAGTTTCTTAGACGTCGCAGCTCACAAGGTTTATCCTTGAAGAAATAATTGGCGTATCCGCCCGCTTTGGGCCGAACATCATATAAACGAGGATAACGCTGCTCCGCGCGGCTGCACATACTGATTTATTTTCGTTACAGCCATAAACCAGCGTTTTATCTCCAGGACACACCTGGTTATTCGCCGTATACTCGTATAGGGGAGGTGTGAACTTTGAACCTGTAGCTGCGTTATTATATCCCGCCGAGACACATCTGGTTAAAATGACACAAAACCTGATGTTTAAAGTAAGACGAGGCTGAAACGCGCAGGATTACCATCTTCTCGATGCGCAATTTAAAGGGACGCTCTACTCATTCTGAACACATAAGAGCCAAACTTGCCACCAAATTGCACCGAACAGTGAATTTCCCCGTACGGTGACATTTCGTGGCAATTCGGCTGTTCAGAAAGCTGACAAATAATGGCGAAATATGGTGCAAATCACCTTGGATCGCAGCAATTCGCCGACCTTCAGCGGCACTGAAATTTTCCCATGGAGAATTAAGGGTTAATGTAGTCACAGAACGCCGATCCGCACCTAAATGTTGGCGAAATGCCCCGATTTTCAGTGATTCAGTTCGACTTTAGGTTTTCAACAGGCAAATCCCATTAAAATCAATGGAAAACATATTTTTTTTCTGTTTTTATTATTTTTTTATTCGACCGTTTATTCTTTTCATTTGCATCAAAAAGTCTTTATGTTTATTTTTTTATATATATATATATATATATTTAGGCATTTTTCTAGATTTTTCAGGCACAGTTATTGCTTCGCATTTTTTTAAATGGCGTTTTTTTAAAAAAAAAATTTAGCAGCCCTTTTTATTATTTTCATGCATTATTTTTGTTTTAAACGCTTTTTTTTAAAATTGCCGTTTTTTTTTTCTTTTACCCTCAGTCCGGTGGCTGATTGGCTTTTTTCGGTGGCGTTCGGTGGTCTGTTCGGTTTGGCGGGTTGGTCGGCGGCGTTCGGCAGATCCTTTAAGTGCACTTCGGGGACCCTGCTGTGAATGCTGAATTCACCAAAGGGTCGGAGTATTGAACTCGCTGAAGTGCGCCGATGGAGAGAGCAGCAGCAAACTCTCTGTGAAATTTTGGTGCTCTCTGAATAACCCCAATAGCTTTTTATATTGGTCAGGATGCCCCCCCTTTCACCCCCATCCTGTTGGCCTGAAATGGCAAAATCGCTGGGTGAAGCAGAGGAGTTTCCTCCTCCCCACAGCCTCACCAGCAGCCAGGATTTTGAATTTCCCTGCTGACGGTCACAAGTGATGTCACACACAGAGAGCAGGTGATGTCACCCTGTGAGACAATCGCTGTAGCGAGCGTTCCCAGAGAGGCAGCGATGGATCAGATCTGTGCATGCGCGTGCAGCTCCGATCCATCGCTCTGTGCAGGCGCTACCGAACTTGTGTACGTACAGTGCAGAAAAACTCGGGTTGAGTCGAAGGGGAAGAGCAACGCGCAGCGAGGGGGAAAAAGGGAGTAAAATCACCCGAAAAGAAGAAAAAAATAATCGTTCAGAGGATCCGCCCAATTATTTAAGGACCAAAAAGGGAAATTGTGTATTTATTGAGTGTTCTTTAACACATGAGCATCAAGAACCAAACATTCGGGGTGCGGAACCTGTCAGTGTAACGCCATACTTTAAACGTTCCAACTGGAGGAGAGTGACGACCTGCACCTACAGCAATGATCACAGTGATAAGGTGGAAAGAAGTTCCTCCTTCATCCAAGGCCATTTCCAGCTGGCTACAACTTTCCCGGGGCCGGCGCGGCGAGCGGCGTTTAATGAGTCTGTGCAAACATCTCAATCATAAATGTTATTTCTTGGCAATCTCTGCACATGATGAGTGTTTGTGGTTTATAAACTTTCATTGATATAAGTTTGTTTTAGAGGAATTGCTGTAGGTTTGCGAGTGCGAAGCTCCGCGGCAGGTCTATTGTTCTGGTTGACTATCTGGCGTGAGTTTGGAGATTTCCCCTAGGCTCTAGTTGAGAATCGCTTCCAAGGTCAACCCGAGGTGTCCATCGCGTCCGCATTAAAAAGCATTGGGCATGCAGAGCTTGGACTTACAGAAAGCCACCTAAGGGGTTATGTCACTGACATTTCGGTGCTCTCTCGTTCCCCGCACTTCGGGGAATCAAATTCCCTGGCCCTTTGGTGAATTCAGCATTCACCACAGGGTCCGTGAAGTGCAGGGAAAATCCACCGAGCGCATCTGGAAATCTGCCAGAAAAACCACCGCATCGAACAGAAAAAAACGCTGAAAAAACACTGTATGCATCCAAAAAAATGCCAGCCATCCGCTGAAAATAAAAATCGAACGTGTCTGAAAAAAGCCAACGATCCGCCGAACACAGCACCAATCAGCCACCGGGTCAAGCCGACGAAGGGGGTAAAAAAACCCCAAATGATTGAAAGTTTGAAAAGTGAAACACTGTTTGCAAAAAAACTACTGAACAGAAATGTCTGGAATTTACATATAAAATCCAATAAATGATAATAAAAAGGTCTAATACAGAAAAAAGAAAAACGCGTAAAAATAAATAATTCGAAAAATGCCTAGAGAATGCTAAAAAATAAAGAGACTTTTTGCTGCAGATTAAAATAATAAAAGCTTTATTAGATATTGAATAAAAACGGGAATATTTTTAACATTGAAACCTATATAAACCTGCCGAATGAAAACACCAAACGGCAGGGCATTTCACTGACATTTCTCTGCTGTTCAATGTGAATAAAAAACATGCGTGTTAAGCTTGTAACTCCCTGCGGCCCAGTGCTGGGGGACACCCAGTATTTTTTAGCATTCTTATATGATTTTCAAACCAAATTTACTTTTTATCCAAGATCTTTTATTCTTCTTGATTTTTATATATAAATATTTCTATATATTGCAGTTTTTATACATGCTGCAGTTCATACATATGATAAACTATGGGAATGGTGATGAATGAGAGCCGCTTTATAGTCGCTTGTGATCAATACGGCCAATAGACAGGCTGAGTATGCATATGATTTTTTGCATTGATTTTATGCTTTATTACTGCCCTTGAAAAAGTCCTAAGGGACGAAACGCGTCGTGCTTTTATATTTTATTGAATACATTTTCTTTTAGCAAATTTATTTTAGATTTATATCATTCCTTGATACGGAAAAGACTAACTGTTTCGGCCGATTGGTTCCCCCTGCATTCCGGATACACGCCAAATTACTGAAGCCTCCATATTTTCTTATGTGTATTCTTTGGGACGATAGACCACCTCCTGGGAGTCGACTTCAGCACAGAAGCTAAGTATAATTTCATCCTCCTTGATATCGTTCAATACTTGAGAGTAGAGAGTAAGAAAGACTGTTTAAATGCATAAGAAGAGGAAAGGGGCGCGACGCGTGTGAAGCATAAACGACCCCGTCATATGACATCATAGAACTGTTCAAGCATGTGCAGAAGGAGTATTGGCACGTTGGAGGGTGGAAAATGGGAAGAAGAAAGGCGGGCCACACAGTTATTCATCAACAATTGATTGAACTGGTTTTTTTGGCATTTAAGAGAGACTGAGCTCATATTTAATGCTATGCTCCTGAGGAAGTGCGACATATCCAGGGCAGCCATCAGAAATGATGGGGCCCCTTACTAAACCTCACGATGGGGCCCCCCAGGGCCCCCCCTCAACCTCTAAGAGCTTTTCTCGCCCTTCAAAAAAAAAAAGACATAACATAGCACCACAGCAATAAAACTCCCAGTAATGTGCAGTGTGTATTAGCTTATCACAGTATCCACAGCAATAAAACTCACAGTAATGAGCGGTGTGTCTGAACATATCACAGAATCCACAGCAATAAATCTCACAGAAATGGGCTGTGTATGATGGCCTTTGGGTCTGGGCCTGGGCCTGGGCCCTGGGTCTGGTCCCTGGGACTGGGCCTTGGGGTCTGGTCCCTGGGGTCTAACCTGGGCCCTGGTCTCTGGGTCTGGTCCCTGGGCCTTGGGGTCTGGGTCCTAGGGTCTGGGCCTTGGGGTCTGGGCCTTGGGGTCTGGGCCCTAGGGTCTGGGCCCTAGGGTCTGGGCCCTGAGGTCTGGTCCCTGGGGTCTGGTCCCTGAGGTCTGGTCCTGGGGTCTAGCCTGGGCCCTGGTCTCTGGGTCTGGGTCCTAGGGTCTGGGCCCTGGGTCTGGGCCCTGGGGTCCTGGGTCTGGGCCTTGGGGTCTGGGCCCTGGGTATGGGCCTTGGGTCCTGGGTTTGGGCCTAGGGGTCTGGGCCCTGGGTTTGGGCCTAGGGGGTCTGGGCCCAGGGTCTGGGCCCTAGTGTCTGGGCCCTAGTGTCTGGGCCTTGGGTCTGGGTCCTGGGCCTTGGGGTCTGGGCCCTGGGTTTGGGCCTTGGGGTCTGGGTCCTGGGCCTTGGGGTCTGGGCTTAGGGGTCTGGGCCCTGGGTCTGGGCCTTGGGGTCTGGGCCCTGGGTTTGGGTCTAGGGGGTCTGGGCCCTGGGTCCTGGGCCTTGGGGTCTGGGCCATGGGTTTGGGCCTAGGGGTCTGGACCCTGGGCCTTTGCCCTGGGTCTGGGCCATAGGGTCTGGGCCCTGGGTTTGGGCCCTGGGCATTTGCCCTGGGTCTGGGCCTTGGCCCTGGGCCTAGGGGTCTGGACCCTGGGCCCTAGGGTCTGGGCCCTAGGGTCTGGGCCCTGGGTCTGGGCCCTGGGTCTGGGCCTTGGCCTAGGGGTCTGGACCCTGGGCCCTGGGTCTGGGCCTTGGGGTCTGGGCTTTGGGGTCTGGGCCTAGGGGTCTGGGCCCTAGTGTCTGGGCCTTGGGCCTTGGGGTCTGGGCCCTGGGTTTGGGCTTAGGGGTCTGGGCCCTGGGTCTGGGCCCTGGGTCTGGGCCTAGGGGTCTGGGTCCTGGGCCTTGGGGTCTGGGCCATGGGTTTGGGCCTAGGGGTCTGGACCCTGGGTCTGGGCCATAGGGTCTGGGCCCTGGGTTTGGGTCTTGGGGTCTGGGCCCTGGGCATTTGCCCTGGGTCTGGGCCTTGGCCCTGGGCCTAGGGGTCTGGACCCTGGCCCTAGGGTCTGGGCCCTGGGTCTGGGCCTTGGGTCTGGGCCTTGGGTCTGGGCCTAGGGGTCTGGACCCTGGGCCCTAGGGTCTGGGCCTTGGGGTCTGGGCCTAGGGGTCTGGGCCTAGGGGTCTGGGCCTAAGGGTCTGGGCCCTGGGCCCTAGGGTCTGGGCCTTGGGGTCTGGGCCATGGGTTTGGGCCATAGGGTCTGGGCCCTGGGTTTGGGTCTTGGGGTCTGGGCCTAGGGGTCTGGACCCTGGGCCCTAGGGTCTGGGCCCTGGGCCTTGGGGTCTGGGCCTAGGGGTCTGGGCCCTAGGGTCTGGGCCCTAGGGTCTGGGCCTTGGGCCATGGGTTTGGGCCATAGGGTCTGGGCCTTGGGTTTGGGTCTTGGGGTCTGGGCCCTGGGCCTAGGGGTCTGGACCCTGGGCCCTAGGGTCTGGGCCTTGGGGTCTGGGCCTTGGGGTCTGGGCCTAGGGGTCTGGGCCTAGGGGTCTGGGCCCTGGGCCCTAGGGTCTGGGCCATGGGTTTGGGCCTAGGGGTCTGGGCCTAAGGGTCTGGGCCCTGGGCCCTAGGGTCTGGGCCTTGGGGTCTGGGCCATGGGTTTGGGCCATAGGGTCTGGGCCCTGGGTTTGGGTCTTGGGGTCTGGGCCTAGGGGTCTGGACCCTGGGCCCTAGGGTCTGGGCCTTGGGGTCTGGGCCTTGGGGTCTGGGCCTAAGGGTCTGGGCCCTGGGCCCTAGGGTCTGGGCCATGGGTTTGGGCCTAGGGGTCTGGGCCATAGGGTCTGGGCCCTGGGCCTAGAGGTCTGGGCCCTGGGTCTGAGCCTAGAGGTCTGGGCCTAGGGGTCTGGGCCTAGAGGTCTGGGCCTAGGGGTCTGGGCCCAGGGGTCTGGGCCCTGGGTCTGAGCCTAGAGGTTTGGGCCTAGGGGTCTGGGCCTTGGGGTCTGGGTCCTGGGCCTTGGGGTCTGGGTCTGGGCCCTGGCTCACCACTCGCTGTCTTCTATCTTCTTTTCTTCTGCTCTTCTTTTCTTCACCTTTTCTTCAATCTTCTTCTCTTCTTTTCTTCTGATCTTCTTCCTGGTCCCTCCAGCTCCGGCGCGCAGCTTCACTGAGTGGAGGGGCGGGGCCAAAGCAACGTGCTTGGGAGGCCCCTCACACGCTGCTTGGCCCCGCCCAGCCAGGAAGTGAAGCTGCCAGGAGCCGGAGGAGACACAGTGGCTCAGTCTCCTCCGGCTCCTGCAGCAGCAGCAGGGACACAGCTCCGGATTCGGACTCATTGAGTCCGATACCGGAGCTGTTAAAGGGCGACGCCGCTGCCGTCGGGGGCCCGGGATCCTCCCCCCGGGACCCGGCGGCCCGGGCCCCCACCGGGCCCGGGCCCCTTACGGCAGTATTGGGCGTAATGCCCTGATGGCGGCCCTGGACATATCCCATGAAATGCGTTGAGCTGGGCGATTGTGAGCTCTTATGACTGACCGGGGGACAATACTAACTAGAGATGTGCATTTGTTTCGGAAAAATTCAGAAATTGGACTGAAATTTGATAATTCGTATTTGGAAGTACTTCCGAATAACGAATCAATACGATACAAATTCGAAATGAAACGAAACGGTATATAACGAATTTATTTAGTTTTACTCTGTGTCATCATCATAAAAGAAAAATTTGAATAACTGATATCAACTATTTAATTTGAAACGAACTATCAAATTGATATCAACTATCGAATTGATCTTAACTTACAATACAAGTAATAGTCAGCAAAGGACTTTATGAAACAAATTAATTTCGTTTCACTGTTTAAATTTGACTCAAACACTAAATCCGTGAGACAGCTTAAAATTTAACCCTAGCTATTCTTTTAACAGCAAAATTTGATTAATTGGGGTTTTATCTAGTGATCCAAAATTCGAATTGATATCAACTATCGAATTGATATATGAAATTCGAATCGATCCGAAATTTCAAATCGATCTGAAACGAAACGAAATTAGTTACGAAATTCCGAAAACGAAATGATTTAAAAACGAAACAAAACGAATTTTTCAGCCATGCACAACCCTAGACAATACCTTGGATCGCACGGAACCAGCAGTCTTCCACTTGTTGCGGTTGGAGACTGGCGAGTGTACGATCGGGAGGTTTGAGCCACTGTGGCAAAAAGGCATATGCACATTTTGTATGTGCTCGTTGTTTGTGAGATTTTTTTTGTATTTTTTTTTAATGTTGTAATAAAAATACTGCACTATATTATCCTTTGATCCGATGGATTTGCAGATGGATTAAATACCAAGGAAGATTTTGGTGATATACATAATTGTGCCTGTTCAATGTGAATAGATTATCCATTGCTTCTCTATGGGGGATTTCACTGCCGCCGAACAGCACCGGATTTCGCTGGCAATTTGCCATAATTCGGCAAACTGCTTTGTGAATAGCCGAATGGCCACGAAATTGCACCGTACGGGGAAATTCACTTTTCGGTGAAGTTTCTGGCCAGATCGGCTCTCTCTGAATAACCCTGCTAGTTTCTGATTATGATCAGGATAACCACATCTAGAAGCAACTTTTATTGTGTTAAACACCTATTAGGAGAACAGAGACTTCCGTTTTATAGTTGTGTTTTTTGTTTTTGCAGTTCGGCGGCCAATCGCTGTAGCGAGCGTTCTCAGAGAGGCAGCTATGGATCCGATCTGTGCATGCGCGTGCAGCTCCGATCCATGACTTTGCACAGGCGCTACGGAACATGCAGACGTAATGTGTGCGAGTCCCGTAGCGCTGCGCAATGCGCGGTACCTACGGTACGCAAGTTGTATAGGAAAGCAAATTGGGCAGAAAAGCTGCAGGGACCTCAAGGTCCAAGAGTCCCTGAGCCGAAGAGGAGGAGCAGCGCACGGCGAGGGGGAAAAGGGGAGTAAAATCCCCTAAAAAAAGAAGGAAATTTAATTTTACAGAGGCTGTCAGCAGGATCTGCCAAATTATTTAAGGGCAGTAAAGGAAACTGTGTTTTTTTGAGCGTTGTACAGTCATGATGACCGGTCAACTGGTGGTTTCTGGGAACAGAAAAATGGTACTTCAAATTCCTAAAAGTTTATCTGCTGCAGGTGTGAGGATAGTCTTATTCAATAAGAAACAGCACAATCCAAGTGATAAAAATTGGTTTTATTAAAAAATATATCTTTTAATCATAAATGACTGTATATACTTTAAATTAATAAAAAAAAAACAACAAAAGTACTCATAACATTCATGCATCAAATCCGTATCCACACTGTCAAAATACCCTGCCTGGCCACAAAAAAAGTCATCCTCTGGATGTAACTCAGCCAACAGGTGTGAGCCTTCCATTGGATAATTACTGCCGAAACCACAGCAGAAGGCACGACAACCAAATGTTACAATATGTGTCTTTTGTTTGGCCAGACAGTGTATAATTGAATAAATACATGTTTCTATGGTTTAGAAGGCTCTACCATTATTATTATACCTGGAAATGGACCACAATATAGAAGAAGACAGTTTGTCACCATGATGGTGGCTTCAATCTCTGGCATAATTTAGGAGACTACTACATGAATTATATTGGACGTTGGACGCCCATTTGCGTTCGGTGACCAGCATTCCTAGCTACTGATTTTCACCCAACCTTTAAATACATAAAACATAGCATAAAGAGGCTTAGTGAACGTAGCCGTGAAGGTGTGCACGCATCTGATTGGACCGCACAGCTGGTAAAATGAGAGGCGTCTGGCCTCGTAGTCCAGATATATCCCTAATCTCTTACAGGAAGTCTCAGTATGTAACAATTTAACCTTAGAGTCGTGAACCGCAAAAACATCTTTTTCTGAGAGTTCTAAACACCAAGAGCTCTTATTGTACCCAATGATTGGCTGATCCACGTTCAGGTTTGAATAGCTAATTCCGACGTGAAATTCTCCAGACCCACTGGTCTCCACTTCCCAGTAATGTCTTGAGGGTATGCTCTTGGTGCTTAACACCTGACATGTCTCCATCCTGCCCGGTACTTGCGGGTAACACTGGTCTATCAATGACCACGATGCCATCTTCAAGTCCCTGGAAATAACAATATTATTAGCAGCTGTATTGACGTCCAGTTCAATGTCGGACAAGGAAGACAAAAATAATGGATTCCTTGACTTTAGTCTTGTCACCATATCATCGAAGGCTGTTTGCAAAGTCACTGAAACCAAAACCTCATCCAGGTCACCCACAATTTGGGCCCCTCCATCATACCGCTCTCCATTGCCTTCCATTTCGGCGTTGTAAGTCGCGACTCTGTCCGCTTCTCGTCCTTGCAGAACAGAGAATGGATCGTTCATGTTGCACACCTCCTCAATTTGAAGGATCTTCGCAAACAGCTCGTCTTTCTTTATCTCTAATTCCTGGACCAGATCGGAGATATGGATGAAAACCTGTCCTCTCTGTCTCGAGATTTCACTCAGAACACGTTTCTCGAGAATGTCCAGCTGTTCCTTCATGTCCCTAATCAAGGCCATGACTCGCACTTCCATACTGTTGGCTTGCTCTTCAAATTCTCTCATGCGATCCTTCAAAACGCTAACCCTCTTCTCAGTATCTTTTTTCCTTGAAGTTAGTCGTCCCAGGACTTTTCTCAGTTTCTCTTTCTTCCTCTCCGAAGCCTCGAAGAGTGACTCCACCTGGTGTCCTCTGTGCTCTCTGGAAACATAGCAGGATTGGCAGATGCAGGCATTATGTTGAAAGCAGTAATATCTCAAGAGCTCATTGTGAACAGAGCAGTTCCTGTTCTCCAGTAAACCGGTGGGCTCTGTTAGGTCATGTCCATCTGTGGTGCTGTGCACACTCAGGTGCATCTCACACAGGTAGATGGCGCAGTGTAGGCACGTTTTGGCTGTTGGACGCTCACAGTATGTACAAGTCCTGTTTTGGCTGGTCACGGGCTGAGATACACGGAGTCGTTCAGCAATGTTCCTCAACTTCCAGTTTATTTTCAGCTCGGGTCTTATCCTGAACCTTTGCCTGCATTCCGGGCATGACGACTCCCTCTCCTCCTGATTGTCCCATGTCCTCTTTATACATTCCCGGCAATAGCTGTGTCCACAGCTCAGAGTCACAGGATTCGTAAAGATGTCCATGCAGATTGAACAGTTTATATCCTCTCCTAGATTTGCAGATGCCATCTTTCAACCGGACGCATAGGGTTATCGTGAGCTGCAGGAAACCAGCAGACTCCGTCTTGGCATATCTGACCCACAATCAAGGTGTGGAGTAGAGCTGATCCCATGTTATCGTTCCTTGTTAATTGCTAATCCTGTAAATCAGAGGACGCATTTTACAGACATGTTGTAAATAACTGCAGGATAGCTATGCCTTAGATCTCTTGGAGCTAAAGCATTGATTAATCGTGAAATTCCTGCTTCCAAATTCTAACGTATACCTGTGGCACACTATATAGACGAATGCAATCCCTAATGACTCGTTGAAGAATTCCGATGGTCATGGATTTCGACCAAATCCATGAAGATGCATCATCTTTAAAATGTGGCTTCTTCCTACTCTTTGTCCTTTTCCTCTGCAGGTAGTTTACGAAATTTGCATTCCCAAACATACCTGCAAATTCCCCATAACGTATTCCTATTCGTAATACTGGACAGTGGTGGGACACGTCATATGATGATTTTCATGGATTACCCAACTGTTGGGGTCTAGACTGGGGATCTCATACTCTGGCATCCTCCAGGTGTTGATGGTCTACAATTTCCAGATTCGTTGAATGAAATAATGGCGATGGCCAAGGATCCATGGGAGTTGTAGTTCAGCAGCAACTGAGAGGCCAGTTGTCACCGGATCGCTGGAGCTGGTGGGAAGAGAAAAGGAAGGGGGCACTCCTCACATCCTGGCTACTTTATAAATGTAAAGTGGTCAAGATGAGTTGAGTGTCCCTTTAACAGTTCTAAATCTACCACCGTATATAAGCAAAGGCGAATAAAGGGTTAATGTCACATATTTAAGGAAGTACGGGGATTGGTTTTTCCCGTAATACTCCACTGCCAGGAACAAGATTCCGCGATAGATATCGGTATGATGCTTTCAAGGTTAAACATAAGATATACATATATATAATCTCTGTTTTTCTTATCCATAGAAATGAAATGCAAAGGAGGTTCAATGGCTGACACCAGGAAATGGAACGGCAAAAAAAACATTGGACCTGCCATCGATAAGATTTTTATCTCGTCAGTTTTATGGTTCTTCATAAAATCAAAAAAAATAGAAGTGTTAAAAGTGGTTAATTAAGGTTTATGTTCTGAGAAAAAGCAAAACTAATGAAAAGTGAGTCTTGTTCACCAGCAGAATATGTCAACGACCAAAAGGTCAAGAGTGTCATCTGTCCACTCAACCCAACCTCTCCCTCTATGTAGGGCAGTGATGATGCTCACATTGTTTGTAAACTTTGGCTGTCCATGATGCTCAGGCACAATAAATGTCATGAGAAACCAACTAACACCAACAATTACAGTTCAATTTCAATGTTTGACCATTGGTTCTTTCTGTAGACCCTGAAATTTAAGTCTACTCAGTAAAGTCACTGGTCAGTATTGAAGAGTAAGGCCTGGTTGACTTACTTGTTCGAATATAACAGATATGAGATACATTATTTATGTGTTTATCTCTAGATGGTCATACCAATTTTTCATAATGTTATGTCTTCATCCAGTTACTTAGATACTGAAGGAGGCCATTTTGAAGAGGTTTTTCCATGATTGTTCCTCACTTACAAATTACTGATTTGGATGGTGATTCCAGAAAAGAACCCTTAGACAACACTACAGACTTTAATCTTGGATGACCAGCCTCATGCCCTCTGGCATTTGCTAGACTATATTGTCCAGTTCCTTATTATTCAAGACCCAGAATATAAATATAGAAGGTGTAGCCCGATACTAACTGGGGGATGCTCCGTATGGCATCTCCTCACTAGTGTCCCATAGCGTTGTTCCACCATTCCAAGCCAGTAGGTCATGCTAACATCCCCCAAGTTGTCTGAATGACCGGTGGGGCCGAATCATCCCAATTCATCCTAGAAGATGTTGTGTAGAATGTACAAGTTGACCATGGTGGCAAAACCCACGTAAGTTTTCATTTTGTTATTGACTTAAATTTCAAATCTGAAAATATTTAGTCTCCTGATCCCATATGTGGATTTCTCCGTTGAATGTTCAGTTTTTTACGCGTCATAACTCCGATTCTCTCCATATTTTTCATCATTACTGGTCGATAAAGTTAAACAGTTGAATTTGTTTCTTTCGGATTTCCAACTCCGTCGTCTTCTCTTGGGAATGAGAACCGGATTATAAAAAGTCCTCCCGTCGCTTGGCGTCTCTTTAAATGATCACTCTGTGCTTTGACGATTTCGATAATGAGGGACGCGGTTTGATTACCTCTCCATGGATTGTCTTTTTTTTAGATTTCAAAAAACAAAACCTTGTTGTGACATAAATAGCTCCTAAATCTAAGAGGGGAATTGTTAATTAACCGGCATTATCTCTGCTGATTATGAAGAGGTTTTGAGAAGTGAAACTTCATAGAAAATGATCCCTGCCATAAAAAGATGCTGATCTTTAACCTCTTCACTACCAAGTGACTTTCCCAAAAACCACTGTCAGCGACCAGTGATTTTTGGAAAATTATTTTTAATGAATTATACAGTAAGAAATATTAGGGAATATTCCCAGTGTATCCCTTACTGTAATAACCTATTGGCAGGGAGATGTTGCCATCTACTGGCCAAAAGGAGTTACTGCAGGTAGAACTGCAGCTTGTGGCTCTGTGCGTCGGCTGGGGAAAGTCCGATATGTCAGGACATTCTGCAGCCAATTTGCTGATTTTAAACACTATTAGCACCTTGGGCATCATGCCTACCGGGCTAAAACTTTGGGGACACTTTCTTGAGCCCAAAAGCAAACAAACGAATGCTATTTGCAGTCACACAGCATCGCTCCAGATGTTGTTAACATGATCTCGGGCTGCTGTGCTGGTCACTGCTGATCGTGTATTGTGAAGGGACTAAAGATCACAGTAGTGAAGGGGTTAAATATATTTCTTTCCTTATACTAAGGAACGAGTATAAAAAAAACTTAAATGTGTACCTTAAGAGCTACTTTTGAAAAATAAAAATAAGTGTCCTGGCGGGTCTTCTAGCAGTTTCCTATCGTTCCTGGGTATAAAGATCTATATACATGTTCCTGCTTTATAATTAGTTTGACTAGGCAGTTGCCTAAGGCGCCTCTCGTACAGCAATTTGTGTGGAATGTCAGTTTGCACATGATATTCGTGAACATGTTGACACCGTGCACATACATTTATGTAGATACTCGAGTATAGCGCGACCCGAATATAACGCGATGGTTAGAGCTTTATTATGGAAATGAAAGAATACTCAAGACTCGAATATAACGCGCAAAGCAAAATTAAAAACTACTGTACCGATTAACAATTAAAATGCTTCGCGGTTCTCTTAACACAGTCAGACTACCCCTCTTGAATGATTGGCTTATACCAAGCTAGCCCTCTGGCTGTGATGGATCCTACCTCTCGCAAATCCAGGAGTTCCTGAAGTGTTTGCTGGCATCAGGGAGCCCGCATTCACTTCAGGGAGACTTGGGATCCCTGACCAAGTCAAGTTTTTTTTTACATGAGTGTTAGATGTCTCGAATATACCACGACCCCTTAAATTTTAAGGTCAATTATTGTCACCAAAATCTAGCGTTATACTCGAGTATCTACGTTAATTATAATTAGAATAATGAGCCACTTTTTTATGTTTTTTTGTGTGTGGCTCAATCTGTCACTTATTTAACTAATTGTGTTGAAGAAATAACGCAACATCCTTCACAAAATATGTATTTTCTTTTAACATTTTGCCATAAAAATATACATATCTATATGTTTATGGGTCTGGCTATCGTGCTGTTACTAATCTCCGCAGTGCGTTCTTTACTTCTTTATTTCGCAGACTGTATATCAAAGGATTTAACACGGGGATCACCGCTGTATACAGCACCGTGAAGACCTGGTCCAGCACATCGCTCCGCCCTGAGGGTGGTCTCATGTACACGGACACCCCCGTCCCATAGAAGACGAGAAGGACAGTGAGGTGGGAGGAGCATGTGGAGAAAGCTTTCCTTCTGCCCTCCGCCGATTTAATATTCAGGATGACGACGAGGATTTTGACGTATGATATTAAGCTGCACACGAAAGGGCAGAATCCAAAAATGAAAGTCTCCGTGTAGATGAACGCGTGGAATCCTGTGTCGGCGCAGGACAGTTTTGACAGAGCTTTAACGTCGCAGAAGTACTGGTGGATGGTGTTAGAGTGACATAACGTAACGCGAGACGCAAAGCCTGTGACAAATAACGAATTGAAAGCTCCGCAGGCCCACATGGTGAGGACGAGGCGGGCACAGTTCCTCTGGTTTAAAATCAGCGGGTAGTGCAGGGGTTTGCAGATCGCCAAGTAACGGTCGTACGCCATGATGTACAACAAAATGTCCTCTGTGCACGCCATAAATATAAAAAAGTACATCTGTGACAAACACCCCGCGAACGACACAACGGTATCCCCGGACAATAACACGTCCATCAGTTTAGGAACGGTGACTGTTGTGTAACAGATATCTACGCAGGACAGGCTGGACAGGAACAGGTACATGGGGGCATGAAGGTGAATGTCCACGTAGATGACCAAAATAATGACCGAATTCCACATCACGCCCAATAAATAAATCAATAAGAAGACCAGGAAAAGCAGAGGACTCTTCTCCGGGGGACTGAAAAATGCCAAGATGTGGAAATATTTAACAGATGTCTGGTTTTCCATCAATATATTGACACCCTGGGGGGAAAATGGACATTTTATAACATTTTTGTCTCGTTTGTTATTTTCATATTAAATACAGATTTTTCTTCCCTTGCCTCGCATCCAACAACCCTTAGGCTGGACGTCCACTGGCACCGTAGCTGGGCGACTGACTTGGTCACCCAACTACGGACAACGCCATCGGCCGATCAGGGTCGTCCACTGGAAGCGTCTGTGGACGACCCAGATCGGCCGATGGACAGGTAGACCGTCCCGGGATTGTCCGATAATTCCAAATAAATTTGGAAAGATCGCTAGTCTGTTACAGTCACAAAATATCGTCTGAAGTCATCAGATGGTGGACAGATGCAGTGGAAGAGGGCCGATTCACCTGCATGTTGTGGGATCGGTCAGAGAACTTCAGGCGATATCGAATGATCGCACCATCGCACAGATACGGTGCCAGTGGGCGGCCAGCCTGTTTCCCACGCCCGTCTTTTTCTCCATCTCTTCTCCTTCTTTTGGTGTAAAAATTTATTAAAAACGTGTTTTTCAATTCTTTATTTACTTTTTTGCATTCCCACGTACAAATAAACACTCACTTTCCATCACTCAAGATATTTTCCAATCGATTTATGTTGATCTCAATACAAGATATTTAATATTTACCTTTTCTGATTGGTTGGAAATTCCGCATTTTCTATATTAAAGGGACACTACCACTTACATAAGCTGTTACTAGACTACACGTGCATCACAAACAAACACATTATAAAACACATGCTGCTGTTTATTCTTTAAATTAATTAATTACATATAAAAAGGAAAAAATAAAGTTAGGTTTTTATCTCACGTGCTGCAACATTTACCAAAATCTTATGGCAAGTCTCTCTGAACAACTGGCCCTTTAAGACACAAATTATGTGACGGTCAAGGTTTAAATATAAAAAAATACTAACGCAAACTTTCAAAAGGTCTTGTAAAAAAATAATAAAAAGGTCTGTTACAGAAAAAAATAAATGCCTTTAAAAAATATTTGGGAATCAAAAGATTTGTCTTAAAAATATAAAAAAAATACATAAAGGTGGTCCAAAAACCCCCCAAAAAACAAAAAGACTTTTTGCTGAAACTGAAAAGAATAAACGGTCGAATACCCCCCCAAAAAAAATAACAATATTTTTTTTACTTTGAAACCTATGGGATTTGCTGGTTTAAACCTGTCGAATGAAAGCACCAAAAATCAGGACATTTCACTGACACTTCGGTGCTGTTTGGTGTCTCTGAATAGATTAACCATTACTTCTCTATGGGGCAATATCCCTGCTGATCTGCGGCGATCTGCACCGTATTTCGCTGCCGATTTGCCAGTGTTTGACGAATTAACAGCTCAGTGAATAGACGAACTGCCCTGAAATTGCATCGTACGGAGAGATTGACAGTTTGGTGCATTTCGGTGGCAAGTTCACCCCTTAGTGAATAACCCCTTTTGTTTTTATTTAGTTTTAGTCACAAAAAAAAATTTACTCGACCAAACCTCTGCCGAAATTTATTAGTTGACGAAATTTACACTGCCTGTGACTAGTCAGAAATCCAGTATTTCCTACAGACATGAAGTCACAAATAATGAGACCGCCAAAACATAAATTAAAAAATAATACCAATACAAAAATTCTATAGAAATATTCTCTAATTATTTATAATGAATTTAAATAATTGCCTAAAAATATGTTTTACAATTCATTTTTCGCTCCCATCGGATGCTTTTGGTAGAATCGGCTTATTGTTATGGTTGAAGATTATATCTGCCTCAAATTCTAAATGTGGAATAAAAACCAAAAGGACAGCAGGGCGTTCTGCTTATTTAATCACTTTTCATAAGAACTTTTAAGCAGAATAATATTTTAAGTATAATAAAAAAATTCCTGTCGCCATATCTCATCCAGTGTGTTTGAGATATACGTGTTCCTTAAATGTTATGATAATCATTATATCTCAAAGTGGAAGCAGCAGAGGATAGATTAGATTACTTTATTATTATATATTATTTTATTTATTATTTTTTGGCTTATGAAAGCTATTATGATTTATCTCTTAATTTTCTCAGCTATTAACAAATACTGTAGTGTATAAAAACTGTATATTATTTTATTCAGGAGAGCTTTTGATTCTTTTCTATATATAATATTTATTATTATATAATTTTATTATTTTTTGGCTTATGAAAGCTATTATGATTTATCTCTTAATTTTCTCAGATATAACAAATACTGTAGTGTATAAAAACTGTATATTATTTTATTCAGGAGAGCTTTTTATTCTTTTCTATATATAATATTTATTATTATATTATTTTATTATTTTTTGGCTTATGAAAGCTATTATGATTTATCTCTTAATTTTCTTAGATATAAAAATACTGTAGTGTATAAAAATGATATATTATTTTATTTAGGAGAGCTTTTGATTCTTTTCTATATATAATATTTATTATTATATTATTTTATTATTTTTTGGCCTATGAAAGCTATTATGATTTATTTCTTGATTTTCTCAAATATAACAAATACTGTAGTGTATGAAAACTGTATATTATTTTATTCAGGAGAGCTTTTGATTCTTTTCTATATATAATATTTATTATTATATTATTTTATTATTTTTGGCTTATGAAAGCTATTATGATTTATCTCTTAATTTTCTTAGATATAAAAATACTGTAGTGTATAAAAATGGTATATTATTTTATTTAGGAGAGCTTTTGATTCTTTTCTATGTATAATATTTATTATTATATTATTTTATTATTTTTTGGCTTATGAAAGCTATTATGAGTTATCTCTTAATTTTCTCAGATATAACAAATACTGTAGTGTATAAAAACTGTATATTATTTTATTCAGGAGAGCTTTTGATTCTTTTCTATATATAATATTTGTTATTATATTATTTTATTCAGGAGAGCTTTTGATTCTTTTCTATATACTGTATAATATTTATTATTATATTATTAATAATAATATTTATTTTTTGTACCATGACTTAGTTTATGTATAGATTTAGAAAATCACATATTTATAGGCCCAATAGATTAACATTATTTATATGGATTTGATTATCAAACGCTGCATTTCTGGAAGGAACATATCACCTGTGTATCCAGCCCAAGACTTTTTTATCTTCATATTTTTATTTTAAATCGATCTAGGGTACCTGGTCCTCCTGAGGGCCGTCCTGTTCTTTTCTCACAATGTATCTGATTCAGCAAAATAACAGTAAATGGGATCCACCAGTTGAGAGATTTCTGCTCTTTCTGTCCTGTTCTAATTTCTCTTCTTCATATACTTTAAGGAAATGACCCCAGAGGGACGGATGTCTCTGTTATATGGTTATCCATGATGTGTCCCCTTTTATCTTGAGATTAATTAATACTCCAGAGTCCCATATAACTCCTCTAAATATAACATTAAAATAAAACTGGAGCCAATGTACAAATTGTGAATAATACAACACATTACTGGGATATCTATATCATGTGTGTTCGATGACTTGCTGTTTACTAAGGTTTTCTGATTTTTTTGGGGGGATAATTTTTGGGCATTCACAGACTTTTAGACTTAACTTTGACATTTATTGTTCTGTAACTATAACAGGGTAACATGATTTTATTGGAATAAAGGATAAACCGCAATATATTTCTTCCCGGTGAAATATTTTATCATTAAATTAAGCTGACATTTCTGAAAGTAAGGTTTAGATTTTTGGTTTCTCGTTGACTATGACCTATATCACCTCATATGTGACATTATTATTATTATTATTATCCTTTATTTATATTGTGCCACATATTCCGCAGCGCTTTACAAGATCAGGGTACAAGGGGGTTGATACATTGGAATACCACACATGGATGATACGGCCTGATTCAGGGGACCCTGTACCCAAGGGAACTTACAATCTATGAGATGTACAAGTATTTTGTGAGGTAGTGTTGGATGTCTTTTGGGTGTCTTTCACAAGGACACTCGCTGGTGGTGTCTTCTGAGTGGGATCGAGTCGTCTCTCCGTGATTGTAGAGCAGTGACCTGGTGGTTTGGTTGAACCCGCTTCCCGTAAAGTCGAGACTTGCTTCTCCACAGTTGTATTGGAGGGATGTGCTGAACGGGATTTAGACTTGCTTCTCCACGGTCGAAGGGTAGAGACATTACCACTGGACTCTACAGCCAATATTGTGTGGTAGCAAGTATGTAACGTTAGGTGTCTCGCCCAAGGACAATTACAGGAGAGGTGCTCTGGCCAGGATTCCAACCTGGGTCTCCACGGTTACTTCTAGTGATGTTACTTCTACCCCCATCCAGCTGGTGCATTCTTCACTCTTTCAAGCAGAAGTACAACTCTACAATATTATAAACCTGTATTGGCTGTAACGCTATGGCACGTGTTTTCTGAATATAGAAAATTCATCAGGTCTCTCTGTCTTGATACTTGTTTCCAGTTGTGTTCGGATAATTTTGAAAACATGTCTCTCTCTAGTGAGCACACATACCTCCCACCACACAAAGAGACACCTTCTGATTGGATCTGCTCCCAAAACTGCCCTAACATTTTCCTCCAGTTTTAATTGGTCATCAAAAATGTCAGTAGATCTTCCTCATAGTTTTAGTCATAGTTTAGCTTATTTAGTTTAAGTTTATTTTTCATCACTGGGAAAAAATGTAGTCGACAAAGTCTGTGACGAAAACTATTAGGGCCTGATCACAACCTGGACGTTAAAGATGAGACGCAAATGGAAAACAATTGTGCTTGCAGTTTTTCATTTGCGGCTCACGTTTAACGTCCGGATTACGACCTTGTTGCTTTGCCAGCAGCTTAAGTCATAATACTGCTGCTATCTGCTTCAGGAGGCCATAAGACTCTATGGAGTTGGAGGTGAGTTCACAAGAAAGAGATCCAATCAGGTGGCTGAGGGATAGGCAGAGCAAGGTAGTGGTGGATCGCGCCGCGTTCTCCACTGAGAGATCTGAAGTGTACACGGGATTTCTGGGTGGGTTTAGATTTGTGTGTTAAGGGATTTCTCATCAGCACAATCACATAACACCAGGATCTGATTTTTTTTTCTTCTTTTCAGAATAACATCAGATGCAGATGGAGAGTGATGTAATAGCTTGTTCTCTATCTGCCGCAACCCCATTAGCGTCTCCCGTACAAAGTATAAGCGACGCTAATGTTCATTAACCTGACGCTACCTCTGAGATGCAAGCTGAGCTTGCGTTTTCGGGTGGAACAAGAGGAATAAAGAAATAAGCACATCACTTGAGCCGTTACGCGTTATGGCTCGAGAGCTGTGCTTTTTGGCCAGGTTGTGATGAGGACTTTAACGCTGTACTGCTGTAGAGAACCATTTCTGAGTTCATGTATTAAATTTGTATGTCATGTTGTAGAAAACCAAATGAGCAAATATTCAATAATACAGAATACTTGCAGCAAATAAATACTGACTGTGACAGACCCAGGCTGCAGGGGTTAAATATTTCTCTGGGGATCTGTTTTGCTTGGGGTTAATGGAAAATTCCTACAGGGGTCTAGGCATAATGGCTGGTTACCCCAGAAACAACTACCTTTGGTCCATTAATGCCCTATCCCCTGATGTCTGTGAATTATTCCCTCTGTATTAGCTCACTTCACTCTCTGTATAGTCTGTATAGTGTAGAAATATTCCTTTGTTTTACCTGCTCCCCCCGCTTCTCCTCCCAGAAGGTCCCATTGTCCATTGATTTGAAGGTCCAATACCCTGTACAGTTATTTGATCTGTCGATCTAATCTGGTTGTAATCATGAAGGGGGTTGTCCTCAGACTGATATAGCTGTATGTTTTTCAAATAAAAGAGTTAGTTCTGCTTTGCTGCTCTGAACACTGGTTGTGCTTGGTGATTTGGGGTAAATCTTCCATATTTTGTTGTTGAAGTTGCTGGATTTCGGACGCCATTTTGGAGAAAGCCATAGTTTGACGGAGGCACACAGTCGGTGTGCCAGGCCGTCTGTCACACTGATGGATATGTGTTTTATAATTTCTAAATTCTAGTGACAGAATGTTAATCAGTGACAAAAAGTGTAAAATCTTATCAATGAGGTTAGTGATGTCAAAACTGTACAGTAAAGTTTATAAAACATGTAATAAAATATACAAAAAAATCTGTTTCTGCAAATTAGAAGGAAAATACATTCAGATTATTTTTTACGTCATTTCATTAAATTAACTTAATCTGTAACAACAAAGATGCAACGATACTGCATTACTATTTATTAACGCAGGCAAGAAGAAACTCTTGTTTCTTAAATTGGGTATCTCAAAGGCTATGACTTTCTGTTCCCCGAGATCCTCATCAAAGCATGTTTTACTTCTTTATTCCGTACACTATATATTAAGGGGTTCAATGCAGGTGTCACCGCGATGTACAGCAGAGAAAGCATCTGCTCTGACAAATGTGAGTGCTGGGCTATGGGTCTCATATAGACGATTACCCCTGTGCCGTAGAACAACAGGAGAACAGTAAGGTGAGAGGAACATGTGGAGAACGCCTTGCTTCGCCCGTAAGTGGTCTTTATCTTCAGAACGACTCTAAGAATTTTGAGGTAAGAGGTTAAGCTCAGGAGGAACGGAAAACACCCAAATAGCAATATATCTACATAAATTACAATTTGAAACACAACATCAACACAGGAGATGTTCAACAAAGCCTTCAGCTCACAGTAGAAGTGATGAATAGTGTTGGAATGACACCAGGATACAGGTATCAACCACGTTAATACAAAAGCATTTATAAATCCAAGCGTCCAGCTGAAGACCAAAATAAACACGAATCTTGCCTTGCTCATGATAAGAGGATAATGTAGGGGGTTGCAGATGGCAACGTAGCGGTCGTAAGCCATGGAGGAGAGCAAAATGATTTCGGTACTGGCCATAAACGTGAAGAAGAACATCTGAGTGAGACACTGCACTAAGGACACCGAACTGTTTTTAGAGATTAATATGTCCATCAGCTTGGGAAGAGAGACCGTCATGTAGCAGATGTCCACAAAGGACAAATTCCAGAGGAAGCAGTACAAGGGGGTGCGTAAGCGAGGGTCAACACAAATTAACGTTACGATAATTAAATTTACTAGAAGTCCGAAGAGGTAAAGGAATAAGGTCAGGAACAGGAAGGGATTCTTGCCGGTACTCTTGGCGAATGGAATGATGTGGAACACCTTGATAGATGTCTGGTTCTCCATCAAACTAGCATCATTCCACCTAAAACTACATACGGTTTAAAGAAATCTTATTTTCTGGAAGATAAAATTAAAAAAGATATTAAAATTACCTGTAGACAACTGATTTTTTATACAAAACACAGAATATAAATGTTAAATATTATTAAAATGTAGTTGTCACAGTCATTATATTTAATCAGATACTTCTACGATATTGACACGCCTAAAAAACAAACTGCATGAATTGCCTTTGTGGTATATTTATATATTTTTATTTATTTATAAAGGATTTTACCAGGAAGGATACATTGAGATTTCTCTCGTTTTCAAGTATGTCCTGGGTTCAAGAACGTTGAAATGTTACAGAAATACAAAGTAATCAAATGCAAGATATTAAAAAAAACAAATAAACAGAACAGAAAATAAATATGTAGGAAATATATTCACTATGTTACATGTTTACAGGTGCATTCTGTATATAGTCACTGTGTTACATGTTTACAAGTGCATTCTGTATATAGTCACTATGTTACATGTTTACAGGTGCATTCTGTATATAGTCACTATGTTACATGTTTACAGGTGCATTCTGTATATAGTCACTATGTTACATGTTTACAGGTGCTTTCTGTATATAGTCACTGTGTTACATGTTTACAGGTGCATTCTGTATATAGTCACTTTGTTACATGTTTACAGGTGCATTCTGTATATAGTCACTGCGTTACATATTTATAGGTGCATTCTGTATATAGTCACTGTGTTACATGTTTACAGGTGCATTCTGTATATAGTCACTGTGTTACATGTTTACAGGTGCATTCTGTATATAGTCACTGTGTTACATGTTTACAGGTGCATTCTGTATATAGTCACTGTGTTACATGTTTACACGTGCATTCTGTATATAGTCACTGTGTTACATGTTTACAGGTGCATTCTGTATATAGTCACTGTGTTACATGTTTACAGGTGCATTCTGTATATAGTCACTGTTACATGTTTACAGGTGCATTCTGTATATAGTCACTGTGTTACATGTTTACAGGTGCATTCTATATATAGTCACCTTGTTACATGTTTACAGGTGCATTCTGTATATAGTCACTTTGTTACATGTTTACAGGTGCATTCTGTATATAGTCACTGTGTTACATGTTTACACGTGCATTCTGTATATAGTCACTGTGTTACATGTTTACACGTGCATTATGTATATAGTCACTTTGTTACATGTTTACAGGTGCATTCTGTATATAGTCACTATGTTACATGTTTACAGGTGCATTCTGTATTGAGGTATGTTAATAGGGAGCTCTTGAGTGACTTAAGACTGGGGGAAGATTTGATGGCGTCTGGGAGGTTATTCCATAATTGTGGTGCTCTGTAGGAAAATGAGGATCGAGCCACTGTCTTTTTGTATTGTGATATTGCAAAAGGTATTAATGGAAAAGTATGTCTTTTTGCTGATGACACAAAGATTTGCAACAGGGTTGACGTTCCTGGAGGGATCAGCCAAAGGACAAATGATTTAGGTAAACTAAAAAAATGGTGGGAGCTGTGGCAATTGAGTTTTAACGTGGATAAGTGCAAGATAATGCACCTGGGACGTAAAAACCCAAGGGCTGAATATAGAATATTTGATACATCTGAGGAAAGGGATTTAGGGGTTATTATTGCAGAGGATCTAAGGGTAAGTAGTCAATGTAATAGAGCAGCAGGAAATGCTGGCAGAATGCTTGGAAATGCTGGCAGAATGCTTGGTTGTGTAGGGAGAGGTATTAGCTGTAGGAAAAGGGAAGTGCTCATGCCACTGTACAGAGCACTGGTGAGACCTCACTTGGAGTACTGTGTGCAGTACTGGAGACCGTATCTCCAGAAGGATATAGACATCTTAGAGAGAGTTCAGAGAAGGGCTACTAAAATGGTGTATGGCTTGAAGGAGAAAAGTTACCAAGAAAGGCTTAATGATCTTAACATGTACAGCTTGGAAAAAAGACGAGACAGAGGAGATATGATAGAAACATTTAAATACCTAAAGGGAATCCACAAGGTAGAGGAAGGGAGTATATTTAAAAGGAAACAAAGTAGCAAAACAAGAGGACATAGTCTTAGATTAGAGGGGCAAAGGTTTAAAAGTAACATCAGGAAGCATTATTTTACTGAGAGGGTGGTGGATACATGGAACAGCCTTCCAGTTGAAGTGGTTGAGGCCAAAACAGTTATTGAATTTAAGCAGGCATGGGATAGGCATAAGGCTATCCTAAACAAAAGATAAATCCAGGTAAAGTATCCATGTAATTGGGCAGACTAGATGGGCCGAAAGGTTCTTATCTGCCAACATTTTTCTATGTTTCTATGTTTCTATGGTATTGCAAGTAATTTGCAGGTCCTGGATCGGAGGTTATAGAATGAGAGAACTGCTAGGGGAAGCAGCCTATTCAGGTAGGGTGGTAGCTTCCCAGAAAAGCTCTTAAACACCAGGTTGGAAAGGTGAAGGGTGCGTCTAGATATCAGCGACGGCCAGTTTAGCTCTTTTAACATGTCGCAATGGTGGGTCATGTAGTTACATTGTAGCACAAAGCGGCAGAAAGAGTTATACAATGTAATAAGTTTCTGGAGGTGTGTTTGAAGGCGGCTGCATACACTACATCTCTGTATTCTTTCTTACCGCGGGGCTCAGGCAGGATTTGTTTCTGTACAGGGCACCTAGTTTGGGGTAAAGTTTAGATGAGAGTTTTTCGATGTGGGGCAAAAGGATAGATTTGGGTCTAACCACATACCTAGATATTTGAGAGAAGCGACTGCGTTCAACATGTCATTTGATTTTGTCCTGACACATAGATGGGGTGTTTGCAATTTGAGTAGTTTAGATTTTGTACCAAAGAGCATTGTAACAGTTTTGTCAGTATTTAGAAAAGGTTTGTTATCTTTGATCCACTTTTCTACCTCTGTGAATTGTTCTTGCAGCGCGGCCTCCAGCTGCGGGAGATTTAGGTTGGCAATTTTTTTAATCTCATTTATTAATTTATAGTATCATCTCATTTATAATTATACAATTTATATATTTTTTTATTTTTATATGGTTGTATATTTAATACTTTATAAAGTCTTAATTTCTGTAAGGAAAAAAATAAAAAGATATTAAAATAACCAACTGAAAATAATATAATAGAATATAAATGTAAAATATTATTTAAATTGAAGCGTCACAGTCATTATATTTCATTACAGGATTTTTTTTCAGACACAGAAACATTTTTCTGTGTTCACGGCGCACCTAATGGTCAAAACTATGGTCAATGCAGAGTCTCAGAAATAAGTAAACCTGCAAAAACAGTTATCTCGCACCACCTAGTGGTTACGTATGTTGTTGCAGAAAAATAAAAATAAAGTAAATCAGGGTGTATGAATTAAAACATTTTATGAATCCAGCAGCTGTCGTCACGAAGTTGGTGGTATATCCCTTGTCCCTGCCACCACAAAACAGTCTTCAAATAGTATCGTTTGCTGGTCAGCTCTTCTTTCAATCATTCATGTGCCTCGAAGAAAGAAAAAGTGCAGATGGCTTTAAAAGTGTATATTAAGAATAATCTGATAATTACCACTCACATGTTGAGGAGCCCTCAAAGATATGGCTCAGTCTAATAGGCATGCACAGGGGGTGTGCCTGGTGGGCCTAGGCACACCCTAATGTCGGGTGAAGAGCTCCTCTTTCACCTCCTACATTGATATTTTAGATGTCCCTTATCTGGTTCATGATGAAAAGCATAAAAACTGACAGTATCTCCGATTACAGGCTTCTTATTGCTAATGAAAAATGTGTATTTTGAGCAAAATCTTCAAAATTGTTCCATTGGTGCAAACCCTAATGTAACGGGCTGCGCACCCCAATGCTCAGTCTGTTATGCCTTTGGACCCATAGAGGCGATCCCCCCTTCTTGTATGAGGTTCCGTCCTTTGTAAAGTGCTGGAATCCCACAGGGAAGCTCAGCAATCCTCTAAATCAATAACAAAGCAATGTGCGGCACTTAAAGGTATTCAGTAAATAAGTAAGACAAAAATCTACTCACATGTTAAGGTGTCTTAAAACAGACACCAATTTGACAGTCACCGGTGACTTAAAGGAGCACCGGACCTCCCATCATCCGCAGTCGCCTCTATATATATACACCAAAGACCGGTAGCAGGTTAAACTGTAACTATTTATTAAATAAAATAAATGCATTAAATAAATAACATCATCAAAATGCGTTTCGCTAAAATAAGATTAGCTTCCTCAGTTGGTCAACAGAAGATACAGACAAATTGGTTTGGACTAGGCTTGTGCACCGATTTTTTTTTTCAGTTCGATTCGGTTCGATTTTTCGGATTTTTTAACTTTTCGATTCGGCTCGTTTCGACCGATTTCGGTTTCAATTCGATTCGGTTCGGCCCGTTTTTCGGGTACTTTTTTTTTCGGAATATCGACCATTTTTCGTATTTTCGTGTCACTGTGCTCGGTTTTTGTATCGACTTTTCGTAATTTTGGAAATTTTCATTTTTCGGAATTGCACATTTTTCGGAATATCGACCATTTTTCGTATCATTTTGCCCGTTTTTGTATCGACTTTTCGTTTTTTCGAAAAATTTTCGTTCTTCGGAAAATTTTCGTTTTTCGGAAAATTTTCGTTTTTCGGAACATCTGTTCTCGTTTGACACATTTCAAGTCCATTCGAAAAATCCGAAAATATTTCGTTTCGGCTCGGAAAACATTTCGGATCTGAAATTTTCGGATCTAAAATTTTTCGGAAATTCGGCCGCATCCGAAAACACGAATCGGGAAATTTCGTGAAAATTCCGAAATTCCGAAACCCGAAACGCACATCCCTAGTTTGGACTCACATCTGGATTTTATGGTTGCGGAGACTGTATCAGTTGTAGAAAATCGCATAATATCAAAAGACATATTACTACATTCTGTGTTGGTCAAAACAACCATAAAATTAGAGACAAATTAACCTGTTTCTCAAAATACCTCATTTATGTGCTACGATGCCCTTGCCATAAATATTATGTAGGTAAAAGCACACGGGCACTACAGGTCCGGGTGAATGAGCACATTAATAATATCCTTAAAAGTTATGAAAAACACAGTGTCTCTAATCATTTCAAACTTAAACATAATAACAATCCAATAGGTTTAGAATTTTTTGGCATTGAGAAAATAACCAAAAACTGGAGAGGAGAAGATCTTGATTTAAAATTGGCAAAAACTGAAATGAAATGGATTTATAAATTAAACACTCTTGAACCAAATGGCTTAGATGCCGATTTTGAGATTTGTCACTTCCTTTAATAATTTTATTTTTTAAAGATTTTTAATTATTTTTAATATAAATTTTTCATTAATCATAGATTGGGTCCATTATTATGTATTTTCTGTATTATCAATTATGGCACCCATCGAGTACAGTGCTATACATTAAAGCATTGCAAGTCACCCATTTAGATAAAGTAAGGTTAATATTGTTAATTGTATCAAGAGATCCTGATTTTATATGACTGCTTAGCCCTATGTTATTCTGTTATGCTCCACAGCGAAGATAGCGTTAACCAACAGTGTTATTGGTTGTCTTTAGCGCTTCCTTATAATTATGCCAAGCAAGGATGCACGAAATGAAGACCCGATACAGTATAAAAGAAACCGGAAGTCTCATTCGAAAGACACAACCTCTTTTTGGAACATTTTGGAACGCACATTGAAAACCGGAACTGGACTTGATATCCGGTCACGTGACCGGAAGTCACGCAGTGAAACGCACACCGGAATCGTAGCTGACACGCATATGCGATTGAGAACTACAGGTGCTAACTGTCAGCCGTTATCAAGCGGCTATTTAATGGATGTATGTGAACGTTTTTTATTTTACAGGACTGAGGAAGCCTACAGTTTGAGTAGGCGAAACGCGTCTCAATTGCATTATATTGTACTTTTAGAATAAATTCTCAACAAGATTTCCAGCTTGAGATCTGCTTATTGGTTTTTGCATGCATTCCTACTGAGCCACTAATCTTAGAGGCTCTTAAGAACGTGAGTGCCCATTTGTTACCAACTATTGTATTTTGGGAACGCTGATATCTGAGCAATGGAGATTTCTTCTTTTTTTAAGTCTTAAAGAAGTCATCTATGGTCAAATCCATCGCTGATTCAAGTGTTAAGAACCCTGATGATTTACTCACAAGGGGTGTGACCCCCCAGAGTGGTCGAAAGGCGCTACCATCTGAGCCGATAGGGCTCTACGTGTGTGAGTTGTTAGTTATACTATTTCAATCCTTCGTCTCATTCATGTGTTTACCTAAACGTTATTTGCACCATGGAGTTGTTATTATTCTTTACCACTAGGTTTCATCAACCATGATTCCTATACAAGATTATCCAGATTCATTGTTGAAAATTCCCACTTTTTTTTTGAGAAAGGATTTTACCAGGAAGGATACATTGAGATTTCTCTCGTTTTCAAGTATGTCCTGGGTGGTGAGTATGTACCGTTAGGTGTCTTGCCAAGGACACTTACTGGAGAGGTGCTCTTGCTGGGATCGAACCCATGACTCCACAGGCTCTCTCCATGCAGAGCGGTGACATTACCTCTACTCCACCCAGCCGGTACTTAACTTCCAAGTTAAGTGCGCTCACACTGGGTCTAGTACCCATTTTTTTCTTTCATAATTATTGTAAAGGTTATACATAAGTGTTTTGAGCTGCGTATTTATATCTGCTAGCGCCATTTATCTCTCTATTTTTTTCTTGATTAAATTAGCAAAACAGTTTGTGTGAATGTTTGAAAAGTGAATCGCTGTTTGCAAAGAAACTACTGAGCGAAAATGTCTGAAATTTACATATGATCCAATGAATGATAATAAAAAGGGCTGTTACAGAAAAAATAAGTAAAGTTAAAAAAAACAAAAATCGGACTTTTAAAAAAAACTAAAATCCAGAAAAATGCTTAAAATATCCTAAAAAATCTATAAATAAAGAGACTCTTTACTGCAGAATTTTAGAATGAACGGTTTATTAGATATTGAATTAAAATGGGAATATTTTTAACATTGAAGTCTATGGGATTCTCCTGAATAAACCTGCCGAATTAAACCACCGAATGGCAGGGCATTTCGGGAACCTTTCACTGCTGGTTTGTGTTCTCTGAATAGCCGAAGCAGTGCTTTTTCATGGGGATTTCACTGCCCTCGAACAAGCACCGAACAGGCACCGTATGTGCAGGCAATTCGCCAGGATTTGGCGAATTGCCTGCTCTCTGAATAGCCGAATGGCCAGGAAAGGTAACCGAACGCTGATTTTCAGCGTTCGGTTACCTTTCTCAAGCAATTCGGATCTCTTTGAATTACCCAGTATATTTCATTAGATTATTCTACAACATTGACAGGCCTAAAAAAATTGCCTATTTTGTGATAATCCTGGTTTGGCAATTTGTTTAATCATATATATTAATTTATAGTAGCCCCTTCATTTTTAATTACACAATTATTTATATATTTTTTTGTATTTCATAGTGGTGTATTTCTATCAATGCCTGATTTATGAAATGCGTTGTAGTTACAACATATGCAAAATATTACATTGCATTTCTCTGCAATTTCTTCACACATTAAGTTACAATGATTTTATTTTTTTTAATTAGACTGGCTGTAAAGCAGTTTTACACAAACTATAAATTATAAACCAACTTTTACTTTTTTTGCACTATAATATTTTATCTTTTTATGGTAAGGATAATAGATTTTTTTTAAAAAAAGTTGTTTTATGCGCATTGTACATTCGTTACCCTTGCTCGTCCTGTCCTGTACTTATACCTAATTAATCGGAATGTTCTACAAACTCACTCCCTGCATTTCCAAATTCTAGTAAACCGAAAAATGTAACAAAATCAGGATTTTTGCAATAGGAAAAATTATACTGTAAAAATGATTTAAAAAATATAGCAAATTAAAGTAATATTTGCAGCTTTGCTGACAGATTTTTGCACAATGAACCTGTAAAATAAAATAAAATAAGTGTTAATCAGCAGAAAATCCATATCTGAATAAATCTCACACATTTTTCTCTTACTGCCAGGGGGGAAATCATTTGGCGTCAGAATAAATCACAGTAGATGCATCAGGGTAAAACCAGAGAATTATGTAATTGCCCGCAGCTTTGTTATCTCTTTTTATGGGCCGCGTCCTCACATCTAGGGATCATTCTCTTAATGATGCACCTGGTCTTCAGGGCTTTAATAATGTTACTCATGATTACATTATTATGTTCATCGTCCCCAAAGCTCAGGAACCTGCTGTGTATACGCTTATTCTCGACTTTCGTTGAAAAAGTAGGAAAAATAGCTAAAATGCTCCTCTAAAAGGTGGCTTTAACGCCAAAACCTGCCTTTATTTATTGTCTTTATTAAACAACATCATCAAACGGTGATTTTATCCATTACACCTGTGTGTCCGTATGTGAAAAATGGCGGCATCGCATCCGCCGTGAAACCCAAATAAACACCTTCTCAGAGCATCAGGGTTTTGGCCACAAACACGAAAGACGTCAGAAAATAAAACTACAAAACGTACAGAGTGAATGTTAACTCATCGACGCTCTGTACTGGTCAGATCCAGCTGTTACCCGCGTCACAAGATGTGATACGTCCGAGGATATGACATGAACAAATGATGGGTTCTCCAAATGAAACCATGAATGAGAATTTCTATGTGTCTATTGAGTTGCTCGGTAACGCTTAGTCAATTTAATGATGGCGGAGCTCATTGTCATGGAACCAGATACCGTATTTGTTTTCCCCCTATGCTTTTACTCTGAATGGATTATTCCACTCTCCCTGTCTAACCCCTCATAGTTGGTTTGGTCCAGCCCCATTTCCTGCTTCTGCAGCTGCTAATCCCCCAGTCTAATCATAGACGCAGTCAGCAAGCCTCTGTCTGCACCGGGTGATTGTTTTTACCGTCCTCCCATAACAAAGGTACCCCTGAGAAGCCCTCTCTTACCCAGTGGTGTATTTAGGTTTTCTGCTGCCCTAGGCCTGACTAAATTTGTGCACCCCCTAATTTAAATTTGACGCACCCCTTCCTGTCAAGGGCACACCTCTTCCTGGTTAATCCCCACCCTTCCTCTTTAAGCTCCACCTTTTCCTCTTAGAGCTCCGCCTTTTCCTCTCTTTATATTAAAAGTGGATACCAAGTGCCTACTTGTATATTTTGTATACCATTTCAAATGTATCTATTGAGATAAATAAAATTATGAAATGTTTAAATTCAAGCATTTTTACAAAGAACAGCCACGCATGTCAAGTATACTGGATCACAGCCGCTCTAATTGGTTGAACAATAAAATCCACAGAAACGTGCACTGCATATGAGCGTATCACAGAGCTGCACAGCAATAAAACCCACAGAAATGGGCACTGTGTATGAGCATATCAGAGCTGCACAGCAATAAAACTCACAGTAATGCGCACTGTGTATGAGCGTATCCCAGAGCTCCAGGGCAATAAAACTCACAGTAATATGCAGTGTGTATCACAGAATCCACAGCAATAAAACTCACAGCAATGCAATGTGTGGTGTGTGTCAGCGTATCAGAATCCACAGCAATAAAACTCCCAGCAATGCAATGTGCGGTGTGTATGAGTGCATCAGAATCCACTGCAATAAGACTCCCAGCAAACCGAGTGTATATGAGCACACAGCAATTATGCTGTGGAGCCATCTTGTCAGCAGTGGGGTGACACTGCCAGAGGGTGCACTGTAGCTTTGATTCCCTTCCCGGTGGGTGTTCAGTCCAGAATAGAGTCTGTGTTAACGAAAGGGCGGGCAGCTGCGCGCGTGCGTTTCACGTGGTTCAGCCAGTCATGTGGTACTGAGACTCAGAGAAATGGCAGTGAAATGCCCTGCTGTTCGGTGGTTTCAATCAGCAGGTTTATTCAGGCGAACCCCATAGGTTTCAATGTTAAAATTATTCCCGTTTTTATGCAATATCTAATAAACCATTTGTTTTTTTAATCTGCAGTAAAAAGTCTTTACTTATTGATTTTTTTTAGTACCTTTTAGTCATTTTTCTGATTTTTTTGGGCAAAATTTCCCCCCTTTTTTTAATAGCGGTTTTTCTTTTTTCTGTAACAGAACTTTTTATTATCAATCATAGGATCTTATATGTAAATTCCAGACATTTTCGTTCAGTAGTTCTTTTGAAAACAGCAGGCCACGGGTTTGCGGTGGCAGCATTCAGCGGCCGACTCCATGCACTTTGGGGACCCTGCGGTGAATGGTGAATTCACTGCAGGGTGGGGAAATTTTATTCTCCTAAATGCAGGGAACTACAGAACACCAAAAAGTTGGCGTCATTTCGGTGCTCTGTGAGTAACCCAATTAGTGGTGAGGTTTTTTGCTGCCTCCTGGAAAGTGAAATTGAAAGTGTAAATTAGTGAAATCTCAATGTATCCTTCCTGGTAAAATACTTTGCAAAAGTAAAAAGAAAAAAAAGTTTTATTTTTTTTAGGGGTGGGGCCAACCAGTGCGGGCCGCCGCCCCCTGGAAAGTGCCGCCCTAGGCCTGGGCCTAGTCGGCCTAGGCCAAAATACACCAGTGCTCTTACCCCCACAAGACACCTTTTATTTGCTGCTACTTTCCCAATAAAGTGTAGAAAAATACAAAGGGCTTTGTGCTTTCAAAAGGGGATGAGTTATTTTCTTTTTCCCTTTTTCTTTCTTCCTCACCCCACCCTACCTTTATCTTATAATGTGGACGGGACTATGGTTTACTTGGAGGCATACGTTTATTGATGTCATCTTTTTGGCGCTGCGACGCCACGTATGCATTCATTTTATTCTTCTTGTCCTCTCGTTCAATAAAATTATGTTTACAAAAAAAAGGGGATGAGTTAAGCTATCTGACTTCAATCATATCCTGCATGTGACATTCACTTCTTGCATAGGATGCTGTGGTTCCAGAATACTCATTGTGGACTTACCGGATTGTGATCGGAAAGAAAGACTTTCTGAAACATGGAGTCTGTGTGACTGGAGTTACTTTAAACGGGTGGCACCTGGACCTAAGATTTTTTTGGGAGGTGTGGGATTATATTGTTCCCCAACCCTCTCCTATGTCCAATTCACCCTGTGGCTATAAGGATACAGAGGGTCTTTGTTATGTGTCAATATTGTTATTGTCTTATTGTCTGTGTTTATGTTACCCTTAATATTTCTGATATCATTAATGTTTGTGTCGCTTCAGACTTTTCCAACCTCCCTCGGGTAATATAATATGTTTTACAGCTGTGGCAGGTGTGAGTGGTCTCTGTTTGCCAGACATTGTTGTTCTATCAGACCGTTGTGTGTTTGTGTGTTTGCGTTATCTGTTATCTATCATATTCAGACAGAAAAGAACTTGTGGGTACCCCTTTGTGCGGCGAGGGATTGAATCCAATTGATGAAGCTGGCCAGGGAGCCGGCGAAACGCGTCTTGGAGACCCCTGTGCTAACTTTTTTAACAGACTTTTTTTAACAGACTTTTATCGCGGACTATTTTTGATCATTTACTATTATTTCTTTAGGTGTTTTATGCCCTACGTTATTTATATTGACTTTATTATCTTTTCAACTGATGTGAAGCTGCTAGAATAAATGTGCTAAAGATTCAATCCCTCACTGCATCCAGTCGCCAATTCCACCATTTGGACACTAGGCGGCACTGGAACCAAATGAGGATCAACCTAACACTACAGATTAATGTATATCAGAATCATCTCTTTTTAGGACTGTAATAGGGATCGATTGTATATACGTTTTAGTTGTTTAAACCTCATTTACTGTTATCGATTCAGGATACTGACTATATTTAGCAGCAGATCTCATTGCACTGCTCCTCCAATTAGATCCAACCGCGAGTAGCGCCGCACAAAGGGGTACCCACAAGTTCTTTTCTGTCCAACACGTAGCAGCATTAAGACTCTGCAACCACCCCTGAGTTGGCAGCACACTCGCACAGTGACTAGACACCAACCGAGTCCATACACTACGCAGCGCCTCAAGATACCTTTTGTCCCATCATATTCAGACAGTCTGATGCTCAAACTGTGTTTACATGGCAACCAATTGTTTCATGATTATTTAAAGGATTGGGTCATGGCTGGAGGCTGTGGGTCACCGGAGGAAGAGCAGGAGGGGGCACCAGGGTGTCATCTTCCATTGGTCTCCAGGTCTCTCCTTGCACTGTATATATTTGCTTCATATGTTTCATTAAAGTCTGTCTTTTTCGCCCCAGCACAGAGTTCTGCCTCATATTTGGGGAATGCTCTAACTCAGGCCTCAAAATTCCCACTCGCCTACTCGCATTTGGCGAGTGGAAATTACATGAGGGCGAGTGGAAATGCAGATGCAGGCAGGGCAGGATAAGGGTGGGGCAACTAGTGGCGAGTAACTCTTAAGGCCTGGCTAGTAGCTTGGGACTTGAAATTTAGGGCCCTGCTCTAACTGATGTTTCATTGTATCCGTCCTTAAGCTTCGCTAAGGGCTGGAGAAGGCATGAAGGATCAGTGGTGGGGGAACAGATGTCCTGCAAGGGAGCGGCTTTAGCAGATGTGTCCCAGCTGGAGTGATAAGATCCGCACCAGTCTGTTTTTAATCTTTTCACCACCAAGTGTTTTTCTGTAAAACCATTGTACATTACACCTTAACCCTAACACACACACACACCCCCCTCTATATGCTTTATATGCATGCATTACTGGACAGGCAGAGGGCTCCCTCTACCGGTCAGTTGTGGTAATTGCAGTTGGTAATGTGGCCAGAATTGGCTTGAGTCCGCAGGAGATTTTGCAGTCGCAGCGCTTCAAAAAGTTCCAGTTCAACAGATCGTGAATAAGATCAGATTGAGCTAACTCAATCTCAGGCACCCGGAGCTTTGAAGGTAGAGTTATCTCTATCATGGCAGTAAAGGGGTTAATAAGAGGACACGTGTTTGGTTGATTGTTCCTTCCTGGAGATGGTCACCTACTCACGTGTTGGCCTTCAGCCGTCTGCATGTTGTGTGTTGGAACGGAAGGGACCACAGAAATTGCAATTCTGCCCTGTTAACCCTTTAGTGCTAACAAGGTGGAAAGCCTGCCCAGAGGGCAGTCTATTGTGGATATACTGCCCCAGCTCCTGGATACTGCCCCCCAGCTCCTGGATACTGCCCCCCAGCTCATGGATATTGCCCCCCAGCTCCTGGATACTGCCCCCCAGCTCATGGATATTGCCCCCCAGCTCATGGATATTGCCCCCCTGCTCCTGGATACTGCCCCCCAGCTCCTGGATATTGCCCCCCTGCTCCTGGATACTGCCCCCCAGCTCATGGATATTGCCCCCCATATCCTGGATATTGCCCCCCAGCTCATGGATATGCCCCCTGCTCATGGATACTGGCCCCCAGCTCATGGATACTGGCCCCCAGCTCATGGATACTGTCCCCCAGCTCATGGATACTGCCCCCAGCTCATGGATTTGCCCCCCAGCTCATGGATACTGCCCCCCAGCTCATGGATACTGGCCCCCAGCTCATGGATACTGCCCCCAGCTCATGGATTTGCCCCCCAGCTCATGGATACTGCCCCCAGCTCATGGATACTGCCCCCCAGCTCATGGATACTGGCCCCCAGCTCATGGATATTGCCCCCCAGCTCATGGATACTGGCCCCAGCTCATGGATACTGTCCCCCAGCTCATGGATACTGGCCCCCAGCTCATGGATTTGCCCCCCAGCTCATGGATACTGTCCCCCAGCTCATGGATACTGCCCCCAGCTCATGGATTTGCCCCCCAGCTCATGGATTTGCCCCCCAGCTCATGGATACTGCCCCCCAGCGCTCATGGATTTGCCCCCCAGCTCATGGATACTGCCCCCCAGCGCTCATGGATACTGCCCCCCAGCGCTCATGGATATGCCCTAGCTCAGACCCCAGACCAGACATGGGGCGGCTGTTCGAATGCTCTATCGGCATTCGAACAGCCGCCCCATGAGCTCGGCGCCATACTTACCTTTCCGAGCGGCGCCGGGGAAGTGAAAGTTTCCCCGCTTCCGCTCGTTGAAGGACCCAAGCCGCGGTCACGTGACCGGGGCTTGGGTCCTTCAAAGAGCGGAAGTGGGGAAACTTTCACTTCCCCGGCGCCGCTCGGGGGTTGGATGCGCGCGGCAGCCGGGTAGAGGCTGCGAGCGCAGCCTCTACCCGGTTGCTGTGTGCATTTTGTAACCGCCGCGGCGAGCGCATGCTCGTGCCGCGGCGGTTGCATGCGTGCGCAACCAACCACCGCTGGTTGCGCGCGCATGCGCAGAGTAAGGCTTGGCGATAAGGCTTGGCGACGGACACGCCAACCCTTACTCTATTATAGTATAGATGCTGCGAGAAGTCAAGGTCTGATTATTTCATTTATTAAATTTGCCTTTAGGTTCATTAACAAAAAAAAACATCGAAACATCGATCCAGTCCTGAAAAAAAAAAAAAAAAATCTGCGTGGGAACTCGCCAAGATTTCTGTCCCCAAATTAGCAATTACCATCTTGCATGAAGCACAAACATAAACACAATATGATATATATATATATGTGTGTGGAGTTTATCAACATGTATGATACGTGACAATAAATAATGTGATTTAACAGGAAAGATGTGATGGAACGATGGACCAATGGGAACTCAGCTGTTCCCTCGGTAAAAAACAGTGGAGTAATGGTGTTCCCGCACCTTCTTGCTTGACTTGACCCATGAAAGCAAATCTTTATGACGGAGCTCACACAATCTGATATATATATATATTTGAACATCAGACCATCTTTGAATCTAATTGTCTACTTGTGTTGCAGCCCTATTAACCCCTTCACTACCAAGCAATTTTTGTTGAAAAAGATTTTATTATAACATTTATTTGAACCATGGAATCTGAAGATAATTAAATACAGGGTAAAATAGAAATTAATGCACAGAAATTGTTTTGAGAATTAAAATAATCAAAATTTGCTCATTTTTAATTCTCCATGTATTTGTTTATCCTTTACAGAAATATCATTGGGATGAAAGGTTCTAAACTCTAGATGGCATCCCTTATCTGGCACAACGTCACACGGGGTCTGCATTATCAGCATACAGGCAGAAATGGTCAGATCTCCTTACACGGGGTCTGCATTGTCAGCATACAGGCAGATGCAGTAAATGTGCTGCAGACAGATAATAAAATGGTGAGATCTCCTGCTTATGGGGGTTTGTAGTGATCAGAATGATATTATTAGCAATGCAATATTTGTATGTGCTGCATAATGCCTGTGTATGGCAATTACAGCAACACCTTGTATCTGTATGTGCTGCATAATGCCTGTGTATGGCAATTACAGCAACACCTTGTATCTGTATGTGCTGCATAATGCCTGTGTGTGGCAATTACAGCAACACCTTGTATCTGTATATGCTGCATAATGCCTGTGTGTGCCGCATAATGCCTGCGTGTGGCAATTACAGCAACACCTTGTATCTGTATGTGCTGCATAATGCCTGTGTATGGCAATTACAGCAACACCTTGTATCTGTATGTGCTGCATAATGCCTGTGTATGGCAATTACAGCGACACTTTGTATCTGTATGTGCCGCATAATGCCTGTGTATGGAAAGTACAGCAACACCTTGTATCTGTATGTGCCGCGTAATGCCTGTGTGTGGCAATTACAGCAACACCTTGTATCTGTATGTGCCGCGTAATACCTGTGTGTGGCAATTACAGCGACACTTTGTATCTGTATGTGCCGCATAATGCCTGTGTATGGAAAGTACAGCAACACCTTGTATCTGTATGTGCCGCGTAATGCCTGTGTGTGGCAATTACAGCAACACCTTGTATCTGTACTGTACAGAGATTTACACTCATTATAACCCCTTGAATCTTATCCCTGTACAGCAGTGACTGACCCTGTACCTGTAACAGCTCTCCCTGTATTCTGACAAATCCCTGGCTGCTGGAATGCTGCAGTAAAATTTGTTGACCTTTTTGTTATAGTGAGGTTTGGTGCTGCTATTTGCAGCTTGTTTTAGCTCTCTCCAGGATGACCGGAGAGATAAAACAAAGGATTTTGTTTCCCCAGAAGGGGCACACTAATCTTACACAAATTAGATGAGTGATTTTCGATGTATTGCAATGCAAAATCGTGTTAACTCAACTTTTGGAGTGAATGGGGTTAAACATATAAAATTTATAAAAATATATATATATGTTTAGCACAGACAATTGTTCCAGACCATGGATTTGCAATCAAATTAAAAGAAATAAAAAGTAAAAAAAGGTTTTATTGGTCGCATTTCCTTTTTCCATAAACCTACAAAAAAAACTATATTGTCAGAATTTTTTATTATCTTATTTATAGAATTTACTGAGCTTGGAGACAAAACATTTACCAAAAAGACCCAGAGGGAATAATTACTTTATTTGCTACAACCCAGTCCCCAGAGAACCTTTTACCAGCAAGGAATAGCTTAGTCTTCAGTATATTTAATAAAAACAATAGCAAAACGTTTCATGGAAAGAGGTTCCACATAACCAACAAATAACAGATACAAAAATATCCTTTTTAATTAAAAAAAAATCTGAAAATATTACATTTATCATCTTTTCATTTATTTTAATTATCTTTTACAAAAATATTGTAGTTGTTGTTTTTATACACAAGATGAAATCCACGATTAAATAGCGGTTGAGCGTCCCTTATCCAAAATGCTCAGGGCCAGAAGAGTTCTGGATTTTTTTTATTTTTTTTTAACGGGATTTTCGGATATTTGCATATAATGAGATGTCTTGGGGACCCAAATCTAAAACAGGAAATTCATTTATGTTTTATATACACAGCCTGAAGAGCATTTTATACAGGATTTTAATCATTTTTGCCCCGCGTCACATGGTGTCAGCGGTGGGATTTTCATCTTTTGGGGTCACATAAAAAAAAAAATTAAAAATGTTGGATTTCAGAATGTTTCAGTTTTTGGACAAGGGTTGCTCGACCTGTAACTCCAAAACCCCCAACAGAATGTAAAAATAAATAAATCTGTAAGTAACATAAGATTCCTGAACTGTACAAACACACCACGTATTGCGCAGCTTCTGTGGCACCCTGCATATGGTCCCAGAGGGACACCGAAGCTCTCCTCTCCCACCTGCTTGGCTGTGTACGATTTCATATATTCGCTCATTTATTTTACGTTGAGGCAGGAACTCGCCCTTTACGCTCGTTCGCAGATAAACCAGGATAAAATGTGTAATAAATTTATTTTGCCACAAAAATCATTCTTGGACCATAAATCTGAGGTAAGTGAGGATTTATGGACTAAACGTGGTCTTTTCAGTGGAAAATGAGTCTGTACAGACAGACCTTCGCAGGATTTTCTCCCAAGGCTATCTTGCCCTTCCGTTCCTACAACACCAGGTCTTGAACTTCTATCCTTTATCGATACATTCAGATGCCAGTAGTGGTTCTAGAACGATGCTGTGTGAGGCAAAGTTCTCCCAAGGTTTATGTAGCACCCCACTATTCTGGCCAGGCGTTGTTCATCCTAAGGATGTCAAGTGGTTGTCGTGTCTCCCATTCAGCCCTTCTCAGCCTCCCATGAGGGAAAAGCAGGGACACCAAGAGGGTTATTCATAGGATGCCATTCTTTACCAAAGTGACCGTTCTTGTTGCCACCATGATAGACTTAGGAAATAAATTAAATAAAATGCAGTCAGACAGGTTCCTACATACCTCATCTTAGCATCCACATACCAAATTCATGGTCAGAGACACCACATCACGTATTTATTCATGGCATACATGATTTTATACTTAAATTCTCACATGTACCTCTAGGCTCGATGACCAACTGCATACACACACTCCCAAGCTGCACACAGAAATACAAGTATATTCTTACGTGTCTGTCAGAAGATGAAAGACATCATTGGATGAGGGAAGACTGGGACAGAGAAGCAAAAGGGAGACACAGGGATTTGGGGAGAAAAAAAAAGAAAATTAAGGAAAAGAGTCTTCTAGACACATGGTGGTGGCACAGGAGAAAAACGCATAGCGAGGAAGTCCTAGGTGAGTGGCTGGAGATGGAAGATATTAGAAGTCAAGGCAGAAGTGGAAGACCGACATCTGGTGAGTGATGGAAGGTGAACTTTTTGTAACAAACCTTCTCTCCCTCGCCCAAATTTTGAGTTCTAGAGCCACCTCTGTGCTCAGAGGCACTACTCAGTGTTATAGACAAGTCATATAGATGTTCAAGAAGGACGAGTAGTCAGAAACATGGTGGCAACATTAGCAAACAATGTTATAAAGCAACGGCCATTTCTAGCTCCATATTCTGACCCATGCGTCCATATACACAAAGAAAGCCGCGTGAAGGGGCTCAGTGAAGTCGGCAGTAAAGGTGTACAAATGTTGGACTGGCTCACACAGCTGATAAAATGATAGGCGGCCCTCTTCATAATCCAGATATATTCCGTATCTGTGGGTGAAGGGGTCCAGAGAAACATGGTGCTGCTTTCCGTTGTGTTTCACCGAAGAGTACATACCCCATTTCCATAAACACCAGGATTCACCATTGGACCCAATGATGTCACAGAGACCTACAGATTGTTTCCTGGGATAGCTAACCCCTATCTTCCAGTTTCCTGATTTACTAGTCTCAACTTCCCAGTAATACTGTCCAGACGAGAAGCTCCTGGTACTCAAAGCTTGGCAAATCACATACTGGTCAGTTTCCTTTTGACTTTGCCAATGCCTTCTGCAACCAGTGAGTATTTTCAGGTCATCAGAAACGATAATATCCGCAAACGAGGTGTCCACATCAAGGGAAATGGCGGACGACTCCTGCTTGGAAAAGCCTCTCTTTACCTTCAGAAGTGGAAGGCAATCAATGAGATTCTGGAGACTCGTCTCAAAGAGGGCGGAAATCATAGTCTCATCTAGAGGTTTCACTGCCTCGGACATTTTTTCACAGTTCCAGGTGGATTCCTGTTCTTGAAACCTAACGTTGAAGAGATTTAAAAGTTCAGAACCTTCTAAATGTAAGATCTCCAGTGGATCATCCATATTGCAGAGAGCCTCGAAATGACGGATCTCCTTGGACAGCTCCTTGTTCTTCATATCTAGCTTTCGGATTAAATCTGAGACTTGGGTGAAAACCTGTGCTTTCTGCCTGGAGAGCTCGTTCAATACCCTCTTCTCCAAGTCTTCCAGTTGCTTTTTGATGTCGCCAATCAAGGCAGTGACTTGTTCGCCCACGCATGAAGCTTTATCTTGTACTTCTCCCACGTGCTCCTTAAGACACTCAATCTTACGGTAATTTTCATCCTTTTCTGAATTCAGTTGGTCGAGATGATTTCGTAGTCGTTTCTTCTTTTTCTGGGCAGCTTTAAGCAGTGGTTCCACCCTATGCTCCCAGTGGTCTTCTGCTATGCAACAAGACTTACAGACGCAAATTTTGTCCTCAAAGCAGTAATGATCTGAGATCTTCCCGTGGACGGAACACTTCATGGTCTGATGTGAAGGGTTTGGCTTACCTCGGATATGTTCTTCTAGCAGGTGGACACCACTTAGGAAAGCGTCACGGTGGTCGCAGGGCAGACCAGGCCTGAAACCATCAATTAAGTTACAGAAGATCCCAGAATTATCATTTTTTGGGTGCAATGCAAGAGAAAGCTCTGCTATGTTGCCCAGTTTTGTGTTATTCAACAGACAGGGACGCTCCCGAAATGCTGTCCTACAGTCAGGGCAGGAATAAGCTGCGGCTTCCTTCTCTTGTTTATCCAGAACGTCCTCAATGCAGACCCGGCAGTAGTTATGTCCACAGCTCAGTATGACGGGATCGCTGTAGATGTTCTGGCAGACGGAGCAGACCAGCTCCTCTCTCAGGAGATTAGCACCCATTGTCCTGGAAATTAAGGAAACATTAAAAAGATAATTAACCTACTCAATTGAAACACATGGAGAGGTCTGTCTGTCTAGCAGCTTTGTTTTCTCCACACCCATTTTTTTTCTGCCCTCTCAAAAACTCTAGAAACTTTTTTTAAAACTTCTCGACCTAATCAGGTCCATTATTCCAATCCATTACCAGGATCTAGTGCAGAGGTTCCTAACCAGGGGAATGAAGCAGAACATTGAGGGGTACGTGGTAAAAAATATAATTAATGGCTGCCAATTACAGGCTCAATAGCGATGACCTAAAGACAGGGGAGGCAACGGTGGCAGAGCCTCACCTGTTACCACTAGTGTGGTTTATACTGCTGTTAAAAACCAAAGCAAAAAAAAACCACGCAGAGGCTGGCAAACGCGCTTCCTTGTAGCTCAGCCTCTCTTCTGCGCGGGCAAACGGTCTTTAACTGCATGGAACAAGCACCTGGCACTGCGCTAACAAGTGTGCCGTTGCATCCAGACGGGTTATGCACAGAGGGGAGGCTGAGCTTTTAGGTGCCTCCCATTCCCAGACACATCTCCTATTGTGTGAAATATACAGGGTGTCCATTGAAAAAGATCCATAGACCCCAGTGCTTTTATATTGGACGGTTTGGCAGCACCACTGAAGCAGCAGCAATCACACCTACCTCGGTGAGGAGGGACCGCCAGACGCTGGCATCAAGATGGTGGACACAGTGTCAACAGGAGAGTCAGGGTATGATTCTCTAATCTGGGGTCTGTGAAGAGGGGCATTAAACAAATGAGGGACGTGAACCGGGGGCATTAAAAGAGGGGCACAAACCGGGGGCATTAAAAGAGGGGCACGAACCGAGGGGCACGAACCGAGGGCATTAAAAGAGGGGCACGAACCGGGGGCATTAAAAGAGAGGCACGAACCGGGGGCATTAAAAGAGAAGCACGAACCGGGGGCATTAAAAGAGAAGCACGAACCGGGGGCATTAAAAGAGAAGCACGAACCGGGGGCATTAACGAGAGGCACGAACCGGGGGCATTAAAAGAGAAGCACGAACCGGGGGCATTAAAAGAGAGGCACGAACCGGGGGCATTAAAAGAGAGGCACGAACCGGGGGCATTAAACGAGAAGCACGAACCGGGGGCATTAAACGAGAAGCACGAACCGAGGGCATTAAACGAGAAGCACGAACCGAGGGCATTAAACGAGAAGCACGAACCGAGGGCATTAAACGAGAAGCACGAACCGAGGGCATTAAACGAGAAGCACGAACCGAGGGCATTAAACGAGAAGCACGAACCGAGGGCATTAAACGAGAAGCACGAACCGAGGGCATTAAAAGAGAAGCACGAACTGAGGTTATATAAAAAAAAAAAAAACAGGGGCATAAAATAAGAGCATTAAACAGATGAGGGGCATAATATGGGGACATTAAAGAAAAGAGAGACATGAAATGAGGCATGTTTACCTGCACATATACTATCATTTCATAGGGGGAGCACTGGGTAAAGTGCTGGCCTGCAACATGTATAGTTCATATACTGCAGGAAGGAAAACAAGAATCAAGGCAGATCACCTGGGATTCCGTTCTGATTTCTTACCTGCAGTGTATGGATTATAGAGGCTGCAAGGCAGCATTTTTCATGCAATGTCCATCAGCATTAATCTTACAGTTAAATAGGGTGAAAAAAAGACATGCGTCCATCAGGTTCAGCCTTTCACACTTCACCTACTGCGGTTGATCCAAAAGAAGGCAAAAAACCCAGTCTGAAGCGCTCGCCAGTATGCAACACACTGGGAAAAAAGTCCTTCTTGCCCCCAGATGGTGTCAGATTTCTCATAGGGTCGAACAGCTTTTAGCCACATATTAAATATTATAACCCTTAATATTGTGTTTAATCTAATTACATATAATACAATTTAATAGAAATTATATGTATCCAGGAAAACATGGCCGATCTGACCTAGCTGTAACGCCCGCTGCGTGACTGTTACATGAGCAGTAATGCCCTCGGGGCTGTAAAGCAAACTTCCTGAAAACATATCACCCAGTGCTTGCATCGTATACAGACACACCCCATACATACATACATACTTTCCAAAACAAAAAGCCCCTTCTATCTTCAGTCTCCTGCCTGCGTGCACCAATATAAAGCTCAGCCCCGGCCACACACAGCCTCCCTCTGTCCTCACCCCTCCACACCGCTGCTCTGCTCCTGCACAGCTGTCATAACTCTGTCTGCTGCTGACTACTTCCTGGTGAGTCATATGATCAGTCATGTGACACAAAAGATCCCTGTGGGCAACATCAGGCACTGAGAGAGCAGCCTGTAACCCTTTCATCACTACGAGGCAAAATACTTAACCCTTTCACTACCAAACTCACATTAACTCGTTTTCACAGCTTCTTAAAGCCAGTTTAGTGCGCCCCCCTGTGGAGAAACAAAATCCTTTGTTTCATCTCTCCCCAAACACCCTGGAAAGACATAAAACAAGCTGCAAATAGCTGCCACAAGCCTCACTGTAACCAAAAAAATCTAACATTTTGCTGCTGTATTAGACCATCTAGGGATTTGTCAGAATACAGGGAGAGCTGTGGGGTAAGATTCAGGTGGTTGTAATGAGTGTAAATCCCTGTACAGTACAGATACAAGGTGTTGCTGTAATTGCCATACACAGGCATTATGCAGCACATACAGATTCAAGGTGTTTCTGTAATTGCCACACACAGGCATTATGCAGCACATACAGATACAAGGTGTTGGTGTAATTGCTATACACAGGCATTATGCAGCACATACAGATTCAAGGTGTTTCTGTAATTGCCACACACAGGCATTATGCAGCACATACAGATACAAGGTGTTGGTGTAATTGCTATACACAGGCATTATGCAGCACATACAGATACAAGGTGTTGCTGTAATTGCCACACACAGGCATTATGCAGCACATACAGATACAAGGTGTTGCTGTAATTGCCATACACAGGCATTATGCAGCACATACAGATACAAGGTGTTGCTGTAATTGCCATACACAGGCATTATGCAGCACATACAGATACAAGGTGTTGCTGTAATTGCCATACACAGGCATTATGCAGCACATACAGATACAAGGTGTTGCTGTAATTGCCATACACAGGCATTATGCAGCACATACAGATACAAGGTGTTGCTGTAATTGCCATACACAGGCATTATGCAGCACATACAGATACAAGGTGTTGCTGTAATTGCCATACACAGACATTATGCGGCACATACAGATACAAGGTGTTGCTGTAATTGCCATACACAGGCATTATGCAGCACATACAGATATTGAATTGCTATTAATCTCATTCTAATCAATACAAATCCCCATAAGCAGGAGATCTCACCATTTTATCATCTGGCTGTATGCTGATAATTCAGACCCCGTGTAAGCAGGAGATCTCACCATTTTATTATCTGTCTGCAGCACATTTACTGACACATAGGCCATTTCTGCCTGTATGCTTAAAATGCAGACCCCGTATAAGCAGGAGATCTCACCATTTTATTGTATGCAGCACATTTACTGCATCTGACTGTATGCCGATAATGCAGACCCCATGTAAACAGGAGATCTCACCATTTTATTATCTGTCTGCAGCACATTTACTGACACAAATGCCATTTATACCTGTATGCTGAAAATGCAGACCCCGTCTGGCATTGTGCCAGATAAGAGACACAATCTAGAGTTTACAATCTTTCATCCCAGCAATATTCTGTAAAGGAGAAACCAATACAGGAAAAATTAAAAATGAGTAAATTTACATTATTTTAATTTCTTATCGTATAACAACAATCTCTGTGCAAATTTTATATTTTACCCTGTATCTATTGTTAGCTTTGCATCCCGTGTTTCAAATAAATGTTATGATAAAAATAATTTAATCAAAAATCACTTGGTAGTGAAGGGGTTGATTTTAAAATGTCAATAAGGAGATCTTAACTGTAGGGACACTATAGCACCATTTAAATGATCATGGTGAACTGAATGTCTCCTACTCGTTCCTTCCCTCAGTTGTCGCAGGGGGTTGTGTGACAGCCTTTCAAAATGGAGGGCATCCTTCCATTGGTTTTGCAGAGCTGATTTCTCACTGCCTCTACATGCAGAAGCTGTTAGCTGACTAGAATGCAAACTCACTTCTGAGAGATACAATCTCATAGTAGCTCGGAACGCTCCTCTGTGTTTTTGTTTTTTGTTATTGCGGCATACATGTAAAGTTATGTAAGGCTTTCTGCTTTAATCTCTAGGGGAAAAGTAATTCCACTGTAGTGCATTGAGTGGCGAATATCACCTCCAGCCAGTAGATGGCATGAGCATGGTTGGGAGTGGAGCGTCGTGGACAAGGAAGCAAAATGCTCTATAGTAAATCTCTATGATGCATGGAGAGAGAGCAAAACGCCTCCTGTATCACCGCCAGCGCTAGAGGTTAAATGTTGTATTTGCTATTTACACGAACACTGACTAATAAAAAGGCCTGTAACTGGAGAACAGGGTCAGTTCCTTTATTGCGCACACACAACAGATGGCAGTGCAAGAATTAGGGTCTGTTTAAGGCTAATTGATCATAAATTTGAGAGCAGCTGAGAAGGGTTTAATAACTATCATTTCTGATCCCTCACTTCTTCTTTAGGCTAGAGTAAAGTGTTTAATTTACCTTCTCTGCTGACGAAAATAGGTTGAGCCTCCGTTTTCTAATTATAGGGAGGTGTATAAAACCATGAGAGCTTCTTTCTGCTAAAATTATATTATTATTATGATATATAATTATAATATTATTATTATTCAGATTTCCATTGATGTGCTGGGATGACAGAGAACCACCATGTCACACGAGATCTGGGGAGGAAGGAGACCCACAAGTGTTAAAGCGCCCCCACCATATGTTATAGAGGTTTCTGATATGTCGTTTGTTGTGGTTTAATTAATCCAGTAAAACCTTTTTTATTTTACAGTTTCCAGTGGAGTCTTGTTTTCGCAGCTCCTAATCTGCTGCTCTTCTCATGGAGGCGGACATGATATTTGCTTACTCTAGATTGTGGGAGGGATTAAACATCTCAACTGTGTGATTGACAGCTCAGCCCAGGATAGATGGGGGAGGGGTGGGGTGTTCAGATGGCAATGAGGCTTCTAATGTGAACTCTGAAAGGCTGGAAAGGGTGTCTCCCCCATCCCTCTGCTGAGCTATAGTGCAGACAATGACACACAAACAAATATACCCCCTTTCCCCAAAAGGCTATACGGGGTATCACAGCAGTCTAGGGAAAGGTTACGATTTGAACCTTACTGAAAGGGTTAAATTGCCTACCCCGTTATCTGTTTTGGATGTGTACTTAGTTGGCTAGAATTTAAAGTAGGTGTGGCTAAATTGAAAATGCACACCTCTATGCAAAACTTGAACGCACCCCAAGTATATGTGCCTTAGCTCCTCATTGGCTCATTAAGTTTTCCTTACTGGATTTCACCTCATTTCTGGGAATTCTATGATGTTCTCCTTATTGTATATACAGAGGTGTCTTGTATGGGATTTCCGCTGTGTTAAGACGCTGCTTTCTTTATCTCTATTGTCTGTGATTTGCTGAAATGTGTCGTAGTGGGACGTTTTGTAGCCGCCTTTGTTTTACACTATCTAATCGCGTGAAGCAATAGAATAAACAGAGGGTCTGAATACGCACATCATTTGTGGTTATTGAACTCTGGTCCCGCAGTATTGTGAAACTGGTGTGAGACAGTGATTTGAAGTCAAGGGTTAACCAAAGTCCATACATGACAGGTTAAAGAGTGATCCCGCTATAACAGTGGTTCCCAACCGCGGTCCTCAAGTACCCCCAATAGGGCAGGCTTTCTATGTATCCGAATCACAGCACAGGTGATAAGGTTTGCTGCTCAGTGATTGCAGGATTCAGTCTGCATTTCCCCAAGGTTATCTGTAAAACCTGGCTTGTTGGGGGTACTTGAGGACCGTGGTTGGGAACCACTGCTCTATAAGGTAATCTGCAGACACAATCCAACCTTTCCAAGCATCCAGCATCCCTATCTGTTGACTAGATCAGAGTCTCAATGGATGTTTAGTTCAGACACCACTGGCAGCTCTTCCCTCTTCAGGCATGTATTGCGGCAAAAGAGGAAGCTTGGGGAGATTGTTTTACAAGGGTTTTTTTTTTAAAAAAGGTTTCATCTGTCAGCAGTTTGGTAACGCAGTGTATAGGCAGATTTGTGAGATCGTTCAAATGAGCTAAACTTGTTTTGGGTGATTTTGGTGCACTTTAAGACCTTCAGCGTCTCATTGGATTGCAATCACAGACTTTCTCTTTAAAGAGTACCTGTATTGGCCAGGTGAACTTTATCTGCGTTACCATTTCAGTAGGTGGTTATTGCATTGGCCTTAAAGAGATCAATGTGACTTCTCGTCCCTTGAGGAGCTACAGCAGCCTTTAATTACCTCTACTAATCGATGTCAAGTTTGCCCATATATGGTGTCTCAACAGGAATCCTGCCAGTGCCTTGTACTCACATGTTAAGGAGCTAATTTCAAATAAGGCTGGGAGCAGCAAGTGCAGGAAACTTACTTTTAATTTCATTCATTGGCAGGAACCTACAGTAGAATAGAGGTTAGTACATGACTGACCGTATAATGTGCACAGCCAGTGTGTGTGTATGACAGAGCTGGTTTGAGATTCCAAAAAGATGAGAGACACTCCAGATGTAGCATGCACGTTTCTTTATTTAGGATGGCGATAAGATAAAGGTGATGTTTCGGCCCATAGGGCCTTATTCTGGGTTGGTCCAAGAGGTGGTAGAATGGGCTTTAATGCAACATTAGGGAATACTGCAGTTTGCTGGTGTTTCGGTGCTAAAGCAAATGGGCAAGATAAGGTAGAGTAGCTAGCAATGGTCAAGGCAGGCGGCAATCCAGCAGGTCGGGGTCACAGGTCAGATCTGTTACACAGTAAGAGTTATAAACTGCGCACAAGGATAGGTGTCTGTTCACTAGGGAAACAGCTACAGAACTGGAGTGAGAGGAAGCAGGGGCTGGTTTATATAAGAAGAGGCCTTGTGAGCTCCTCCTTCCTTGCTGCGCTTGCTGTTGATGTCACTGGTGTGGTATTGTTCTGAGCCCTAGTTAAATATATTTGGTGGTGTACCACTCATCCAACCAGAATATGAATATATATATATTGTACAAGACAGTTTCGTTATTAGGAATTAAGTGCAGAACAATAAATCAAATATGAGTTGCCCACTTTTGACTTTCCCGCTACAGACAGGACCCCAGAACATCTTCACAATAACTGACACCACACCAATAACTTTCTTTGTACGTTGGATTTTATTGCAGCCAAATTTCTCAATAACTTATACCATAACTTTCAAGTATTAATCCATAAATACACGATGACAGTGCTACAAATTACAATATAAATATTTTGTAAACATATTACCTTCAAACATTATTAATCCTCGTAAACCATCATTTATATTCAATTCCCACAACTTTAATCCTTATCTCATAAGAACAACCCATTCCTGAACTCAAAATGGTCTTTCTGCCTATTGACCCCCTACTCATTCACATTCACACACCAGCACTGCCCCAACCCCCACTGTGACAAAGGGGAACAACAAAACAACACACATGTCAAATACCCCCCTAATACTCCAAACCACCTCACCAACCTGGACCAGATAAAGGGAGGGAGGGAGGGAGGGACGGTGCTAGATGAAAAAAAAATGGTGCCTTCTGGCTAGGGATGTGCGTTTCGGGTTTCGGAATTTCGGAATTTTCACGAAATTTCCCGATTCGTGTATTTGGATTCGGCCGATTTTCCGAAAATTTTCAGATCCAAAAACGGCAGATCCGAAAAATTTACGAAACTAAACGAAAATTTGTTCGGAATTTTCGAATGGACAAGAAATGTGTAAAATCGAAAATCATTTTCGTTCCATTCGTAATTTCGGCTCCATTCCTGATTTCAGTTCCATTTCAGTAATTTCAGACAACGTATTTTTCGGTTATATCGCTGATTCTGTAATTTTGTATCATTCCGATCTCAATGTATCCTTCTTGTAAAACCAGAGAAATCTCAATGTATCCTTCTTGTAAAACCAGAGAAATCTCAATGTATCCTTCCCGGGAAACCAGAGAAATCTCAATGAATCATTCTTGTAAAACATGAGAAATTTCAATGTATCCTTCTTGTAAAACATGAGAAATCTCAATGGCAGAATTATCGTATCGGCAAAAATATCGGATCCGAAAAACCATTAATTTACGTCAAAACGAATAGACACTTTGAAACGAGGAGAACAGACATTCCGAAAAACACGAAATTTCCAAAATTACGAAAAAGTCGATACGAAAAACGAAACAAAAAAAGAAACGAAACGAAACGGAAATCGGCCGAAACAAAAATTTACAAAATACGAACGAACCGAACCGAAAAAAAAAAAATCGGTGCACAAGTCTACTTCTGGCAGACATTTATAAGGAGGCACCACAAAGCCCGGCCCCCTTTTTACATGAGCCTCTCCTATTGGTTCTCTGCGGGCAACAGGGGCAACTCAAGGTCTCTTCTCCTGATTTGCTCCACCGCTTCAACACATATATACAAGATTTACAATTCAGCCAATAGTATCAATAACAAATAAAACTAGCAGCCCAGCAGCTCTCAGTGTATTCAAGAGAATAAGTGCTGCAGGGCGTTCCATATGCATGTGTATAATGGAATATGTGTGTGTTTCCAAGGGAAGGGCATATTGTACTTAAAACCAAAGAGGCTAGTGACATTTAAATGAAGGCTAGATAGCAGACAGACCTGTTTAATTCAAAAATACAGGAGAGTGATATGTTCAATTTTACCACATTACCACAACTGGCAGGCACCACGTGACGGCTGCCATATTGGAGGAAACATGAGCATGGGTGCTGGCATTTTGTGGCCTAGCACAGCCTAGAAGCACAGCCAAAGCACAAGAGAGCTCCACTTCCTGGATTTCCTGGTTAAATCAATAGAAGGTTGGTCTACAGTCTTGTTTCGCCCTGTATGGGCCCTAGTTCCTCTTGAATGGAAAGTGTTCTTCCTGTCAGGGGGAAGTGTATCTGGCTTATTACATCACATCCTGTCCCAGGGCTGGACTGGGGCAAAAAAATCAGCCCTGGACTTCATCCAGACCAGCCCACTTTAATTATGCAAACCCGCACAAAAATAGTATATACATCAATCGGATCATTCAACCAATCGCTCGACAGATTCTGGAGTTATTGCAGAGCGATTTGGTAAAGCAATGCAGTGGCACTGAGTTTGAGTGTGCACCATGTCTTAAGGTGAGGCAGCTGTGCACTAGGTCTCACCAGCACGGTGGCCTCAACATGAGACTGCGACAGACTGCTTCTGTTTTACAGATAGTGAGGAAGTTCTCACCTCACCCATTAAGGGCAGTGCGAGCCAAGTGGTGAACCAGCATGCACACTGGCCCACTGAGCCATTGGCCCACCGGGAATCTCCCTGTAGTCCCTATGGCCATTACATGCCGGTCTTTAGCTCATGGTATTCCACCTGACATCGCCATTTTGTCTCTTGGGTTACAAAGGAAGGATATTTTGCTCTTGTGGATGCCTACTGGTGGTCACAACCATTACATGGCTATTTGATGTCCAACTAACATTGTCTATGTGACATATATCACTTCACAGGTATTCATATCCATATCTCACAGAAGATACTGGAAGTCACACACGTTCCTTTCCTTTTCATGGTGTTGCATGCTTGACTTTGGGCAATGCATGTGGTGGTCCTTCAGTACTGCTTTTAGGACATTTTTATTAACCAACTTCTATTGTCCTTATTTAGAAGCTCTGCAGGTTATAAATGAAAAATAAATTAAAATATTAGCATTCTCTTTGGAATAGGTTTTTCATACTGCCGTCATCATTCATAATAATAATTATATGTTGCTTGTATTTCTACTACAAGGCATTGTATATATTTATTAAGCGGTCCTATGTTTCCTTGTCCCACCAGGATTGGTTTGAGAACCTGTATATAACAAGTCCTGGTCTATGAAATTTTACTGCTAAACCCCAGCCATTCACTACATGGGGAGGAATTATATTGGCACTGACCCAGGTTATGCCCTCACATAACTTCATTTATATACTGAAATAACGTCAAATAGATTGCATCTCCTACGAATAGATAAACAGATTTCTAAAATGATGCAGGTCAGGAACCGTCTCTGCACCGATTTGTCCATCTAATTTTATGATAATGTCTCTGTTTGTCAATGGTTCTGCATCTCTTTCAGTGTCTTTGCCATTGTCTGTGTTTTCTGTCAGTTTTTTGAGTTCTGTATCTTTCTCAGTGTCTCCATGTGTTTTGTCGGTGCGTTTGTATCAGGCAGTGTGTGTATTTCTGTGTGTGAGAGACCTTGTCTTTGCCTTTTTCTGTTGTCCCACTGTCAGTCTATGGTTTTACCAGTCTCCTTGTCATTTTCCCTGTCAGTGTTTTGGCTGTGTTTGTCTCTGTCAGCTAGTATCTGGTTTTACCAGTCTTTGTCATTTCCCTGTCAGTGTTTTGCCTATGTTTGTCTGTCACTGAGTGCCTGTGTTTTTACCAGTCTCTTTGTCATGTTCCCTGTCAGTGCCTTTGCCCGTGTTTGTCTGTCACTGAGTGCCTGTGTTTTTACCAGTCTCTTTGTCATGTTCCCTGTCAGTGCCTTTGCCCGTGTTTGTCTCTATCACAAGTGCCTGTGTTTTTACCTGCCTCTTTGTAATTTTTCCGGTCAGTGTTTTTGCCTGTTTTTGTCTCTGGCAGCGATTGTTTGTGTTTTATCAGTTTCTTTGTCAGTTTTCCTGTCAGTGTTTTTGCCTGTGTTTGTCTCTGTCAGTGTTTTTCCTCTGTCATTTTTCCTTTCAGTGTTTTTGCCTGTGTTTGTCTCTGTCAGTGTTTTTCCTCTGTCATTTTTCCTTTCAGTGTTTTTGCCTGTGTTTGTCTCTGTCAGTGTTTTTCCTCTGTCATTTTTCCTTTCTGTGTTTTTGCCTGTGTTTGTCTCTGTCAGTGTTTTTCCTCTGTCATTTTTCCGGTCAGTGTTTTTGCTTGTGCTTGTCTCTGTTAGCTAGTGTCTGTGTTTTACTCTTTGTCTCTGTCAGTGTATTTGCCGAGATCTGTGCGTGTCACTGTCAGTGACAAATGTGTTAGCATATTAGTTTGATCATGATTGTCAACAAGTTGGTTGGGCGCTGTTTTAATTAATAATTATACCTTCATATCATACTTATTAACACCACATTTTCTAAACTCATTGGTGTTAAGTCCTCTCCTCCTGTTTCCAACCCCAACAGTCCTCTCCTCCTGTTTCCAACCCCAACCCTCCCAGATTGTGAGTTCCTACAGGAATAGGGCCCTCATCTCCTCCTGTACTGTTTGTCAAATGTTGTTCAATGTATTGTATCCCTGTCTATACTGTGCTTATTGTACAGCGCTGCGGAATATGCTGGCGCTTTATAAATAAAGAATAATAATAAAATAATAATAATAAAGAATGGGAGATTTTATATGGTGGGGTATTGGGTTGGGTGAGGGATGGTTCAGTGAAGGGTACAAGGAAGATTCTTTTGCACACTGCACCTAAAGGTCTAATGCATTTGCATATTAACCCCTTAAGGACCGCTGACGTACCCTGTACGTCCTGTCCTCGGGTCTCCCTTAGACCCGCGGACGTACAGGGTACGTCACCGGCGCCAAATCCCCCTCCCGCCCGATACTCACCTCCCTCGTCGGATCCCACGGCGATCTGGCAGGGAGGAAGCCTGCCCATGTGATTTACATGGGCAGGCGAGGCTGATGACGTCGCCACGCTGCGTGGTGACGTCATCAGAAGGTGCCCCCATGTGTTTCAATGGAGGGGAGGGGGGGGGCTCCTTCGGAGCCCTCTATCTCCCCAACCATTGAAGCTAGGGAGATGCCGTTTGCACCGCTGGAGAGGGGAGAGCCTCCCCTTTCCAGCGGTGTATGGCATTACAATTGGCGCCAAAACGTGATTCAAACCTGGGAGGGGGCTGACATCTTGGATGTCAGCCAAGCCTCCAGGTCCCCCCCACCCACTGACAACCTCACCATATGTGTGAGGATGTCAGTGGGCCAGTTAACCCTCTAGCTGCCATGTAGAGATAAGGGGATCCTAAGGATCCCTTTATCTCCCGATCCATGGCAGCTAGATGGTCTGATTATGGCCTTTCAAATGATACCAAACATGACCAGGTTTGGTTTTAAAAAAAAATGTAAAAAAATAAATAAATAAAAAAAAAATAATAAAAAAATTAAATTAAATAAAAAAATGTGTTTTTTTTTAAAGTTTTTTTTGTCTGGGGGGAGTTTAATTAAATAGGACCTAGGCTGTCATCTAAAAATAATTAGCACAAAATGGTCAGAATGAGCGCAGCGCACATAGGTGAACTGGCTCAGCAGTGAAAGGGTTAAAAGGTAAAAACATGTAAAAATTGGGTATTTCTATTCTCGGGATAAAATTTGGAAACTATTTAGCCGGGGTCTTTATTGGTGGTTATAGCTTTAGGGGATTAAATTACGAAAAAGTGTGTATTTACCATTTTTTTCATCATATTTCATATTTTTTTTATATTAAATTATTGGATATGATGGAAATAATGGTATTTCTAGAAAGTCCATTTAATGGCGGGAAAAAGGGTGTATAATATGTGTGGGTTGAATAAACGAGTAAGAGGAAAATTTGATCTAAACACGAGCAGCGCAGAAACGTAAAAACAGCAGCGGTCACTAAAGGACGGATTTGTGTAAAACCGCCCGGTCACTAAGGGGTTTTAACTGCTGTATGTAGAATACATTAAATTATAATATATAATGCACAGTCAGACCAGCTGTGGTATAAAATATATGATCTATATTCTGACTCCACACACTCACCCATTACTTGTAGCGGTTCGGTTCTTTTCTCTATTGCCTCCTCCAGGCTGGGATGCTCCACAATGCAGATATATTCTGCTGCTCCATCATCCAAGTCATATGATGGAGTGAAAACCAAACACGCCGTACAGCTGAATGTGAGATCCCGTTTTTTCTGGAAGTATAGGTTTGGGATGTTGTATTTTTTATTGGGAACCAAGTGAACCATATTCTGGCTCCTTGTTGACATTTATACCAATTCACAGACAGATCTTTTGAGTTGAATTTCGAGAGTTTACACCGCAGAATAATCTTGTTATTTTTGGATTGGATAACTATGTCATGCACACGAGAACAAGACCCTGTAACCAAGAAAAAAAAAATTGCAATTTATTAATTCAAATGTAAATTGACAGAATACCATAAAGCACAAGATAACGATGTCTTCATTACCTACACAGGTATTTGTGAGAAGTGAAGAGACGTCTTGCCAGTTACCTAATAATATTGCATGATAATTCCTTAAGAACACTTTTATTACTGTTTTTGTTTGTTTGTTTTAAAGTTCCGGACGGGTCACATATAGAATGGTGATATCAGGGTGAAACAGGTGAAATTCTTTTAATTTTTTTTTACAATACATATTTTGGGTGGTCTGTGTACCCAATGGCAGGCTTGGCCTGGGGAAGAGGTATTGTCGTTGGCATTCAGGGCTGATTTACAACGTGATCTCACTCCCTTGGAAAAGACTAAAGCGATTATCAGGGTTATTCAAAGAGAGTCGATCTGGCCCCGAATTGTAACCGAACACTGATTTTCAGCGAACGGTGCCATTTCAGGGCCATTCGGCTATTCAGAGAGCAGGCAGTTCGTCAAATTGTGAGGCATCGCCTGCACATACGGTGCCTGTTCGGTGCCTGTTCGAGGGCAGTGTAATCCCCATAGAGAAGCAATGCTTCGTCTATTCAGAGAACAAAAACCAGCAGTGAAAAGTTGCCGAATTGCCCTGCCATTCGGTGGTTTAATTCGGCAAGTTTCCCATAGGCTTCAGTGTTAAAAAGATTCCTCTTTAAATTCAATATCTAATAAACTGTTCATTATTTTATTCTGCAGTACAAATCTATTTATAGATTTTTTAGGATATTTTTGGGGATATTTTCGTCAACACTTTTTTTCTGTTTTTTTTAATCGGTTTTTATTTTTTCCGTATCAGCCCTTTTTATTATCATTCCCTGGACCTCCTGTGTAAATTTCAGACATTTTCACTCAGTATTTTCTTTGCAAACAGCCTTTCACTTTTTCAAACATTCAAGCGTATTTTTTTTTTTTAACTCCATTCGTCTGCAGTGTCGGGTTTTTCTCTGCGCTGTGATCGACGGCTGCTCGGGTTTCTCCGGTGTGTTCAGCGGAGTTAATCCAGATGTTTTTGCGGGTTTCGGTGTGCATTTGCCGGGTTTTGGGTTGAGTGTTCGTCAGGTTTGCGGCGGCTTTTCCCTGCACTATGACGGCCATGTGGTGCTTGCTGAATACACTGCAGGGTGTCACGTCCTGGGTCTCTGGCGCCCCCTCTGGCTTCTATGGATATTGCATCCAAGTTCTGGACCTTTGGTTCACGTTCAAGCCTGGACCTCACCTGGACTCAATTGTTTATGTGGACTCTGTATATAAGCAGGCATCGCCCTAAGAAGGGCGCTGCCTCATTTTGGTTTTCTCTCTGATCCTAGCCTCCAGTTTATCCTTGTTCTCAGTCTGATCCATGTTCTCAGTTTGTTTTGTATTCCTAGTCTTGATTCAAGCCTCACTGTGATTTTAGCTTCATTCTGATCCTGATCCTGCTTCAGTGTACTCAGCTCATGCATTCATGTTCAGGTCTGTCTTGCTTAGGTGATGTTTGCATTTAATATATCCTTTCTTAGTTCTTCTGTCTATATTCAGGTCCTTGGTTATTCATTCTGTTTTTGTTCTTATGGTTCCTGTTTTGTATTTATGTTTGCATTTCATGTTTAATCTCCTAGGTTTAAACAGGTTTATGTTTCCACTCATGTCACTCTAGTGTTTAGTTCTCTTATGTCTTTCTGTCTATAGTTCCCCAGGTCCTTGGTTGTTCATCTATTTATTTAGTTCAGGTTTATGGTTTTATTTCTAGTGCTCAGGTCTTTAGTTTCATGTGTGTTTTTTTCTTGATCTTTGCTGTTGTAATAAATCCTTAACTGCTCAAGTAGCTCACATCCCTTCTGTGCCAGGTCAGGCCCACCGTCACACAGGGTCGCCGAAATGGGATCGCCAAATCGTACCGAATTGAAAAGAACGAAAAGTCACCGAACGTGCAGTGACTTTTTGATTCTCTTTGAATAATCCTGTATATATTGACATAATAAAAATGAGGAGCAACACCACGGAAAAGGCATTCGCAAGGGCAACATATTCAAGCAGTGCAAGGAAACAGCCAGTTACAAAGGCCACATACTGTGGGGTTGTTAAATGAAAGTGCTGGGAGGTGAGGTGACAACTTAAAAGCTCTTCTCGGCTCCTAGTAAAGTCATGCTATGCTTGGGCTCGTTTGTTTAACATTGTGCTCTTCCACTATTAGTATCTCTGTTGCTAGGGTTCGGATGCTGCAAAACAAAGATGCTCCACTGGACTGCATGGTGATGGTGGCAAACATCGCTCTTCCCCGACCAACAAGGTAGGATGTTGGATGGGGTGAATAAAGTAAACTAAAAGAATAACTATCTATCGCTATATGAAGGAATCCCCAAGTCCCTTCATCCTTCCAGTCACTGACACAATCAGAAGTCAAACTGTTATGGAAAGTTTGGTGTTTGCGCATTAAGTCCTGGTGCACTAAAAAAGGTACACTGCAGTATTAAAGTGCGCCCAGTACAAACAAATCCGTCACTATAAAAATACACGCTATATCTAGCTCTTTCTGTATAAGAACGAAGTACTTCTCTGTGTCCCAGGAGGAATCAGACAAACACGCTGCTTCAAGCTGGAAAATCCTGTGGCCAAGTGAAGTTGTGGCTCCTGGATTGTTTAATTTATTAGACAATCGCACACGCCCAGTAGCCCCCTGGCTGTACAACAGAAAGCCAGGTTGCCTAGTAATTACATTTACATATCAAAAGGACAGGGGCGTGGACCAGAATGGCCGACCGACCTCCTGGAGATGACTCATCCCTGAGCCATCTCCATGATCCCAGTCAGCCATGTTTGTCCCCATCCCCCGTCACGCATCAATATGGACCCCCACTCAGATACTGCTCAGATTGATCAGTATGAGAGTGAAGATCAATCTACTTGTTCCTACGGGTTATGGACATATCTGCGGGGACAAATAAAGTTATTATCTCAACACGGTACCAGTGTTGATACAAGGCTTAAAATGTCTTAAAAGCAGGTATGTCTCTAAACCCAAAAGAAGGTTTTCATACTGACGGTTTTGCCGCTGGTTTGGATTTAAAACCACATTCAAATCCAACACAGGGAGACAGATGACAAATTATTACGCACATCCTAGAATATAATGTCCACATAATAAAATTTCCACGACAAAAGACACACATCTAGCCACCCACAGACAGCCTCCACACTTGTACTCCCATAATTCCGAATGCTCACATTCAGTCACTACATACAACTCTGGTCACACCCATCAAACCCCAAGGGGGTTATTCGGAGAGCACCAAAATTTCAGTGCTCTCTTGATCGGCACCCTTCGGCGAGTTCAATTAGCCAACCCTGCGGTGAATTCGGCCTTCAACACAGGGATTCCGAAGTGCGCCGAATGGATCCGCCAAATGCTGCCGATAAACCGCTGAACGCCGCCGCAGAAAACCACCGAAAATAAGCCAACCAGCTGCCGAACAGGGGTAAAAAACAAACAAACCACAAAACCCCCCAGCAATTTTTAATAGGCGTTTAAAACTAAAAAAATGCATGTAAATGTATGGAAATAATAAATAAGGTTCTATGAATAATAATAACACTGTCTGTTACTGGAAAAAAAACACCGTTAAAAAAATAAAATCGGAATCAAAAATTTTGCGAAAAATTCCTAAAGAATTCTAATTAATAAAAATACTTTTTGCTGCAAATGAAAGGAATAAACTGTTGAATAAAAAATTAAAGAGAACGGGGATTTTTTTTTACATTGAAACCTGGGATGCACCTGTCGAATGAAACCAACGAAAATCTGAGCATTTCGCCAACTTTTCACTGCTGTTCTGCGTTCTCTGAATAGATTAACCATTCCCTCTCTATGGGAAATTTCATTGCTGCCGAAAGGCCACTGAATTGCGGCAATCTGAGGCAAATTGACAGCTTTCTGAATAGACAAACTGCCACGAAATTGTCCCACATGGGGAAATTCACCGTTCAGTGCAATTCGGTGCCAAATTCAGCACTCTATGAAAAACCACTCAAAACTTTTTCATCCATTCCAGTAACACATGTTCAGTCGCTTCATGCTCTTACAACATCATGCCCTTCGCATAATATTAATAGTCTTCAGGCTGTGATGTATAATTAGTCTACTATCAGTTCTGTAGGGATGAAAAGCTATCTCAAGATACAAAATTGTCACTGGCGACCATTTTGTTGTGTGAACAAATAGATAGAAAGAGCTCATATATACTTATAGGCCTATACGAAGCTTATATTTAAGTGCCTTATATATAAATATAGTTTATAAGAAATATAGGTATACTTTTATAAGAATAAGAAGTGTTTTATATGCATTATAACATTTGAAAAGTATTTTTTTATGTTTTATACTGGAAGTAGATTTTAAATGTTAAAGCAAACAGTTTTTCTTAAAATTTTTGCTTCCGAAGCAAGGTCATGCTTATGGTACATGACCAAGGTTACTTCTTTGTTTTCTATCCTTGTAATGGGAAACAAAATCCGGTTTCTGCTGTTACACTCATGCTATCATACTAGGAGGCAGATATTCCCTGCAGCTGGGTAGAAAATCCTATTAAAACCTAGGATAAATAACCATGAGCGAATCAAAACCAGAGAGAAAAAATAAATAGAAGATAATTAACAAAAACAGGTGGGATAAATCAACATATTTAATGTTAAAAATAATTTTAGTGCAAGATTGCCAACTTGTGAGCAAATTTCATAGTGAAATATTGCCTAAAATAATATTAAAATATTGTCTCATAAAATTTGCTGATTCGCCAGTTGAAAAAGAGGCGTAAACAAGATAAAAGTGAAAGTGCAACAGAGCATGAGGCAATCATTGGATTTTTCTTGGCACTCATGCATTAAGGCATCATCACAGATAGCTAAGTAGTGCTCCAACAGGCCCTACAGCACTCCAATGCACACTATCCTGGTCCCACTTACTCTCAATTGCACGCACATAGACAAGCATACAAATTTCCATAGAAGTTATTTCCCACACAACTTTCTAGACCTAGATTGGAATTCAACTGAGGCTTCTGCTTCTGCAGGTTTTGTTTTTGTGTTACCTAGTGTCCAGTACTGGGAAGTATGTGAAAGGAGCTTGATAGCAACATATTATTCTGGTGAAGATCTGATGCAATCAATAAACTGTTATGTGCATGCCTTGATGTGTTGATATGTAACAGATCTCAGTACCCCGAAGGGTCACATCTGTCAATGCCACTTCCTTGCTGGACCCCCGTGCCTTTCTCCAATCCTTAGCCACAGCTAAAGATGGGTACACATCCTGCTATCGTCCCCCAGAAATAAGCTGTGGCTGTAGATCTGAAGGTTTTTGTTGGAACAGCTACCACTGTATATAGCTGCTACCAACACCATGAGTCGTGACAGCATGTAGGGTCAGAATGGAACTCCTTTAATTGGGGACAGGCACAGATATTTATATATGATCAAACATGGGTCATTTACATACACAAGAGCTGACCACAGAATAGATTAAACATTCGCTCAACATTCCTAGACAGACAGGACAATGCAATTGTGATTGGAAAACAGATAATGAGGCAGTGTTTGGCTAACAAAGCAGATTACAAACTACTCAAACATTAACAGATTAACACATTTCTCGAATGATACCAAACATGACCCCTCTAGCTGCCACCGTTCGGGAGATATGGGGGTTCAAAGGAACCCCCTATCTCCACCAAGGGATTTCCTTAGGAAATCCCCAGGCAGCTAGGTGTTCCCCGGCTAACTGACATCATCATGCCATGCGTGATGACATCAGGTAGCGAGGGGGGACCCAGAGGTGGAGCCACCATCAAGAGCCCCCACTGGAGCTAGATCACGATCGGGCACTTAAGGGGTTAAAAACAGGCATCGCTTTGAAGGACATACACTGCCCTTCAAAGCGATGCCTGTTTTCTTTTGTAGACCCTCCCGATCGGGAGGAAGACGGATCCAAAAGGCTCCCCCCTCCCTTTTAGGCGATTTCCCAGCTTTGCCAGGGGGGTCACCTGAAAATGACATCATTGCACATGGTGTGATGATGTCATTGACAATGGGAGGAGTATAAATCTGGCGTCTGACTTCCAGGAAGTCAGAACGCCGCAGGACCCCGGACAGAGAGGTAAGTATCTCTCTGGGGACTTTAAGGGGCAGAGTTGCAATATGAAACAGAGTAACACTCAAGTGGTATTGAGCTCGCAGAGGTAATCTGGCTTAGTAAAGGAAACCTGTGAACCCATAATGTTTCCAGTGTCCAGAATGAACACATGGAATATTTGGATTGCACAAAATAAAATCATCCCATGGGAATTGTTTCTCATATTTATTCTTTGAAGTGCTGATTTGTGCTTTGGACAAAACAAGGACATACCCAAAAGTCACCCGAATCTAAGATGGTCTGGAAATGAATGCACATATCTAGTATGGCGTCAATAATGTGCGTTCTAATTTATTTTTTTACACACTCACCCATTACTTGTTGCGGTTTGGTTCTTCTCTCTATCGCCCCCTCCAGGCTGTGATGCTCCACTCTGCAGATAAATACTGCTCCATGATCTGAAGCAAGTGATGGAGTGAAAACCAGATGCGTCGTACAGTTGTATTTGTGATCTTGTTGCTTCTCATATACGAGACCTGGGATCCAGTATCTACCATTGGTGACCACATGGACAATCTTCTGGCTCCCTTTTTCATGTTTATGCCACGTCACACTCACATTGTCTTGGTAGAACATCAAGATCTTACACTGTAGAACCATCAGCCTGTTCCGCTGCAGGTGAGTAGGAGCCTTTATACTTTCCACGTCAAGACAACACACTATAATGAAAAAGAAATGTAAACAATATATGAATTTAATAATTACATATTACCATACAGCACAATGAAATTATGTCTTCATTCAATAAACAGGTAGGGCCCGATTACCTCCTTCACACTAGGGCTAGCATTAGTGCTAGGTTAAAAAAGGTCATAGTGTGACGCACGGATCACGTCCCGTTCACTAAAAGGTTAAAAAACCATTAGTGCATCGTTCGTAGTGCTTTTTAGCGTGAGCTTACTGTACTTTTCCCTCCCTATACTTAAGATGGGAAGCTCAAAGAGTAAGCAGAGAGTAACTAGCGATAGGATCACATAGTTACATAGGCTGAAAAAAGACATGCGTCAATCAGGTTCAGCCTCTCATACATCACCTACTGATAGTCCTAACGCTAATTACGCACTGTTGTGGCTAACTGAAATGTTAGCCACAGCTCTACGCTGGTGCTAACTGATTCAGGTGGAAACCCCCCCAAAAAAAATCAGATACTCACCTCTCATCCCGCGGTGAGAACGGTGGCCCGATCCATCGCTTCTGGCTGCCGGGAGCAGAGTGAGACTGGGGACAAATAGACCCCGGTCTCTCTCTGCGATCACTCCGTGGACCTACATGATCTCACGGCCAGCAGCACAAGCCTCCATGGAGTCCTATTGACCCCAGGAGGTCATACTGTCAGGATCCGTGCCTGTTCCAGAGCAACTACATGTAAAGTGCTGCCCTCATGCACAGCATTAGAACTCAAAATGTTAATCACTACTACACACACACCACACCTACCTGTCTGGGTTTTGTGGTATTGTGGTAAATAAAGACCTTTTTTTTTTATAGCTTTACAGAGCAAGGTGCTATCCTGTGGTGGACATTTTATTCTGTAAAAGTAAAACATAAAAAAAAATGTAACAAAGATAATATATAAAAATTTTTTTTAAAAAAAAATGTGTAATAAATTTCAATATCTCCCCCAATTTTTGCACTTTTTATTGACTGGGGTGGGGTGCGCTCCTAAATTCTGTGCCACTGCCTACAGGCTCCTGAGATATAAATCCAGCTCTGGCTGGACCTTACCTTTTAGAGGAGTCAACTCTTCATTATTCTCCTGCTTTTTCGGTCCTGATTAAAACAGATCAAAGAAGCAAATGAACATTAAACTCATTAAAAAAATCATTGCCATTAGTAACATGCAAATATTATTAGTGCTCATTATTTTATTTTTGCTTAATTTATAAGCATAAAGCATACATAATTATTCTGTAATGCTCAGGGTTATTCACTAACTGTCTAAGATTGGCAAATGTACTTTGTAAAATATATCCTAAAATAACTTGTACTTGAATACACCACAGGGTTGGTGAACTAGAATTGCCCCGAAGAACGAAAGGGCACCGACCGTGCGGCAACATTTCGAATCTCTCTGATTAACCCTGTGTGTGTTTGACCTTGGCTATTCTTGACTCCCCGCATTGTGTACCGACTTTTGACTATTCCTGACTACCGCAGAGCTTGGCGCCCGGCCAGCGAACAGGATGCTGGCGGGCGCCGGGTACTGCCGGCATGGGATGTGACAACATGGTCGTCATTTTCTACTCTTTGCCCAATGGGCATCCATTTCTAAATACAAAAATACCATTAATGTAACCAGGCACATAAAAATAATGCCCTGCTGGGGTCACAAGGAGGACCTTTGAGTTGAAACCCCTGCCTGCACCTGAATTTCTCAGGCCAATCGGTGGGTAGCATGGAAATTCTTAATTGGGTGGGAAAATGTTTACTTTAAGGCTGCAGTATTAGAATAAGGGTCTGCTGCGTCAGTGGTAAGAGATTGGGGAGGGCTGGGACAGAGGGTATAGGGAGAAAAACAGATCCAGGAGAAGTCCCATCTTGTGTTGTTCAGGCCCTGATTCTAGTCTGGTGAGTTTTTACTTCTAGTTCAGTTGGTGTTGTAATTGGGATCATAGGAGTTCCCAGGGCCCCTTTTTGGTTTTGGGTGGAGATGATAGGGGTGAGGTTCACATAGACTAGTGTAAATGAGTCTAGCTGAGAGGTAAGGGGTCTTCGTCTTTGCAAGGAAAGAAGGGTGTCGGACACACTAGGCAGATTTTTATCTAAGGCCAATTATATTTAGCATCCAAATACAAAGTTTCGGCTCCGACACAGAGCCTTTTCCCAGCATCTTGAATACTGGTTCGCAGTATTCCGATGGCTAACTGGTGAGTGTGGGAGACACTAATAATTTTTAGGGCTCATTGGGTTTGTTCTCCAGGGAGCCAAGAGGGTTGTAGTATCTGCAGGGGCTGTCTCGTAGTTTCATAGTTTACAAGCTGGCCAATATTCTGACACCATTGTAAGGCCCCTCCACTGTCAAGTGGTTCTCAGGACACACCAGGGAGATGCAGGGTGAAAATTGCTAGGATTGAGTGCAGAAGAATACAAGTGGTGCACATGCTATTCGGGTCAGTGAGAGGAACCGTACAGATGCCAAAGCTACTTTGGGAGTCGGGGGACACCAATATTGTTTCTCACTTCAGGACCAAGAGTTTATTATCAACATGAAAGGATACTGGTGTGACGAGAGTCAATTTGGAATAGGGGTATCGGACTTGGCGTTATGGTTGGGGATGTGGGACTATGGGTTCTGGGGAGTCGGATACGTCATTCTATTCCCCAACCCTCTCTTATGTCCAAGTCACCCTGTGCCTATAAGGGTACAGTATGTCTGTGTTATGTGTGAATATTGTTAAAATCATTATTGTCTGTATTCAGAGCCGTAGCTAGCTCCTTTTGCACCCGAGGCAAGAACAGAAAATTGTGCCCCCCCACACGTTATTTTTAAATAGGCATATGAATTATACATGTTGCAGGGCAGCACTTTCCCCTGTGCCCCCCCTCTGCATGAAATAATAATGTATGTCCAGAAAACATGGCTGACCTGGTAACAATACTTTATGGTCCTGGGTTGAGTGTAACCGAGTGAGAAACGAGTGGTTAAGGCTAGGGTCAGACTAACGCATTTTTCACGTTGTCCGTGAAAAAGTGCGTTGAACGAATGGACGTATTTTTTCACGGAATACGCGATAGCGGTCATACGATGCGCATTTTCATCCGTGATTTTGTACGGATCATCAATAAAACACTTTTTGCGTCTGGACGTTATGTTGGCCGGACATTAGCAGCGTCTGACGTCTCCTAATCACGCACACACGCCGCTAGCGGACGCAGCGCACTCTGTACGTCAGTACTAGAGGTTTGACGTTCTCGAAAAAATGCGTTTGTTTGCCACTTGCGTTGCGCGGACGCACTTTCGTGCGACCATACTTCGTATATTGGCCGTCATTGCCCGGCATCTGCTGCTAGTGCGGCCGTGATTAAGTGCGGCCGTGATTAAGTGCGGCTGCACGCGCGTTCGCACTGCCTCAGTCTGACCCTAGCCTAAGTGTGAGGGAGCTTATAGTTCATGGAGTAGGATGGGGGTTATTATTTGAGTGTAACACACATGCACACACACTCAAACCGATAGCCACACAGTAACCCCTACAAAGACCTACAAAGACACACACACATTGACAGAGCTTCACATACTTCAATATCTTAAATCACCCCTGTTCTCCATACAATAAATCAACCCCCTCCATGCCTCCTATTAGCAGCCCACTTCATGTCCCAGTTTCATCACTATCTCCATGCCCTCGATATCCCATTTTTTTGTCTTGGGGTTAGCCAAAGACTGCTGAATGGGCCACCGAATTGCACCAAACGGTGCAATTTCGTGGCCATTCGGCTATTCAAAAAGCAGCAAAATACGGCTGTGAAATGCCCCATAGAGAAGCAATGGTTAATCTATTCACACTGAACATACTGCTGTTCGGTGTTTTCATTCGACAGGTTTATTTAGGCGAATCCCATAGGCTTCAATGTTACAAACATTCCCGTTTTAATCCAATATCTAATAAACCGTTTATTAATCTGCAGCAAAAAAGTCTATTTAGAATTTGTTAGGCATTTTTCAGGATTTTTCCAGCAAAATTTTTGATTAAGATTTGTTTACCTGGCTTTTTTTTTTTTTAAATTCTGTAACAGAACTTTTTATTATTATCCATAGGATCTTATATATTATTTCCATGCTTTAATTTAGTTTTAAATGCCCTTTAAAAGTTGCAGTTTTTTTTTCTTACCCCTGTTCGGCTGCTGTTTGGCTTTTTCCGGCTACATTCATTGGTCTGATTGGTGGGTCTTTCGGCGGCGTCCAGTCAGTGGCTCCCTTCTGCGACCCTGTGGTGAATGGTGAATTCACCGCAGGGTCAGCAAATTGAGGTTTGTTGAAGGAGAGAGCACTGAAATTCTGTTGAAATTACAGAGCTCTATGAATAACCCCTTTTAGAATGATTTTAAATTATGAGCATAATAATTTAGTTACACGCATCGCTTTTTTTTTTATTAACATAGCTGCTGGCATTTAACCCTTTCATTGCCAGCGCAAACCATTGAACGTCATGGGGAGGGGGAGAATCTGTTTCTTGGTACTGCGGACATTAGACATGTGCATTCGTTTTAGTACTAAAATGATTTAGTCCGAATTTTGGGATAATTTCGTTTTCGCATGACTCAAGAGATACGAAACTGCTCAGTACAAAAAACGAAAGAAACTAAAATAAAAAGCACTACATTTTAGTTTCAGTCCTTTTTGTGATATTACATTGAGTGAAGGAGACCAGCAATGAAGAGCACAACATCGCAAAGCTACAGAAAAGGTTTGTATGCGTAATCCTTCCCGACCCCTACCTGAAAATCTGACAGTGATAGAGCTCCAGAATACTCACTCGCAGCACAGACAGCCAGCACAGGAAACCTTTACTTAACCCTTGCATGTCTATGAGGCAGACAAGATGATAGAAGCAGCTGGAGAAGGAAAACATTCAAATAAATCACACTGAAAGCTAATGACAGGAGGGCTGGATAGTAAAAACCCTTTTATAACAAGCAGCGCTGGGAGAAGAGAGGGACTTTATAAAACGTGTGTTATCTCCCCTCCTGCTCTGCATAATAGGGGCTTAGGTCTGATACATTTTATATTATCCAGGAGCACTATCCCCCTTTCCTCATCTATAATACATGTTTTATATAAAGTCCCTCTCCTCTTCCAGTGCTGCTTGTTATAAAGGTTTTTTTTTTTACGTCTGATGCATTTAGTATCCAGCTCTCACAGTTACTCTGTCATTATGAGCCTTCAGTGTGATTTATTTGAATGTTTTCCCTGGATTTAAAGTGCTTTATTTTCTAAAAAAAATAATTTGCGCCAGTCATCTCTTCTCTGAGCTTTCAGACCGATTTACGTTAATACTTTCCCTCTCCCCTGCTTTTATATTCCTGTCTATCTCCCCCACAGAGATACAAAAGTAAAAAGTTCCCTCTCCTGTGCTGGAGGTTCTGCACCCTCCACATGCCAATGCAGTAGGATGTTCTATACAGAGAGGGACATTAATTCAGGAGGATATTCTATACATTATACAGAGACGGGTATTAATGCAGGAGGATGTTATATACATTATACAGAGAAAGGTATAAATTGAGGAGGATGTTCTATACAGAGAGGGACATTAATTCAGGAGGATATTCTATACATTATACAGAGACGGGTATTAATTAATGCAGGTGGATGTTGTATACATTATACAGAGAGGGGTATTAATTAATGCAGGAGGAGGTTATCTACATTATACAGAGAGGGGTATAAATTAATGCAAGAGGATGTTCTATACATTATACAGAGAGAAGCCTTTTTTTTAGCCCTTTAGTGGCTGTGAGCGCTGAGATCGGCTGCTTGTTATATTATCTCTCAGTGCAATGTATCAGGCTCAGCTGTTACAGTAACTGACTGTAACAGCGCTCAGAGTTTCAGTAAAACAAGGAAATAATGTTCTAACCTCTTATATTTAAAAATATTATTTACTAGGTTTACTGAAACTGAGCGCTGTGATGAGCAGCAGTCAGTTACTGTAACAGCTTTGCCTGACACATTGTGCTGAGAGTGAAAGATACTGTAACAAGCAGCGATCTCAGCCCTCTGAGGAGCCACTACAATAGTAATTGTATCCACTGGTTTTCGGATGAATGAAATTAGTTTTCATACTAAAGAACTGAAAACGAATTTCTTTAGCAACTAAATAAATTGCATTTTAGGACTAATCCATTAGTTCAAATGAAATTTTGTGCTGTGCACATGTCTAGCGGACATGGTTTCTCATTTCTGCATAAAGAAAAGCAAATATCGTGAAATTTATATTTTTTAAAGATGGATCTAAGCCTGTCTAAACGAGAGCATTTGGCTGTTAAACACATCCCTGCTGATAAATACAGCTACAGCAGGGATGTGGTTTTGATCCGCCTGGATTTCCCAGCATTTTAAAAGCAATACAAAAGTTTTTTTTCTTTTTAACACTCAAGTCTGAGATTGGGGGGGGGTGGACAGACCTGCTTCGATGTGTCGTTATCTGCTCCTGGATCTCTGTCCCTCACTGCCGAGGAATGCCGAGAGGGGGGGAGGGAGAGCTCACTCAGCTGCAGCAGGAGCTTCTTTCACCTCTGGTAGATTAATTGACTGGAAACACAAGCTCCCTCTGACTGCCTGTGTTATTCACATAATGGCCAACAACTTGCTGAGCGGGGCTGCTGAGAACACGGGGCGGGTACTCTTCGCACATGGTAAACGCCAGCCATGCACGCACTAGAGCAGGTGGCTTCCTGCTTTGATCTGAGGCTGCGCGGAGACACCCGGCCATAAACACACCCCTCTTAGCTTGTCAGCCACCAGGGGCCATAGCTCCACCCCCCGCAGTACGTTACTGGCAGCCGATTGAAGAAAAAAAAAAGTGTTTGAAACTACTTTTGATTCTGAAACGGCCGCTCAGCCCAGCGGCCCCAAAACCAAGCAACCCTGGCTGCGCCTCATCACAACTGCGCCCGAGGCGAGTGCCTCACTGGCCTCACCCTTCCTACGGCCCTGTCTGTATTTATCTGTTACTGTTAGTAATTCTGATATTCTTACTGTGAGTGACAGACTATTGTATCAGGGAAGATACAGGTTTGCTGCATCAGTTATTGTTTGTATTGTCTGTTTCTTATTAAGTCAATGTTTTTAATCCCTCCCTGAGTTATCAATCGGAAACTGTGAAATCAGATCCCCTGTTTATCCCCTCAATCTGCTATTGTTCTATTGTTCTCTGGGAATGTGAAGACCTTGCCCTTTGATTACATTGCACCCTATTATTTCAGGTCTGGGCATGCCTGGAGGAGGAGGGGGTCAATGTGTCATGTTCCAGTGTGTTTCCAGGCCCTTTTGAGATAGTATATATTTGGCTCATGAATCTATAAAAGTGTTCAGTTCCTGTCTGTTCTACCCCAAGATCTGAGTGCTACCTCATTTCTGGAGAATGCTATCACCACTCTTTCAGTACACCTGTCCTTAGGTTTCAGCTAAGGGCTGGAAAAAGGTATGAAAGACTGCAGGCAGGAGAAGGGGGTCTGGCAAGGGAATGGCATAAACAGATGTGACCCAGTTGAGTTGCTGAGATCTGTTACAATTGGGTTGCTAGATGTGAGATGATGACGGTTGTCTGTGTACCTACAGATGCTTTGGAGATATCTGTGGGGAAGTTCTAGCTCGGGAGAAGACTCTGCTGCTGTTGCATGAGGGCCTCATGTCTCACCACTGCCAGGTGATCTAAATGGGGGGTGGCTCATGTACATGAGTTATAGGAGTTCATGCTTTGGTAAACGGGATTGCAGAATCTGATTTCCCTGGGCGGCTACTCACTACTAGAAAATGGTGAAGAGGTCATTGTGCAAGTGTACCAATGTGGTGGTTTAGGGAGCCTTTATAGTGGAGCACAAGATTTAGGGGATGGTGCAGATAGGATATAAAAACGCATGTGTTGTAACAACCATAGATAGTTAATAGGAAAGTATACCATATATTTTTTCTTATCTATACTGTTATATACAATACATAGAGCAGGCCTCAAAATTTCCACTCGCCTACTAGCATTTGGCGAGTGAAAATTACATGAGGGCGAGTGGGAATGCAGATGCAGGCAGGGCAGGATAGGGGTTAGGTGGGGCAACTAGTGGCGAGTAATTCTTAAGGCCTGGCTAGTAGCTTGGGACTTGAAATTTTGAGCCCTGACATAGCGTGTAGTGTCCAGCACGGCTAAGTAGAAGAGCATATATAATATGCATTCCGACACTTTACACACTCACCCATTACTTGTAGCGGTTCACTTCTTTTCTCTATTGGTTCTTCAAGGCTGGGATGCTCCACTCTGCAGATAAATACTGCTCCATCATCTGACATGGATTTTGGAATTAAAATCAGACGCGCCGTACAACTGTATGTGTTATCCCACTGCTTCTTATACTGGATACCTGGGATCCATTGTCTTACGCCAGGAACAATGACAACAGCATCCTGGCTTCCTTGTTCAAGTTTACTCCACGTCACAGACACATTATCTGGGTGGAACTTTGAAATCTTACACTGCAGAATGACCATCTTGTTACACTCCAAGTGAGGAGGGACCTTTATATCTTCCACTTCAAGACGACTCTCTATAAAAAGTAAAGGCATTCGAAGAATATTTTAATTTACTAATCTAATGAAATTCTAACATAGTACCATACAGCACCATAAAATGATAGCGTCATTGAATAAACAAGTGGGAGATGTAGCCGAATTTTATACCTATCCTAATCTTATTATCCTCCTCCTCAACCATTGTAAACCTCCCCTTATTGGCCCTACGTATCCCAGATTGTCTCCATTCTATAATGAATGCCTCTTCTATACTCATTTACCTCACATTCTGCACCTCTCATACCTCACTCCTCCTATTCATTTTTACATTAATTCTCTGTTTCGTTTCCAATTCGAATCGAAATCCTGGTGCTTACATACAAAACTCTCTGTGACGTTCCCTACATCTCCTCCCTAGAGGTACGGTCCATCCCTGTCACATACGGTACCGAGTGGGTACCAGCTTGCAGGTTATGGGCCTGGTATGCAGTGATACACAGGCACACACACAGGGAAGGAAGGGTGGAGGAGAACCAACAGGCTGAGGATGACAGGCAGTATACAAAAAATGCAGACCAGACACCGCAATACTTAGGATAGTGGGAAAAGTAGTTGCCGGAAACTGAACACAACAGGAACCTGGAGACACAAGGAACTTTGGAGATCAGGAGACACTGGGAGAGGCTGGAGAACATGGCTAGGAGTGCAGGATAAATAGCTGGTAACAAAGCAACAGCACACACAGGTCTAGTCTCTGTGAGCTAGAGAGAAACAATGATGAAGCACTGGCTGAAAGGAGGCATAGCCTTTATCCAGTGCTATTTGGTCACCTGAGTGTGTTTGCTGAGGCAGGAAAGGTGTTGCCATAACAGGAAGGATGCCGTCAGGTCAGGTGTGGACACAGGTCTATCTTCAGTTTCTAGGTGACATCTGGCAGGGGTTGTGACAATCCTGTCACTTCGCTCTGCCAATGATCTGATTATCTTCTCCTCTTACCCGCACCCTCAAATCTCAGGAGGTCTCCCTAGTTGCCCCATAATACTTATGTAACTTCTTCTATCACCACATATGATTCTTCCTGTACCTCCAGTATTTCAGATAGTCCTCAAACCCACACTAATTTATAGAAACATAGAAAATGTCGGCAGATAAGAACCTTTCGGCCCATCTAGTCTGCCCAATTACATGGATACTTTACCTGGATTTATCATCTTTTGTTTAGGATAGCCTTATGCCTATCCCATGCTTGCTTAAATTCAATTACTGTTTTGGCCTCTACCACTTCTACTGGAAGGCTGTTCCATGTATCCACCACCCTCTCAGTAAAATAATGCTTCCTGATGTTACTTTTAAACCTTTGCCCCTCTAATCTAAGACTATGTCCTCTTGTTTTGCTATTTTGTTTCCTTTTAAATATACTCCCTTCCTCTACCTTGTGGATTCCCTTTACGTATTTAAATGTTTCTATCATATCTCCTCTGTCTCGTCTTTTTTCCAAGCTGTACATGTTAAGATCATTAAGCCTTTCCTGGTAACTTTTCTCCTTCAAGCCGTACACCATTTTAGTAGCCCTTCTCTGAACTCTCTCTAAGATGTCTATATCCTTCTGGAGATACGGTCTCCAGTACTGCACACAGTACTCCAAGTGAGGTCTCACCAGTGCTCTGTACAGTGGCATGAGCACTTCCCTTTTCCTACTGCTAATACCTCTCCCTACACAATCAAGCATTCTGCCAGCATTTCCTGCTGCTCTATTACATTGACTAAAGAGGCTTATCTGCTAACTCATTTTGCAGGCCCACATTTTCTTCCTGTATCCATTATAGTGTCAAGTGTGGAATAGGGCCCCTTGACTTTCAGTACTGTACAGTTGACCTCAAGGTGGTGACTTTACAATAAAATACCCATTTTTCTGACCAGTCCAGACCCTCGTCTCCTGGTGGGGTGTGGGGGGGGGGGTGTCACCATTCTGTTAGTATTCATATGATCAGTCCCATATTTATTTACATTGCTTATTTGTAGAGCACTAATACCACCTGCCAACTTCCAAAGGATAATTACGGACAAGCGAGGATGGTTCACAAGTGTCAACCTCTGGTTTTGTTTGAGGATGTCACGGTGGCTCAGGGGATGGGGCGCCTGGCAGCAGCTTCCTCGCTGCTCGCTGGCCAGGCGCCGAATGTAAACGCTTCCGGGTGCGCTCACGTGGGACGCCGAGGGGCGGGGCCTGGCGTTATGACGCGGACCCGCCGGATTTAAAACCCAGTCTCTCCAATACACCGGTGCCCTGACGTGGTATTCACCTCCCGCAGAGCTCTTGTGTGATTTTGGCTACCTCCTGTGTATGACCCTTGGCATTGGCAAACGAATCCTCCTGTGTATAACCCTTGGCATTGGCAAACGAATCCTCCTGTGTATAACCCTTGGCATTGGCAAACGAATCCTCCTGTGTATGACCCTTGGCATTGGCAAACGAATCCTCCTGTGTATAACCCTTGGCATTGGCAAACGAATCCTCCTGTGTATGACCCTTGGCATTGGCAAACGAATCCTCCTGTGTATAACTCTTGGCATTGGCAAACGAATCCTCCTGTGTATGACCCTTGGCATTGGCAAACGAACCCTCCTGTGTATGACCCTTGGCATTGGCAAACGAACCCTCCTGTGCATGACCCTTGGCATTGGCAAACGAACCCTCCTGTGTATGATTCCTGGCATTGGCATTTACTCTGCGCTAGGTTCTGCCCTTAACGTTGGTACCGAGGTCAGTCTATGTGGCACCCTAAGCACGCATCAGACTACCTCTGCTATTACTAAAGTCCTAGGGAGGACTTGTGATCTGGTCTGTACCCCTGTCTGGTGTTTCCCTTTCTTTATCTGTTACCTGCTTCATTGTCTATATAGCTTTGCCGACCATTCAAGGATCGGAAGAGTAGAAAGGGAGCTACATAAAGAGATCAATATCTTGGTAGTCAGAAAGATTCGTGACAATACTCTATTCCATACCTCTGTCTGGTGTTACCCCTTGTTTATATATTGTCTGGTTAATTGTCTGTCTAGTATTGCCGACCATTCAAGGATCGGAAGGGTAGAGAGCGGTCTGCGTAAAGGGACCACACTTTTGGTAATCAGAGGGATCCGTGACATTACGTCAGGGCCAATGGATCCCGCAGACCTCTCTAACCAGCTGGCACGTATCGCAGCCAGACAAGAGGAACAGGACCATAGGATGGACCAGATTTCTCTCGCTCTGCAAACCCTGTTAAATCGCTCCAATACAGGTACCACAAACCCTCCAGATCCAGTGTTACCTAGGGTCAGTTCCGTCCCCCCTGAGGGACATAGGCTTAGTATGAAGGCACCCCTACGCTATGATGGTACACCAAGCCTATGTCGGGGGTTTTTGACTCAACTCGAGATCTTGTTTGAGAACAATCCAGGTTCTTGTATGTCTGATAAAGCCAAAGTAGGATATCTGATTAATCATTTAACAGAAAAAGCTTTATTGTGGGCTACGCCGTTGTGGGAAAATAAGAAACCCATCATTTATGACTATGAGGGTTTCACCTCTGAGTTAAAACGTACCTTTGATCCCTCTAGGAGGGCTACCAATGCGGGTAGGTCCTTGTTTCACATCAAACAAGGTAATAAGAGGGTCGCCGATTATGCCATAGAGTTTAAAACTTTGACTTCTGAGGTACTTTGGCCGAACGACGTTTTAACCTTAGCCTTTACCGAAGGCTTGAACGAGGCTTTTATGTTTGAACTGGCTCCCCTAAAATTACCAGAAAGTCTGGACCACCTGATAGATTTCTGTATAGCCATGGACGATCAAATCAGGGAAAGGAGACACCCCAGAGATAGACCCAGAAGGGTCTTGCCTCCTTTACCCTCGTTACCCAGACACACCAGTACGTCAGGTGGTTCGGAGAATGTGAAAACAGATTTACCAGTCGTTGAACCCATGCAAATAGGGAAGACAGGTATTTCAGAAGCAGAAAGAGCGCACAGAAGAGAAAAGGGGCTCTGCTTCTATTGTGCAGGGGCAGATCACTTCCGCCTTCGATGTCCTCAGAGACCCAGGGTTAGCAGGGCTGAACATAGCAGAGTGGGATTCAGAACAGGAGACACCCAGGTTGTCGGTTCTCTGTGTGCCTCCTTTGTGGATAATGAGAAAAAAAAATCCAGGATTCTGTTACCGGTCTCCCTAACCTGGGAGGGGGTTCACCTCAAGACTGAGGCGTTCTTAGACTCTGGGGCCTCAGGCAATTTCATGGATAAGAATTTTGCTGCCAAAAACCTCATACCTCTGGTGCTCAGGGAAAGACCTCTAAGGGTGGAGGCCATAGATGGTAAACCCCTGTCATGTCCATATATCACTCACGATACAGTCGATGTATGTATGAAAACAGGAGTTTTGCACCAGGAAACTATAAGATTTCAAATCATTGAATCACCCTCATGTCCTGTCGTTCTTGGGTTTCCATGGCTAACAGAGCACAACCCAGTTGTCGATTGGGTCCAGAGAGACATAAAATGTTGGGATCAGAGTTGTCAGTCTAAGTGCCTAAGCAGAGTTCATGTGATTGGTAGCCTCAATATTGCCACAGCCCCTCCTTTGTCCACAGAGGTTCCTGAAAGTTACCTGGCATTAAAGGAGGTGTTCTCTAAAGCCAGGACTGAGGTCCTACCACCACATCGTCCATATGACTGTGCCATTGATTTACTCCCCGGTACGATGCCTCCTAGGGGTCATGTATACCCTTTATCACAAAGAGAGAACGACATTATGGAGGAATACATAAGGGAGAATCTGGAACGAGGATTCATTAGACGGTCCTCCTCTCCAGCAGGAGCAGGTTTCTTTTTTGTTTCCAAGAAAGAGGGAGACCTGCGACCTTGCATCGATTATAGGGGTTTGAATAGGATCACTATAAGAAATGCATATCCCATACCTCTCATAACAGAATTGTTCGATCGATTAAAAGGGGCCCGTGTCTATACGAAGCTTGATTTACGCGGAGCGTACAACCTGGTCAGGGTTAAAAAGGGAGACGAATGGAAAACGGCTTTTAATACACGTAGCGGGCATTATGAATACCTGGTGATGCCTTTTGGGTTGTGTAATGCGCCAGCCGTCTTCCAGGACCTCATAAACGACACTCTAAGGGAATTCCTGCAAGAATTCGTCATAGTATATCTAGACGATATCCTGATATACTCTCCTGATGTAGACACTCATCATGTCCACGTGAAACAAGTGTTGAAAAAACTATTGAAGGCTGGATTGTATTGTAAACTGGAAAAATGTCTATTCGACATAGTAACTGTGCAATTCCTTGGTTATATAATAACCCCTGAGGGTTTTCAAATGGATCCTAAGAAGCTCTCAGCTATTCTTGACTGGCCTCTACCCCAAGGACTTAAAGCCATTCAGAGGTTTCTGGGGTTTACGAACTATTACCGAAGGTTCATTAAAGATTTTTCGGCCTTGGTGGCCCCCCTCACGGCTATGACAAAGAAAGGGGTGGGAAATCAGAAATGGACACCTCAAGCCACTCAAGCCTTTGAGGCACTAAAGCAAGCTTTTACTACTGCCCCTGTTCTCCGACATCCAGATCCGGCTCTGCCTTTCCAAGTAGAAGTTGACGCCTCCGAACTAGGTCTTGGTGCAGTCTTGTCCCAAAGGGAGGCTCCTGACAAACCCTTGCATCCATGCGGCTTCTATTCTCGGAAGTTGTCCCCGGCAGAGAAGAACTATGACATTGGAAATAGAGAATTGTTAGCAGTCATCGCGGCCTTGGCCGAATGGAGATATTTATTAGAAGGGTCTAAGGACCCCATTGTTATCATAACCGACCATAAGAATCTCACGTACATTGGAGATGCCAAACGTTTAAATTCCAGACAAGCGAGATGGTCATTGTTTCTTTCAAGTTTTAATTTCGTGCTTACCTATAGACCTGGGTCCAGAAACATTAAAGCAGACGCATTGTCGAGACAGTATGAGTCGTATGAACATAATATCCAAGATCAGCATCCCATTGTACCCCAGGAAAGGATTATAGCCGCTACCACGATTAGTGTTTCGTCTCCTCTAATGAAAAGGTTGCAGACCGTCCAGGGCGCAGCTCCTGGGGGAAAACCTCCTGCGAGACTCTTTGTACCTGAGAACGAAAGAGAGGAAGTACTTAACATCTATCATGATAATAAAACTTCCGGGCATATGGGTATCACCAAGACTGTGTCTAGTATCAGTAAACTCCTCTGGTGGCCCACGTTGCGCCGAGATGTCAAAGATTACATTGCCGTGTGCGAAGTGTGCTCAAGACAGAAAAGTCCCAAAACAGCACCCATTGGCTTACTCCAGCCTTTGCCGATCCCCGAACGACCCTGGTCACATGTAGCCATGGATTTTATAGTAGAGTTACCTGAGTCAAGAGGGAATACAGTGATACTTACGATCATAGATCGATTTTCCAAGATGGGTCACTATGTTCCTCTTCGGAAACTACCTTCGGCAGCTGAACTGGTGCCCATATTCATTGCCAATGTGGTCCGCATTCACGGTGTCCCTCGGAGATAGTCTCTGATAGGGGGACCCAATTCATCTCCGGATTCTGGAGAGGGTTTTGTAAGAACGTAGGGATAGACCTCTCTTTCTCTTCGGCTTATCACCCCCAGACCAACGGAGCAGCAGAACGAGCAAACCAAAATATAGAGAAATATCTCAGGTGCTTTATCTCAGAACAACAAGATAACTGGTCAGATCTGCTACCGTGGGCAGAATATGCTATTAACAGCGCAGTAAGCGAATCCACAGGTCATTCTCCTTTCTTCACTGTTTATGGCTTTGATCCTCCCGTGCTCCCCGCCACGTTTCCTGATACCACGACATTCCTGCTTTAGATGAGCAACTGGCATCATTGAAAGAGACTTGGGGGAGAGTGAGACGGGCACTGGAGGAGAGTAGTGCCATCCAGAAAACCAAGGCCGACAGACACAGGAGGCAGGCACCCGTGTATCAAGTTGGGGACAGGGTTTGGCTGTCTTCACGTAACATCAAGCTCTTAGTGCCTTCCATGAAGTTGGCTCCTAGGTACATCGGTCCCTATAAGATTCTACGGCGACTCAACCCTGTCTCCTATGCTTTGGCGTTACCCCCCCATTTTAAGATACACAATGTATTCCATGTTAACCTTTTGAAGCCGTTATTATGTAATCGGTACACCAAAGTCCATGCTCCACCGCCTCCTGTCTCTGTGGAGGGCGAGGAGGAGTTCGAAGTTAAGGCCATTCTGGGTGCCAGGATGTCTAGGGGGTCTTTGCAGTATTTGGTTGATTGGGTGGGCTACGGTCCGGAGGATCGTTCTTGGGTACCAGCTGCGGAAGTTCATGCTCCTAGGCTAGTGAAGGCCTTCTATTTGGCGCACCCCCGTGCCCCTGGGGGTCGTCCAGTGGCCGCCCCTGGAGGGGGGGGTTCTGTCACGGTGGCTCAGGGGATGGGGCGCCTGGCAGCAGCTTCCTCGCTGCTCGCTGGCCAGGCGCCGAATGTAAACGCTTCCGGGTGCGCTCACGTGGGACGCCGAGGGGCGGGGCCTGGCGTTATGACGCGGACCCGCCGGATTTAAAACCCAGTCTCTCCATACACCGGTGCCCTGACGTGGTATTCACCTCCCGCAGAGCTCTTGTGTGATTTTGGCTACCTCCTGTGTATGACCCTTGGCATTGGCAAACGAATCCTCCTGTGTATAACCCTTGGCATTGGCAAACGAATCCTCCTGTGTATAACCCTTGGCATTGGCAAACGAATCCTCCTGTGTATGACCCTTGGCATTGGCAAACGAACCCTCCTGTGTATGACCCTTGGCATTGGCAAACGAACCCTCCTGTGTATGACTCCTGGCATTGGCATTTACTCTGCGCTAGGTTCTGCCCTTAACGTTGGTACCGAGGAGGTCAGTCTATGTGGCACCCTAAGCACGCATCAGACTACCTCTGCTATTACTAAAGTCCTAGGGAGGACTTGTGATCTGGTCTGTACCCCTGTCTGGTGTTTCCCTTTCTTTATCTGTTACCTGCTTCATTGTCTATATAGCTTTGCCGACCATTCAAGGATCGGAAGAGTAGAAAGGGAGCTACATAAAGAGATCAATATCTTGGTAGTCAGAAGATTCGTGACAATACTCTATTCCATACCTCTGTCTGGTGTTACCCCTTGTTTATATATTGTCTGGTTAATTGTCTGTCTAGTATTGCCGACCATTCAAGGATCGGAAGGGTAGAGAGCGGTCTGCGTAAAGGGACCACACTTTTGGTAATCAGAGGGATCCGTGACAGAGGACCACTGAGAGGTCCACACAAGATTTTGTAAAAACTTTCATAGGAGTTGCGACAGATCCCGTTAGAAGATCTGGAGACCTGTCAGTGCACCACAACTCATTAGGGATGTGCGTTTCGGAATTTCGAAATTTTCACGAAATTTCCCGATTCGTGTTTTCGGATGCGGCCAATTTTCCGAAAACTTTTAGATCCGAAAATGGCAGATCCGAAACGTTTTCCGAGCCGAAACGAAATATTTTCGGAATTTTCCAATGGACTTGAAATGTGTCAAATTGAAATTTATTGCTTTGAAACGAGGAGAACGGACGTTCCGAAAAACGAAAATTTCCGAAATCACGAAAAGTCGATACAAAAAACGAGCAAGTGACACGAAAAAACGAAAAATGGTCGATATTCCGAAAACATGTACAATTCCGAAAAACGAAAATTTCCGAAATCACGAAAAGTCGATACAAAAAACGAGCTAAGTGACACGAAAATACGAAAAATGGTCGATATTCCAAAAAAAAAAATGTACACGAAAAACGAGTCGAGCCGAACCGAATCGAAACAGAAATCGGTCGAAACGAGCCGAATCGAAAAGTTTAAGCATCCGAAAAATCGAATCGAACCGAAAAAAAAAAATCGGTGCACAAGCCTACAACTCATCAATGCATCATGTGAGATGAGTAAATGGCTAAAGTTATACAACACTGCGAGCAGGAGACACGGGGAAGGGGACATATTGAAGTGGGAGGCGAGGACTGACGATTTCAATAAGAGGGATGTTCTATGTGAACATAATGAATAAATATTGATATGGCAGCAACAATTCGTTGTGGCAGATCCTCCTTTTGATTTATGTGAACATAAGACATGAGGAGCAGTGTATTAGCTGTATCTTACCGTCAAGAGGAACCAGTTCTTCAATACTGTCCAGATTTCCTGGTCCTGATAAAAGCAAATAAAACAAGGAAATAAACATATTCTGTACTGACTTTATCCATGATTGATTGACTTATGTGTATTTGACTATTTTCTGAATAATGCAGTATATTGACCGTCAACAAAAAGTAAATAGTGTAACGTGATTGGGCCCTTCGCTAAAATGGGAAAAACCTGTGTTTGCAAATTTCCCCATAGCGTCCCTGTTTTAGCACCATACCACGGGACAGGCGCTGATTCAGCAGCCTGCCCCGTAATGCAGTGCTAACGCTCCGCTGTGAGTATCACCTCCTGAAGTCCATAGGACTCCATAGATGGTTGTGCTGTCGGGCCACGTGACCTGCAGGATCTCACCCACGTGAGATTGTGCAGGGATGAGGAGTGATCACAAAAGGGAGACTAGGGAGTGTTTGTTCCCTGGCGACCATCATAGGTCAGTCACCGCTGGGGAGCATGTAGTCATTCCTTGGGTTCTGCATCATAAGATCCACTATCCCTACATTATCAAGGAGCAACCTGACAAATCCTGGCGAATTGCCTGCACATACGGTGCCTGTTCGGTGACTGTTCGAGGGAAGTGAAATTCCCATAGAGAAGCAATGCTTCGTCTATTCAGAGAACACAAACCAGCAGTGAAAGGTTCCCCTAAAGCCCTGCCATTCGGTGGTTTCATTCGGCAGATTTATTCAGGCGAATCCCATAGGCTTCAATGTTAAAAATATTCCCGTTTTAATTCAATATCTAATAAACCGTTCATTATAAAATTCTGCAGTAAAGAGTCTCTTTATTTATAGATTTTTTAGGATCTTTTAAGCATTTTTCTGGATTTTATTTTTTTTAACTTTACTTCTTTTTCCTGTAACAGCCCTTATTATTATCATTCATTGGATTTTATATGTAAATTTCAGACATTTTCGTTCAGTAGTTTCTTTTCAAACAGCGTTTCACTTTTCAAACATTCAAGCAAACTGTTTTCCTAATTTATTCACTGCATTCGTCTGCGGTGTCGGCTTTTTCCGGCGGCTGCGCTGCGTGTGATCGGCTCCTGCTCGGGTTTCTCCGGTGTTTTCGGTGGGGTTAATGCAGATGTTTTTGCAGGTTTCGGTGTGCGTTCGCCGGGTTTTTGCGGTGAGTTTTCGTCGGGTTTTGCGGTGAGTGTTCGGCAGCTTTTCCTTGCACTTCGACGGCCCTTTGGTGCTTGTTGAATACACCGCAGGGTCTCCGAAATGGGATCGCCGAATCGAACCGAATTGAAGAGAACGAAAAGTCACCGAACGTGCGGTGACTTTTCGATTCTCTTTGAATAACCCTGAAAGTGTAATTTCTTCAGTGTCGTCACATGAAAAGATAGAATAAAATATTTACAAAAATGTGAGGGTGCACTCACGTCTGTCAGATACTGTATGTGGCTCACAGTGTTTAAATGTGCATTGATACATCATGCAGTAAAAGGTACTTACTTTTTTTCCTTTTCTTTAAATAACGAAATGATGCACATATTCCAAATAGAGCCAGAGCTATCGTTAGACCAAAAGTGATTGGTTTTGAAAGGTGAAATCTTCCTGCGGGAACACATACACAATACATTAAAGTGCATCAATCACACATAAAACTATTTTAGCTCACTTGAAAAATTTCCCAAATCTGCCCATACATTGTGTTACCGAATTGCTGGAGAGTTTTTTTCAAAAAACCTTTGTATACCTCCCTTCCTGTTTGCTGTTAGTGCTGCGGCATGCCACATTACGGGCCCTATTACAATCTTCGCGTTAAAACGCTAACGCAGCACATGAATTTTTGCGCGCAGCGTTAAACGTTAACCCGCGAACGCTGGTATTTTTTACATTTTTTTTGGTGCACCGGTCCTGGAGGTACTGCAATACCAGGTCAATGCGTGGAGTGGACAGAACAAGCTCTTCTTCCATCTCCCTGTTCTAAAAATTCATTTAATATATGGCCCCCAGATAGGGGGCGTATCAGATATTAAACTGATAAGAACAGATGCTACACTTGATCTTAGCCAAAAGGCCGAGAAGCGATAATCAAGGTGAGTAGAATGGGAGAGGAACACAGTGGATTGTGAGAAGAATGAAATAGGGACACAATGGCTGGTGCGAAGAATGGGATAGGAACACAGTGGATTGTGAGAAGAATGGGATAGGAACAAAATGGAAGGTGATAAATTGGATAGGATCAAAGTGAATGGTGAGATGAATGGGATAGGAACACAATGGATCATGAGATGAATGGGATAGGAACACAATGGATCATGAGATGAATGGGACAGGAACACAATGGATCATGAGATGAATGGGATAGGAACACAATGGATCATGAGATGAATGGGATAGGAACACAATGGATCATGAGATGAATGGGATAGGAACACAATGGATCATGAGATGAATGGGATAGGAACACAATGGATCATGAGATGAATGGGATAGGAACACAATGGATTATGAGATGAATGGGATAGGAACACAATGGATCATGAGATGAATGGGATAGGAACACAATGGATCATGAGATGAATGGGATAGGAACACAATGGATTATGAGATGAATGGGATAGGAACACAATGGATCATGAGATGAATGGGATAGGAACACAATGGATCATGAGATGAATGAGATAGGAACACAATGGATTATGAGATGAATGGGATAGGAACACAATGGATCATGAGATGAATGGGATAGGAACACAGTGGATGGTGAGAAGAATCGGGCAGAGGAACAATGAGAGGTGAGAGGAATATGTAGGAGGCACAATAGAGCTGGAGAGGGATGCAGCAAAGCCCACTGAAATTTTCATCTCCAGGGCTGTGAAGCCCTCAAAACCAACACTGTCTCTACTTTGGAGTGCTGTCAGAGTGGCCTAGGAAACCAAGGGGTGAGAGGAGGGAAACCAGGCTACTTAATTAAGGTAACGTGATTGGGATGGCTAGAGTGCACCTTTATAGAGTAAATCTGTGAGTGCTTGCTCTCAGATTCTGCTTAACCTGGAATAGGGCCGTTGTGAATTGAGTTTAGGAGGTTGGCTTTGGTGTAAAACCAATTTGTACAATGTGTCATCTCATCCTTTACACCTTGCTTCCATTTCTCCGCAAACATCAAATTACTGAAATAGACTATACAGGATATTATAATTTATAAAATGTTACCTTTATATTCCAAACGGAAATCTTCTTGAAGAGACTCGGAGAGAGACTCATGTTGGACCCTGCAGGAGAAGGTCCGGTTTCTGTCCTCCTCTATGGGTATTATGGTCACAGTGCTGGTCACGCTGTACGTGCCGTCTGATTCCCTCTTATGTGTGTTTTCTGAAACCTGATCCAGGTGCTTCCCATCCTTAAACCATTTAAAGTCAATGTCCTCAAGGTACAATCCGGTGATCAACAAACAACTCAGGGCATTCTCCTTATATGTATCGACTTTTCTTCCTATGATGCGGATTTCCAGAGCTGCAGGAGTGAATTAAGTTATTATTATTATTCCCTCAGATGATTTAAAGGGCTTATTTACTAAGCCATGAACTTGCCACCGAATGGCACCAAACGGTGAATTTCCCTGTAAGGTGCAATTTTGGGGCCAATCGTTTATTCCCTAAAATGTCAATTCTCCAAATACTGGCGAATTGACGGAGACACGGTGCAGTTCACCCCAGAGCACTGCAATTCAGCACCAGCAAAATTGTCCCCCAGAGAAGTAATGGTTAATCTATTCACAGACGCCGAACTGCACCGAAATGTCAGTGAAATGCCCTGATTTTCAGTGATTCCGTTCGACAGGTTTAAACAAGCGAATCCCATAGGATTCAATGTAAAATATAAAATATTTTTTTCATTAAGCCGTTTATTCTTTTCATTTTCTGCAGAAAGCCTTTTTATTTATTGATTTTTTAGAACACTTTTGTATTTTTTTAGACAAAGTTTTAGTGTCCCTTTTTTTGAAGGTGTTTTTTTTCATTCTGTAACAGAACTTTGTATTATTTTTTAAAGGATCTTTTTTTATTATTTAGACACATTTAATTAATTTATTTATTTATAAAGGATTTTACCAGGAAGGATACATTGAGATTTCTCTCGTTTTCAAGTATGTCCTGGGTTCAAGAACATTGAAGTGTTACATTTACAGAAATACAAAGTAATACAATGTAAGATATTAACAACACAAATATACAGATTAACAGAAAATAAATATGTAGGAAATATAGTCACTAGGTTACATGTTTACAGGTGCATTCTGTATTGAGGTATGTTAACAGGGAAATTTTGAGTGACTTAAGACTGGGGGAAGATTTGATGGTGTCTGGGAGGTTATTCCATAATTGTGGTGCTCTGTAGGAAAATGAGGACCGAGCCGCTGTCTTTTTGTATTGTGGTATTGCAAGTAAGGTGCTGGTCCTGGATCTGAGGTTATAGGATGAGGGAGCTGCTGGGGGAAGCAGCATATTCAGGTAGGGTGGCAGCTTCCCAGAAAAGCTCTTAAACACTAGGCTGGAAAGGTGAAGGGTGCGTCTAGATATCAGCGACGGCCAGTTTAGCTCTTTTAACATGTCACAATGGTGGGTCATGTAGTTACATTGTAGCGCAAAGCGGCAGAATGAGTTATACAATGTAGTAAGTTTATGAAGGTGTGTTTGTGGGGCCGCTGCATACACTACATCTCCGTAATCAATAGCCGGCATAAGCATTTGTTGTACAATCTGCTTTCTTACCGCGGGGCTCAGGCAGGATTTGTTTCTGTACAGGGCACCTAGTTTGGGGTAAAGCTTAGATGAGAGTTTTTCGATGTGGGGGCCAAAGGATAGATTTGGGTCTAACCACATACCTAGATATTTGAGAGAAGTGACTGTGGTCAGCGTGCCTCACATACTGTAATATATCTGTGAATACCGTGTCTCAATATCTGCTCATTATTTTAGTAAATTATTTAAATGATAAAAACTCACAACGGTGTTGGAGTATATTTATTCCCTAGTGCGGGGAGACTGACCCGTGGTTCAATTTTCAGCGGCTCCTCCGGGAGTGAGCGCTACACCTGCTTCGTCATATTCAGTGTTCTATGTATCCTCTTTAAATTAACCATCTAAACAGCCTATTCCTGTAGTGTCCCTCTGCTTCTGTCCCTTTTATTACATGTATTTCAGTCAACCTCTTTTTCCCTCTGCTTAATTCTGCTCTTAGTTATCCCTGTTATTTTTCCTCCTTGTTGTTTTAGTTATTATCTATTTAGTATTTGCTCTTTCATTGCTTAGGATATTACTTCATTCTGAGTCACCTGCTTATCACTATTGTCTCTTTATATTTAATAAATCCCTCAGTATATATGTGCCTGCTCTACTCTTGTGTTACCGCACACTAGCTTGAACCTCTGAACCCTGAACGCTGAATCAGTTTTATAACACTAATGTGGTGGTGCACCATCTTGCTGGGAAATGATGGTTGATTGAAGGTCATGTAGGTCATGAAACACCAGAGCGGTGGATTGGAAGGGGTGACCCAATTCCCTGGCCACCTCGTTCACCATATATCACTCCCCTCCATTTCTTTCTACGGGGTTATGTTAAAGATATGGTGTATGGAACAAAAGGTACAAAGGGACGTCACTAATCTAAAGCAGAGGATCACTGACGCCACCATTGATGAGGGGAGGCTACAGCCAACATGGCAAGAAATCCAGTACCGTCTTGATGTGCTTCGAGCAACTAATGGTGTCCACATAGAGGTGAATTAAATGAGGCAAAAAACCTTACGTCTCATTTTGTAATAATTTTCACTTATCTATCTTTATTTGCCTTTTGTAATAAATTTTTGAACTTGTAAAGAGACTTTATGGACACCCTGTGTATTCTTTCTTTTGGATTATCAACAGTAATAGATGAAAAACAATTTGAACAGAGGTAACAACACTGCTCTATAACTGTGGAGACATAGGTTCGATCCCGGCAAAAGAGCACCTCTCCAGTAAGTGTCCTTGGGCAAGACACCTAACGGTACATACAGTACTCGCCACCCAAGGACATTGAAAACGAGAGAAATCTCAATGTATCCTTCCTGGGAAAATATTCAACCATTCTAGTTAGCAGAGGCTATTGCCAACATGGCTAGAGCCTATACGGAAGCACAAAACACACATTTACCATCAACCAAGTATAATCAGTCCTAGTATGCCCTCATTGATTGATTCATTATATCCACAATGGAGGTATAAGGTATACCTATAAGCCACTCCAGTTGTCAATGACTCAGCCTTTCTAGTAACCCAGGATTATTGCCAGTATAGCTAATACATGCCCTAAAGATACTGATCACACACAATTATCAACTAAATATATATATATATATATAGAATTATTTATTTAAAGGATTTTTACCAGGAAGGATACATTGAGATTAGGGTCCAACCACATACCTAGATATTTGAGAGACGTGACTGCGGTCAACGTGCCATTTGATTTTGTCCCAACACATATATGGGGTGTTTGCAATTTGTGTAGTTTAGGTTTTGTTCCAAAGAGCATGTTACAGTTTTGTCAGCATTTAGATAAAGTTTGTTGTTTTGATCCACTTTTCTACCTCTGTGAATTGTTCTTGCAGCGCGGCCTCCAGCTGCGGGAGATTTGGTTTGCTGGTATAGATATTATAGATCAAATAGATGGACCAGCACTCCAGGGTCTTACCTGCAACAACTGATTGCGACACAACATTTTTTGCAACGCATTTTGTGTTGCAATAAATTGTTGTTGCAGGAAAGACCCTGGAGTGCTGGTCCATCTATGTGGATATATTTAGCGCCGGGCAGCTGCTATTGGGAATCCGAATTGTGCAGGAGACGCCGATTTATATATATATCAGTTCTTCCAATATCATATCTCTGTGCCATTCATCTGTTTATAAAATGTAACTTTACCTGAAAATTTCAGCTGAAAGACTTCATGGAGAGGTTCAGAGAGCGCCTCATGTTGAACTCTGCAGGAGAAGCTCCGGTTTCTGTCCTCCTTGGTGGGTTTTATGGTCACAGTGCTGGTCACGCTGTAGGTGCCGTCTTGGTTCCTCTGAGGTCTGGATACTGTGTAATTATTTAGGGTTTCTTTATCTTCGAACCATTTAACTTCGATGTTCTCGGGGTAGAATCCGGTGATGTCGGCTCGCAGAACATTGATATGATTTATAAATGCGATCCTCCTAGTAATAGTGATCTCTGGGGGAGCTGAATGAATTGATATATTATGAAGATATATTTCGTTACACAATAAATCAGATCTCTGAACAGTCATAAAACCAGAGGAACAAAAATTTTAGTTTTCCTTATTCTCTAATCATGCTGCAGTGTTTCAGCTCAAACAGAAGAGATTAGGAATGGAGGGCATTCAATTTAAATCCAAACCCTTTGCAATCCTCCACTAGAGCTTAAACATGACCATGACAACCTAGCATGAGTAAACACATCGGGACTGATCACAATTCAGACGTTGAAGGTAAATGGAAAAACATTTGATTCTGATGTTTTCCATTCGCGGCTCACCTGTAGGCCGGCCGTCCACTGGCACTGTAGTCGGGCGTCTGACTTGGTCACTCGACTACAGACAATGCCATTGGCCAACAGGGTCATCCACTGGAATCGTCTGTGTGCAACCCAGATCGGCCAATGGACAGGCCGGCCAATGAAAGAAAAAAAAAATGAAAAACCCTGCTGCAGGCGCCACAGCGGGGAGAAAGAAAACTGTCTCTGTTGCTGGACAGCCCCCCCAAAAAACTTGCTAGGCTGCAAGGGGGGCGATTAACCCCCCCTGTCCCTGGTGCTGAAAAGGCTTCAGCACCAGGGACAGCAATGCCGAATGCAGCCGGCAAGAACAAAAGAAAAAAAAGACGCAAGAGAAAAAAAAGACTTGTCTTTAAAAAAATATAGATATATCAGAGCCTTAAATTTCGCCTAAAAACACCAGAAAAATACCTAAAAAAACCTCCAAAAATTCAATAAATAAAAAGGCTTTTTGCTGCAGATTAAAAAAATAAATAATTGAATAAAAAAATAAAAACTTTAATATTTTTTCCTATACGATGCATCTTTTCACGTTTCCCCTGCACATGGCGGTTATACTACACAATGTATCTGCCGCGGCTCGGCGGCTTAACTATACAATGCATCTTTTCACGTTTCCCCTGCACACGGCGGTTATACTACACAATGCATATGCCGCGGCTCAACTATACAATGCATCTTTTTCATGTAAACTTGTACCAGATAGACCGAGCATCGCCCGATAAAATCGATTGGATTTGAAAGGATATCTTATCTGTTGTAAACACATGAAATCGTCAGTCGGTCAGATGCAATGGAAGAGGGCTGAATCACCTGCATGTTGTAGGATCTGTCAGATGACTTCAGACGACATCGGATGATCGCACCATCGCACAAATACGGTGCCAGTGGGCGCTCAGCCTTAACATCCATATTATGATCTAGTTACTTTGCCAGCAGCTTGAGTCGTAATACAGCCGAGTTGCAAGGAGATAACTCCAGCAGCGGTAAGTGTTGCAGTGTTCTCTCAGCTCCAGGTGTTCTTAGGACTCCATGGAGACGGAGGAGAGCTCTTGCAAATGAATTCCAGTTGGGACAGCGGAGGGATATGCGGAGGAACACTGTGAACTATTTGTTCCCTGTGTATCTCTTTCCGGAGCGAGGAAGCAGTGGATCGCGCAGCTCTCTGCCCCGAGAGATCTGAGGTGAGTATGGGATTTTTGGGTGGGTTGTGTGATTGTGCTGAAGCGAATTCTCAACACCAAGGTCTGAGAAACGTTATACTTTGTCGAATAACATCAGATGCAGATGGGGCAGGTTGGAATAGCTTGTTCTCCATCTACTGGGCCACATTAGCATCTCCTGTGCAAAGTATAGGAGACACTAAGGCTAGGGTCAGACTAACGCATTTTCGCGTTGTCAGTATTGTCACAGAATACGCGACAGCGGTCATACGATGCGCAGTTTCGTCCATGATTTTGTACGGATCATTAACAAAACTCTTTTTGTGTCTGGACGTTATGTTGGCCGGACATTAGCAGCGTCTGACGTCTCCCAATCACGCACACACGCCGCTAGCGGACGCAGCGCACTCTGTACGTCCGTACTAGTGGTTTGACGTTCTCGACAAAATGCGTTCGTTTGCCACTTGCGTTGCGCAGCCGGACTTTCGTGCGACCGTACTTCGTATATTGGCCGTCATTGCCCGTCATTTGCTGCTACTGCGGCCGTAATTAAGTGCGCCAGAATGCACGTTTAAAGTGAAGTAACCCGACGCTACATCCGAGACGCAAGCTGAGCTTGTATCTCAGATGGAATAGGATGTGTAATAAATAAGCGCATCACTCGAGCCGTTAAGCACAACGCTCAAGCCATGCAGCATAGCGGCCAGGTTGTGATCAGGCTCCTAAAATACTCTAATGTTGACTTGTGACTTGTCTTATAGGTTCTAAGTCATACCTTGTTTGAAATTTATATGTAATAGCTGTGCTTCCTATTGTGTATTTTATTTAGTTCCTGCTCCTCTCATATCGTTTTTGACACCAAGAAGGAATTTTTTCCCAGTATGTTGCATATTGGCGAGCGCTTCAGACTGGGGGTTTTGTCTTCTTTTGGATCAACAGCAGTAGGTGATGTGTGAAAGGCTGAACCTGATGGACGCATGTCTTTTTTCAGTCTATGTAACTCGACAGGTACAGAAACCTTTGCAAGAACAAGTCGCAATTTACCATGCAGTCAATCTTGCACCGTTTTACGAAACAGGTCGGCCATTAGCCACATTGTGTAATTACTATGAGGTTAGTAGTAGTACCTTTTTCTTGTTTTAGATGTTTCCGATGTTTTTCCAAGCATGTGCACATTTGTTCAACCTGCCAGCTCCTCCAGGAAAAAGGTAACAGAGGACAAATCACAATAAGTAAACTATGGGAGTCTTTATGAAGAGGATATGATGCCCAAAACAAATAGTGTTTTGACTCAATGGCCTTCTTAGTCATAAATGGTAACCATTGAATGACTAAGGAATGCGGCATACTTTGAGGAGTCGTTTCCGTTTAATATGTTTTCCACAGTTTGTCTATTTGGTTGGGAAAACTGACGACCCCAAATGAGGGCACCCAATAACACCTATCTTGTGGAGCTCCTATCTGAACACGAGCAAATTGTTTGCCATTCGTCCTCAAGATACTGTAACGGGCCCGGTGGCGCTCACAAAGGAGTAGCGAGGTTGAAATCTTTATGGACAAAAATACCTGCTTGATTTGTACTAAATAAATACTCCGTTTTCACAGACCTGTACTCCAAAGCCAGGGAGCACACAAGAACAACTGATTTGCCACTAAGTTTCAAAGGTTTCAAGACCAACGGACAATTTAGAGCACATTCAGAAACACAATGATTCGTTTGACAGTCAATGAATTGTGCAGGCTGCAGGGCAGTCACCAAATGTACAGACTTAGCGTTATCTGATAAGCTCGAGCGGGTAAGCAATACCTTACTATTATCAGTGGTGGCTGACACACATGTGGGTATACAGTTGGTGCAGACCTGGGTATATTTAGCGGTTAGGGTGCAAGGATCATATGCGGTATATACACAGTATTTCTCTACCGCGATTTGCACATATGCTCTTAGCAATGAAACATACACCTTGGGTCTTAAATAGTAACCGGCTGAGGCCACAAATGATACCCCAGAGCGAGATGGGAATAACCCCAGATAGCGAGTGAAAGCCCCAGCTGCAAACATAGGGTTAATCCACCAACGCACAATATCAGCAATAGCTAATGGTGGAAGCAATGGAATGGTCAATAAACACGCCTGGTCAAAATCAGGAGCAGGAATCGTAGACAAAAATGGGTCGGCAACTAAATCAGCAATATGAAAATCAGCTTAGCGATGCGGGAACAGAACTCCACGTCAGGGCGACGAGGCAACAACTCGCGCCCTGCTTTAAACCCTGCGGCTCCTCGTGACCATGCCAGGCTCCGCCCCTCAGAGGCTGCTTGGCCATTACAAGGTGCTGGCAAAGGACCAGCCAGTGGCACCAAACTATGCCCAGACCCCCCGGGCAACACAGCAGGGGCTGAGGATGTAACAGATACTTCAGCACATAAGGTTTTGGACTTGAGCTGCCCAAAATGAGAGAGGAGTAACAACAGTAGCTGTGTGGCACCTTCCAAGACTTTAAAGATCCTTCAAGGTGCTTGAGAAGAATGTGCTGTAGTCCAGCCAAAATGACCATTTCAGCCTGATGAGTTTCTTTATAAAGGCCAACACTCGACCCGTTTCACCATGGGATGTTAAATCTAGCTTCTACAACTGACCTGACACTCACTTTGTAATATATATTTTTGTAGGGTGTAGAAATAAAAACACACATATGCTCATTCAAAATATATGACTTTCAGTCTAAGAAAACATATCTGTAGCTTTAACTAGAATGATCCTACATTTCAACGTTCTTACCCTGAACATGCAAGATGACCTCCTTCTCTTTCCTCTCAGGACTGTGTATTATGGAACAGGTATAGACTCCTTCATCAGATATCATTACCCTGGAGATGGAGAGGGACGCGTCGCCATTCAGTGAGTTGATTGTGTTTAGAGAAATCCTAGGATCCTCTGTCTTCACGACGTCATTATAAATCAAAATCCCCCTTCCATTAAAGTACCAGAAGACTACAAAGTATTTTGGATCCACTGGAGGTTTGTCCACAGTGAAGGTGCAGGGAATCAAGGTGTCTGATCCCTTTGTAGCCCAATGTATGGATGGGACATTTATCTCCAGAGCGCCACCTGCAGGGAATACAAACACTGTCTGTAGATATTTACATATGTAAATTATTCATTAGCATATTACTATAATATGGTATTATTATGTGGAGAAGACCAAATACAAATTAGGTGTTAAGTTGAGAACCCATCAGTTGGCAATAAAATACATCACACAAAGAATCGGGGGTTACTAATATTTATAATCCAGTTGAGGCCTTATTCTTCAATTGTTTTAAGATAATTGCAGGAATATTACAGATGCTTGCAGCTTGAGTGTCCCTGCTCGTCCTTACTGTAAATTAACGGCTCCTATACTTTGTATACTATCAGGGTTATTCAGAGAGCACCGAAATGTCACCGACATTTCAGTGCTCTTTTGTTCCCCGCACTTCGTGGCGATTCGGCGATTCTTGTTCACCGACTCTGCAGTGTATTCAAATAAAACTGCAGGGTCCCCGGAGGAGTGCAGGGAAAACCTGATGAAAAGCCGCCGAAGAATCGCCGAAGACTGCCGAAGAATCGTCGATGACCCGCCGAACACCCGCCGAAGACCCGCCGGACCACTGCAAAAAACACGCCGAACAAGTTGAAAAAAAACAACAAGCCGGCGATCACAGCGCAGAGCAGCCGCTGGAAAAAGTCGACAAGCTGATTAACGGGGTAAAAAAAAACAAAAAAAACAGTACGCTTGAAAGTGTCAAAATTGAAACGCTGTTTGCAAAAAACTACTGAACGAAAATGTCTGAAATTTACATAGAAGATCCAATGAATGATAATAAAAAGGACAGTTACAGAAAAAAGAAAAAACGATTTAAAAAAAAAAGGAAAAAATATTTTGCCAAAAAATCCCCATAAATGCCTAAAAGATCCTAACAAAATCTTTAAATAATGCTACTTTTTGCTGTAGGATACAATAATAAATGGTTTATTAGATATTGGATTAAAATGGGAATATTTTTTACATTGCCGCCTATGGGATTCACCTGAATAAACCTGTCGAATGAGACCACCGAATAGCAGGGCATTTCGCTGACATTTCTCTGCTGTTCAATGTGAATAGATTAACCCTTGCTTCTCTATGGGGGATTTCACTGCCACCGAACAGACACCATACTGGCTGGCAGTTTCCCAAAACTTGGCGAACTGCCCGCTCTTTGAATAGCCGAATGACCACAAAATGTCACTGTACACTGAATTTCAATGTCCAGTTACATTTTGGGGCCAGATCGACTCTCTCTGAATAACCCCTTTAATGTTTAATAGGATCAAGGATTAGAATAAAACACAGACAAACGTATAAACATATAGGGCTCGCTATTGAAGGAGCTACACAGATCCCAATGCAAGGGTCAAACCAGTGGCGTCGTAACGTGGGGGCGGTGGGTGCGGCCCGCACCAGGTGACACCCGCCTTTAGGGTGACACCGTCACCCTAAGGGCGGGTGTCTCACCCACCGCCCGCCACCGCCGCGTATTCGCTCCGTGCGAGCGTCCGAAGCACGCAGCTTCGGCGCTCGCCTGGAGGAAATACGTCACCAGCCAATCGCGGCTGGTCACGTGGCTCCCCCAGACAAGCGCCCAAGCTGCGCGCCGCCGGACGCTCAGAAGGAGCGAAAAACGCGGCGGAGAGGTGCTGCCTGGACCAGGACCAGGAGGTGAGCTGGGGCAAATCCATGAGGAGCTGGGGCAAATCCATAACCTGCTGGGGCAAATCCATAAGCTGCTGGGGCAAATCCATAAGCTGCTGGGGCAAATCCATAAGCTGCTGGGGCAAATCCATGAGGAGCTGGGGCAAATCCATGGGGGCCTGGGGCAAATCCATGAGCTGCTGGGGCAAATCCATGAGGAGCTGGGGCAAATCCATGGGGGCCTGGGGCAAATCCATGAGCTGCTGGGGCAAATCCATAAGCTGCTGGGGCAAATCCATGAGCTGCTGGGGCAAATCCATGAGGAGCTGGGGCAAATCCATGGGGGCCTGGGGCAAATCCATGAGCTGCTGGGGCAAATCCATAAGCTGCTGGGGCAAATTCATGAGGAGCTGGGGCAAATCCATGAGGAGCTGGGGCAAATCCATGGGGGCCTGGGGCAAATCCATGAGCTGCTGGGGCAAATCCATGAGGAGCTGGGGCAAATCCATGAGGAGCTGGGGCAAATCCATGGGGGCCTGGGGCAAATCCATGAGCTGCTGGGGCAAATCCATGAGCTGCTGGGGCAAATCCATGAGGAGCTGGGGCAAATTCATGGGGGCCTGGGGCATATCCATGAGGAGCTGGGGCAAATCCATGAGGTGCTGGGGCAAATCCATGAGGTGCTGGGGCATATCCATGAGGTGCTGGGGCATATCCATGAGGTGCTGGGGCATATCCATGAGGTGCTGGGGCATATCCATGAGGAGCTGGGGGCATATCAATGAGCTGGGGCATATCAATGAGCTGGGGCATATCCATGAGCTGCTGGGGCATATCCATGAGCTGCTGGGGCAGTATATCCATGAGCTGCTGGGGCAGTATATCCATGAGCTGCTGGGGCAGTATATCCATGAGCTGGGGCAAAATCCATGAGAGCAGCTGGAGCATTATCAATGAGAGCAGCTGGGGCAGTATATACATGAGAGGAGCTGGGGCAATATCCATGAGAGGAGCTGGGGCATATCCATGTGTGCTGGGGGCAATATCCATGAGAGCTGGGGCAATATCCATGTTCGAGCTGGTCTGGGGCAATATATCCATGTGTGAGCTGGTCTGGGGCAATATATCCATGTGTGAGCTGGTCTGGGGCAATATATCCATGTGTGAGCTGGTCTGGGGCAATATATCCATGTGTGAGCTGGTCTGGGGCAATATATCCATGTGTGAGCTGGTCTGGGGCAATATATCCATGTGTGAGCTGAGGCGCAATATATCCATATGTGAGCTGGGGCAATATATATCCATGGGTGAGCTGCTGGGGGCAATATATATCCAGAGCTGCTGGGGGCAATATATATCCATGTGTGCTTTCACTGCCTTCGAACAGGCAACGTACTTGCTGGCAGTTGGCAAAAAGTTGTGTGAGCATATGAGAGAGCTCCACAGCAATAAACCTCACAGTAATGTGCGCTGTGTGTATGAGCATTCAGTGTTATATGGGAGTACTGATTTAGGAGTAAGAGTAGTTAAAAAAAAAATCTGAAAAACTCGGGGGGGGGGGGGTGACACCATAAATTACCGCACCGGGTGACACCGACCCTAGTGACGCCACTGGGTCAAACACCAGAATATGGGTAAAAGACTGCAATTCTGTTTGCTACAGTAATAGGGCTTGGGTTATCCTTACTAAAAACGGACGTGCCTAATAGTAAGAGGGTAAAGGGTTAGAAAGCGAGTCTTCTTGGGTTTGCTAAGATAGGACAGCAGGAAAACCCTGTATAAATCCCTATAGCAGAGGCATACGTGTCACGAACACCCCCTTCTGATATCAAGGGGTGCCCTTTATGCTGCGTGTGATTTAGCCCTTTAGGCAGGTATGTTGCTTGCATGATGCAGAACCCAAAAACACAGAACTAAACAAGAGGTGACTGGAAAGAGTGCAAACACACGAGGGAGCCCTGCTCTGGGAAAAAAGTTAAAGCTAATGACTTTGATAACAGTGCGCACTTATTTGATTGCTTCAAATTTCAGGGCCCCAACGTTGACTAGTCGAAGATATTTTCCATCCACTGGCCAGTGGACTTAGTACCCGGGTACCCTAGAACATAAACTAATGAGCATTTTTGAGCAGGACTTTAAGCCAAAGAACTGAGGATCTTATTAACAGTTTATTCGCCATATATATATATATCCACGCTACGTATTACCGTCATTAATTTCTAGCCTGATTGATTTCATGCTTAACGTATATGTATCTTTATTGCCTTTTATTGCTTCAGTAAAGTGTAACTTAGAAAAATCCACAAAGGTGTGCTGGTGTACAGTGAATTGTTAGTGTGGTGAGACTAATCCTGGGGCTATTCAGCTGCTCCTCTGGGGGTGAGCGCTACACAGGGATCTATTCTACTGCTGGCCATATATATAGGGCAGGGCTAATCATGTGACTGCAGACTATCAGCTACAGGGAAGATGGTCTGCAGAGGCTATTCCTAAAACATGCCAGAGCTGAATGAGCTCCGCTCTCACCACTAGGGGACCTGGCTGGAATGTGAAATTGTGACAATACGTTGGAGAACTAGAGGAATCAGTCCATAAAAGAGGTTAAAGTACTGGGAGCGCTCATAATAGCTGCACACCTCTTGCAGCAAACAAAAAAAAAATGTGTTTGTAAATCTTAAGTCATTATTAGCAGTCTATGGTCTAACAGCTGACCTGTGCCCTGATAATCTCCCTGATCCGCCACCCATCTGATCCGCCACCCGGACTCCTTCTGCCTCACCGGTAACCTCCATCCATTGTTTCCCATTCCTCCTATTTGGATTCTATGTGTATGACCCCTGGCTATGGACATTTGATTATTCTCCGATCTGTTTACCCACATACCTGACTACGAGATTGCCTGCCCCCTTATCTGGATACCTTGCTATGGACATTATAATTTGCTTTAATTAATCCCTTCACTGCTGAGCCATTTCACGTCTTAAAAAAAAACATGTTTTTCCTTTTTTATTATTACCATTTTTAATATTTTCTTTACTGTAAACATGGTCATGGTTGGTATCATTGGAAAGGCCATACTCTGGCCTTTCTAACGATACCAAACATGACCCTGCTATCTGCCAACAGTCAGGAGATATTGAGGTTCAAAGGAGCCCCCTATCTTTCCTTAGGAGTCAATGAGGACTTTCCCCACACGTCCTCAGCAGTGAAAGGGTTAATCTGTTTCTCCCCTATCTGTTTAGTATTCTGTTGCTATTACTTATTCAGTTCTCTCCTGTGTATCTGTTTAATCCCTTCATCTGTTTGTTCTGTCTCTTTAGCTCCCTATAGCCTCTAGTTTCTCACTTCTACTCCCATTCTCATCACTCTCAGCCATCCTTCTATTGCTCAGTTCCCTTTTCCTGTATCTTCCCTCTGCTTTAGTTCTTTGCCTGCCTCGCCCACTCCTCCTCTTCTAATACCTCTTGGTTCAGTTCTCCCACTACTCTTAGCCAGCCATCTATTTCTTCAACCTCTTTTGCTGGGTCTTTCCTCTGCTTTAGTTAGTTGCCCATCTCGCCCGCTTTTCTTCTATACCTCCTGGAGTCAGTTCTCTTATTCCTTTTGCTTCTGCCGTTTGTGTTTATTTAAAATAAATATCTTGTTTAGCCCTGCAACCTGCCTCTTTAATATATGCCTCCCTGCATATTGGGATCACACCCTGCAACAATGCTAAGTTCATATGACACACACAAACTCACACAATCACTCATACTTACACACACTGTCACTCAATCACACTCAGACTCACCAGTCAGTCACACTCACTCGGCCTCACACACTCTCTATTTTAATCTTTCAAGCAAGGATTTGTCTCGACAGACATTAAAGTTTGTCCTCACACTTTAATCTTTCTAGTTTATTATTATGACTGTAACAGATCTCTGTGCCCGGACAGGGTCACATCTGCCAAATGCTGCTTCCTCGCTGGACACCCAGTTTCTCCTCGTGATTCTCACACCTTCCTCTAGTACCTCAGCTGCAGCTTAACGCCTGGTGTATATAAAGAGCCTGGCTAGCACCCCTAGAGATAAGCTGGAGCCTTTCCTTGGCACAGCGGGCAGAAGATTCCTGGTACCCCAAATCATGAGTCGCGACTTCAGGTTTGGTCAGAATAGAACTGACAGTTTATTCACAGAGAGGACAGATAGAGTCAAGGACCAGCACATTTGCATACAATCAAACAGACAACATCACAGATCAGATAGCTACACAGGACCTTCAAACAATGGAGAATGGGGGAAGGAGAAAGCCAAAGGGAGCCTAACAACTTCTTGTTGGCTATTCCAGCTCCCATTCCTGAACACCAAGGAATTCCACATCCTCCTGGAACAAAACTTCGCCAGAGAGCTCCTTCTCTCTCTCTCGGCACTCCAAGATATCCTCCAGACTCCACTCCGATTCACTCCCAAAATCTGGATCCTCCACTAGCTTCTCATGTAACAGTCCAAGACCGCCGTAGCCATAGCCTTCTGTTGGGCTGTCATCCGCTAGCCAGGGGTGCACTTTTGCAGCATACCAACTAGGGTTGCACCGATACCGATACTAGTATCGATATCGGTGCCGATACCGGGTACTGCAGGAGTACTTGGTACTCGTGCAGTACCCCGATATTTTTTTCCGATACCGGAAGCCGGCATTGAGCCGGCTTGCCGGTATCCGAGGGGCTGCGGCGGCTGTCCGAATGCTCTATCGGCATTCAGACAGGCCCTGCAGCTCCTCTCCTAACTTAGTTTATACTTACCTTCCTTCCTTCAGCGCCGCCGGGAAAGTCTTCGCGCGCGCGCGCTCCTTGGAAGGTCCCCAGCCGTGACCATGTGATCGCGGCTGGGGTCCTTCCAACGAGCGCACGCGCGGAAACTTTCCCGGTGTCGCTGAAGGAAGGTGGTAAGTATAAACCAAGTTAGGAGAGGAGCTGCAGGGCCTGTCTGAATGCAGATAGAGCATTCGGACAGGCCCTGCAGCTGCTCTCCGCTCATACTTACCTTCCTTCAGTGACGCCGGGAAAGTTTCCCCGCGTGCGCTCGTTGGAAGGACCCCAGCCGCGATCACATGGTCCCACGTGGTCGCGGCTGGGGACCTTCCAAGGAGCGCGCGCGCGCAAAGACTTTCCCGGCATCGCTGAAGGAAGGTAAGTATGAGCGGAGAGTGGGGGGCACATCCATGAGCAGGGGGGCATTATCCATGAGCAGGGGGGCATTATCCATGAGCAGGGGGGCATTATCCATGAGCTGGGGGGCATTATCCATGAGCTGGGGGGCATTATCCATGAGCAGGGGGGCATATCCATGAGCAGGGGGGCACATCCATGAGCAGGGGGGCATATCCATGAGCAGGGGGGCATTATCCATGAGCAGGGGGCATATCCATGAGCAGGGGGGGCAATTATCCATGAGCTGGGGGGCATTATCCATGAGCAGGGGGCATTATCCATGAGCAGGGGGGCACATCCATGAGCAGGGGGGCATTATCCATGAGCAGGGGGCATTATCCATGAGCAGGGGGGCAGTATCCATGAGCAGGGGGGCACATCCATGAGCAGGGGGGCATTATCCATGAGCAGGGGGGCATTATCCATGAGCAGGGGGCATTATCCATGAGCAGGGGGGCACATCCATGAGCAGGGGGCATTATCCATGAGCAGGGGGGCATTATCCATGAGCAGGGGGCATTATCCATGAGCAGGGGGCATATCCATGAGCAGGGGGGCATTATCCATGAGCTGGGGGCATATCCATGAGCAGGGGGGCACATCCATGAGCAGGGGGGCATTATCCATGAGCAGGGGGGCATATCCATGAGCAGGGGGGCAGGATATCCATGAGCAGGGGGGCAGGATATCCATGAGCTGGGGGGCAATTATCCATGAGCTGGGGGGCAATTATCCATGAGCTGGGGGGCAGGATATCCATGAGCTGGGGGGGCAGGATATCCATGAGCTGGGGCAATATCCATGAGACCTGGGGGCTTTATAGAAGGTCTGTTCTTCTTGGAAAGTGTCACATGACATAAAATAAAAGTATCGGTAATTGGTATCGGTGAGTACTTGAACAAAAGTATCGGTACTCGTACTCGGTCTTAAAAAAGTGGTATCGGTGCATCCCTAATACCAACGGAGGGCTCTATCTTTCCTCTAGTGCCATTTCCTTCAGAATCAGTCTGCGGAGCTCCTGCACATCCTCTTCTGGTGGCTGTTCTCCCAGGCCCACGATACGACTCTCCAATATTATTTCGTACCTCACGTAGCCCAAGGAGATCATTTTGCCATTGTACATTCGCTCGGCATGAAGAGCTTCCCACCACATCATCTGATGGATCTTTGCACTCTCTTCCAGCAGGACCTGTTCCGTCATCGGTCCACTATGCTGGTTCTGCCATTCTCGTAACCTGTCTCTCTGACCGTGGCCATCTTCTGCTTGCTTCTGTTGCACCGTCTGAATATCGAATCCCGGTGATGCTTTGGATGTCCTTAGACTGTAGGAAGCATCCCACACGCTGCCACCACTGTAACAGATCTCTGTGCCCGGACAGGGTCACATCTGTCAAATGCTGCTTCCTCGCTGGACACCCAGTTTCTCCTCGTGACTCTCACACCATCCTCTAGTATCTCAGCTGCAGCTTAACGCCCGTGTGTTTATAGAGAGCCTTATTGAAAAATAGATGAAGTGAAAGGATTTTTAAAAAATAAACCAATTACTTTATTTGTTAAACATTAAAACATAAAACGGTGTAATACAACAATCATTCACACGATCATACCACGATACTCTTTTGTATACATGCCACAATGTTGCAATTATTTCCTATATTGGTGCTAAAGTGAATAAAAAGGCTGGGACGTCTCAATTCTTATAAATAGCATCTTATTCCATTTTTTGAACGTCTACAAAGCATCGATCCTGTCTGTATGGATCACAGTTGATATCATATAAATTCTTGTATTGCTGAAAAGGAGTATTTTCTTTGCAGATTCAGCCGACCATAAATCTGCATATGTTCTAAAGGATTTAAACCTCGGTATTCAAGCGGTTAAACAGCGGTTACGTCTGGTTGTTTGTGAGTCTGTATGTTGGTACTCTTCACTCCCGATGATGCTGGGTTGTTCCAGTGAAACATGTTGAGTAGTTTTTACAGCCACCTCTAATCTAGTCTAATATTGCAAATTCTGATTTGGTTGCAGGATCACTCTTTATATTTACGGATCCTTGAAGGTCCTTGTTTACAATTCTGAGTTGCTCTGGAGCTATTATTCCAGCAATTAATGTGAAGTAAGTAGCTTCAAGAGCCACTTCCAAATTATTGCAAACTTTGATTTGGTTGCAGGACCACCATGGATATTATACGGACCCTTGAAGGTCCGAGCTTACTATTCGGAGTTGATTAGGAGTTATTACTCCAGCGCTTAATTTATGTGAAGCAGTTGTGACAGGGTATCTGTTCAATCAAAATAATTGTGCATCTGACAACATTATAATCTCTCAAACTGTGGGTGTGTCTGCATAAAGCAGTAACTGACAACCAAAGAGTTCTGCCTTTTGTTTGAATTTAGATCTGTTGAGGTCACTATAACTTTACCTCTGGCACAGATACTTTGAGTGTCAGCGATACAAAATCATTCATTGTTAGCCTTCACCATAGATGTGTGTTATATGCAAATAGAATCACTGCTAGTTATAAATTAGAAGGCTAAGAAATGCAGCAACCTCAAGTAAAACCGCGGGTGTGTCTGCACAACGGCGCTGACCAAAATCTCTTTCAAAGCAGCAACTGACAACCAAAGAGCTCTGCCTTTTGTCTGAATTTAGATCTGTTGAGGCCAGTATAACTTAACCACAGGCAGTTATTTTGCCGCAGCCAGTGTGTGCAGTCAGCGTGTGCAGTCAGCGTGTGCAGCCAGCGTGTGCAGTCAGCGTGTGCAGTCAGCGTGTGCAGCCAGCGTGTGCAGTCAGCGTGTGCAGTCAGCGTGTGAAGCCAGCGTGTGCAGTCAGTGTGTGCAGTCAGTCGTGCGTTGTTTAACCGCTTGAATACCGAGGTTTAAATCCTTTAGAACATATGCAGATTTATGGTCGGCTGAATCTGCAAAGAAAATACTCCTTTTCAGCAATACAAGAATTTATATGATATCAACTGTGATCCATACAGACAGGATCGATGCTTTGTAGACGTTCAAAAAATGGAATAAGATGCTATTTATAAGAATTGAGACGTCCCAGCCTTTTTATTCACTTTAGCACCAATATAGGAAATAATTGCAACATTGTGGCATGTATACAAAAGAGTATCGTGGTATGATCGTGTGAATGATTGTTGTATTACACCGTTTTATGTTTTAATGTTTAACAAATAAAGTAATTGGTTTATTTTTTAAAAATCCTTTCACTTCATCTATTTTTCAATAAAGCTAATAAGGGTTAACCCCTAAGTAAGGCGAAGTGTTCACCTAAGTCATTCCAAATCTAAAATTTAAGAAAATTCACTATTTATAATCTTTTTGCTATACAGAGAGCCTGGCTAGCACCCACAGAGATAAGCCGAAGCTGTAGACCTGGAGCCTTTCCTTGGCACAGCGGGCAGAAGATTCCTGGTGCCCCAAATCATGAGTCGTGACTTCAAGCTTGGTCAGAATAGAACTGACTGTTTATTCACAGAGAGGACAGATAGAGTCAAGGACCATAACATTTACATACAATCAAACAGACAACATCACAGATCAGATAGCTACACAGGACCTTCAAACAATGGAGAATGGGGGAAGGAGAAACCAAGGGTAAACAAAAGGAATTTCTTACTGAGAGAACTTACACCATAGCAGGTACTAATACAGAGATCTACACTATACAGGGAATAACACACAGACATCAGAAATCTTTAGTTAACTGGCATATCTATAAAAGAGTGAAAACCACAATATATTTAAAAGGTCCACCAGTTCCCCAATAGTCTCTTTCACGGGCCATAGTCTCTGGGCAGGAGGCTAGCGCACCACCCCCTCCAAATCGCACAGTGACATTGTGTTCTGTCACATGAGTTTCAACAGGGCTCCTGTTTAGACTTTCCGAGGACTTAGGTGAAAATCAGAGTCAGTCGCCTCTGGAAGTAGTGACCCCAGAAAGCAGGATTTTACCTCCTCAAATATATCACAAAATAGGATGAAATTACCGACCTGTTTGTAGAAAGAGCAGAAGTAAAAGTCCCAGTACTGTTTTCTCCATTCTTGGTAAAGTTCTTCACCCTGAGAGCTCCTCTCTGAAGATAAGGTAAAAACTCCTGAGCAAAGTTTGACCACTCCTACAGCAATAAACTGAGGAATGTTTGCAGCAGAGGACTATAAAACCACGAACTGGAGATAATACGGAACAAAAAGTGTAATAAAATAATAAACATTAGTAATAAATTGTAAACTTTGTCCACATACATAATGTAATGTGCTTTCAGCACCTTGTTCAGTTGGCGGGATACACTTAAGTACAATGTTCGTTTGGATTTTTAAAATTTTCTTTTTGGCTCGTTTTTCGTATCGACTTTTTTGTCGTGATATCGGAAATTTTTGTGTTTTTTGGAACGTCTGTTATACATAGTACATAGTTATACATAGTTATATAGGCTGAAAAAAGACATGCGTCCATCGGGTTCAGCCTCTCCCACATAACCTACTGCTGTTGATCCAAAAGAAGGCAAAAAACCCAGTCTGAATGCTTGCCAATATGCAACATACTGGGAAAAAATTCCTTCTTGACCCCAGAATGGCAGTCAGATTTCTCCTTGGATCAAGAAGCTTTTACCCACATATTAAATATTATAACCCTTAATATTCTGTGTCTGCAGGAAGTCATCCAGTCGTTTTTTAAAAGTCTGTACAGACTCTGACCCAACCACCTCAACAGGCAGAGAATTCCACAGCTTGATTGTTCTCACCGTAAAATAACCCTTCCTATGCTTTAAGCTAAATTTTCTTTCTTCCAGTCTAAATGGATGACCCCTTGTCCTATGTATAGTCCTGTTAATGAATAGGTTATCAGACAATGGTTGATAATGGCCCCGTATATATTTATATAAGGTTATCAGATCCCCTCTAAGGCGCCTTTTCTCTAAACTAAACAGGTTTAAGCTTGTTAGTCTTTCCTCATAACTTAACCCTTCCATCCCCCTTATTAATTTAGTTGCCGTCTCTGCACTTTTTCTAACGATATAATATCTTTTTTTAAGACAGGTGCCCAAAATTGCACGGCATATTCAAGGTGCGGCCTGACCATTGATTTATACAGAGGCAAAATTATGTTTTCATCCCGTGAGTCAACTCCCCTTTTAATGCATGCTAATACCTTGCTGGCCTTGGCGGCTGCTGTTTGACATTGCACATTGTTACTTAGTTTGAAGTCTATGATTATTCCCAAATCCTTCTCCTGCTTGGATTTCCCTAACTCCGTACCATTTAGGGTATAAATTGCTTGTGTGTTCTTCACTCCAAAGTGCATAACTTTACATTTATCTAGATTAAATCTCATCTGCCATTTAAGTGCCCAGTCCCCCAATATATCTAAATCCCTCTGCAGCAAAGTAACATCCTGCTCACATTGTATTACTTTTCCTAGCTTTGTATCATCTGCAAACACTGATACATGACTTTCAATGCCTATCTCAAGGTCATTTATAAATAAATTGAATAGTATTGGTCCTATAACAGACCCCTGAGGGACACCACTTACCACTGGTGTCCATCTTGAAAATGTACCATTTATGACCACTCTCTGTACCCTATCTTTTAGCCAGTTTTCTATCCAAGAACAAGTATTTTCATCTAGACCATTTTTTCTTAATTTAAGTAGTAACCTTTTGTGTGGAACTGTGTCGAAAGCTTTGGCAAAATCTAAGTAAATCACATCCACTGCGACCCCCTGATCTATACTTCTACTTACTTCCTCATAGAACGTAATTAGGTTAGTCTGACATGATCTGTGTTTCATGACATGATCTGTGTTTCATGTTCACTGTTCTCCTCGTTTCAAAGTGTCTATTCGTTTTGACTTAAAATAATGTTTTTTCGGATCCGATATTTCTGTCGATACGATAATTCTGTCGATTCTATCGTTTTTTTTTTATTAAAGATCCTTTTTATCTTATGAATATGCATTGCACAACTTTATTTAATCATATTAAAATGGTATGAAAGGAACAAAAATGAACAAAATGATTTAAAAAACCCAAAACTGACCCAAATGGTCTGACTTTAAAAATAAAAACCAAGAATAAAAGGTTTTAAAACGGGAAAAAAAGCTGAACAAAATAAAGAAAAAACCCCCCAGAAAAAATGATTTTAAAATAAATAAATTAATGCAGCATATGAATCCCCACACTGCGGGGAACAAGCACCTCTCTGCAGTATAATTAATGCAGCATATGAATCCCCACACTGCGGGGAACAAGCACCTCTCTGCAGTATAATTAATGCAGCATATGAATCCGCACACTGCGGGGAACAAGCGCCTCTCTGCGGTATAATTAATGCAGCATATGAATCCGCACACTGCTGGGAAGCGCCTCTCTGCGGTATAATTAATGCAGCATATGAATACGCACACTGCGGGGAACAAGCGCCTCTCTGCGGTATAATTAATGCAGCATATGAATCCACACACTGCGGGGAACAAGCGCCTCTCTGCAGTATAATTAATGCAGCATAAGGCTAGGGTCAGAGTGGGGCAGTCGGAACGCGCGTGCAGACGCACTAAATCACGGCGGCAGTAGCAGCACATAACGGCCAATGACGGCCAATATACGCAGTACGTGCGTACGAAAGTGCGCCGACACCACGCAACCAGCAAATGAACGCATTTTTATCAGAACGTGAACCGCTGCTACTGACGTACAAAGTGCGCTGCGGCCGCATGGCAGCGTGTGTGCGTGATTAGGAGACGTCAGACGCTGCTAGTGTGCGGCCTACATAACGTTCAAACAGCCGGATTTCCCTAGACTTCTTTTTACCCCACCGTCATGAAATACGTCCAGAATTGCGCATCGTCTGACCACTTAAGCGTATTCCGTGAAAAAATGCGTGCGCACGCATCGACGTACATTTTGACGGTGGCCGCAGAAAATGCGCTCATCTGTCCCTAGCCTATGAATCCACACACTGCGGGGAACAAGCGCCTCTCTGCGGTATAATTAATGCAGCATATGAATCCACACACTGCTGGGAAGCGCCTCTCTGCAGTATAATTAATGCAGCATATGAATCCACACACTGCGGGGAACAAGCGCCTCTCTGCAGTATAATTAATGCAGCATATGAATCCACACACTGCGGGGAACAAGCGCCTCTCTGCAGTATAATTAATGCAGCATATGAATCCACACACTGCTGGGAAGCGCCTCTCTGCGGTATAATTAATGTAGCATATGAATCCACACACTGCTGGAAGCACCTCTCTGCAGTATAATTAATGTAGCATATGAATCCACACACTGCGGGGAAGCGCCTCTATGCGGTATATTTAATGCAGCATATGAATCCATACACTGCTGGAAGTGCCTCTCTGCACAGTATAATTAATGCAGCATATGAATCCACACACTGCGGGGAACAAGCGCCTCTCTGCAGTATAATTAATGCAGCATAAGGCTAGGGTCAGAGTGGGGCAGTCGGAACGCGCGTGCAGACGCACTAAATCACGGCGGCAGTAGCAGCACATAACGGCCAATGACGGCCAATATACGCAGTACGTGCGTACGAAAGTGCGCCGACACCACGCAACCAGCAAATGAACGCATTTTTATCAGAACGTGAAACCGCTGCTACTGACGTACAAAGTGCGCTGCGGCCGCATGGCAGCGTGTGTGCGTGATTAGGAGACGTCAGACGCTGCTAGTGTGCGGCCTACATAACGTTCAAACAGCCGGATTTCCCTAGACTTCTTTTTACCCCACCGTCATGAAATACGTCCAGAATTGCGCATCGTCTGACCACTTAAGCGTATTCCGTGAAAAAATGCGTGCGCACGCATCGACGTACATTTTGACGGTGGCCGCAGAAAATGCGCTCATCTGTCCCTAGCCTATGAATCCACACACTGCGGGGAAAAGCGCCTCTCTGCGGTATAATTAATGCAGCATATGAATCCACACACTGCTGGGAAGCGCCTCTCTGCAGTATAATTAATGCAGCATATGAATCCACACACTGCGGGGAACAAGCGCCTCTCTGCAGTATAATTAATGCAGCATATGAATCCACACACTGCGGGGAACAAGCGCCTCTCTGCAGTATAATTAATGCAGCATATGAATCCACACACTGCTGGGAAGCGCCTCTCTGCGGTATAATTAATGTAGCATATGAATCCACACACTGCTGGGAAGCACCTCTCTGCAGTATAATTAATGTAGCATATGAATCCACACACTGCGGGGAAGCGCCTCTATGCGGTATATTTAATGCAGCATATGAATCCATACACTGCTGGGAAGTGCCTCTCTGCACAGTATAATTAATGCAGCATATGAATCCACACACTGCGGGGAACAAGCGCCTCTCTGCGGTATAATTAATGCAGCATATGAATACGCACACTGCGGGGAACAAGCGCCTCTCTGCAGTATAATTAATGCAGCATATGAATCCACACACTGCGGGGAACAAGCGCCTCTCTGCGGTATAATTAATGCAGCATATGAATCCACACACTGCTGGGAAGCGCCTCTATGCGGTATAATTAATGCAGCATATGAATCCGCACACTGCTGGGAAGCACCTCTCTGCGGTATAATTAATGTAACATATGAATCCACACACTGCGGGGAAGCGCCTCTATGCGGTATATTTAATGCAGCATATGAATCCACACACTGCTGGGAAGTGCCTCTCTGCAGTATAATTAATGCAGCATATGAATCCACACACTGCGGGGAACAAGCGCCTCTCTGCACAGTATAATTAATGCAGCATATGAATCCTCACACTGCGGGGAACAAGCGCCTCTCTGCACAGTATAATTAATGCAGCATATGAATACGCACACTGCGGGGAACAAGCGCCTCTCTGCGGTATAATTAATGCAGCATATGAATACGCACACTGCGGGGAACAAGCGCCTCTCTGCGGTATAATTAATGCAGCATATGAATACGCACACTGCGGGGAACAAGCGCCTCTCTGCGGTATAATTAATGCAGCATATGAATACGCACACTGCGGGGAACAAGCGCCTCTCTGCAGTATAATTAATGCAGCATATGAATACGCACACTGCGGGGAACAAGCGCCTCTCTGCGGTATAATTAATGCAGCATATGAATACACACACTGCGGGGAACAAACGCCTCTCTGCGCGGTATAGTTAATGCAGCATATGAATCCACACACTGCGGGGAACAAGCGCCTCTCTGCGGTATAATTAATGCAGCATATGAATCCACACACTGCTGGGAAGTGCCTCTCTGCAGTATAATTAATGCAGCATATGAATCCTCACACTGCGGGGAACAAGCACCTCTCTGCACGGTATAATTAATGCAGCATATGAATACGCACACTGCGGGGAACAAGCGCCTCTCTGCACAGTATAATTAATGCAGCATATGAATACGCACACTGCGGGGAACAAGCGCCTCTCTGCTGTATAATTAATGCAGCATATGAATACGCACACTGCTGGGAAGCGCCTCTCTGCACAGTATAATTAATGCAGCATATGAATACGCACACTGCGGGGAACAAGCGCCTCTCTGCGGTATAATTAATGCAGCATATGAATACGCACACTGCGGGGAACAAGCACCTCTCTGCAGTATAATTAATGCAGCATATGAATCCACACACTGCGGGGAAGCGCCTCTCTGCAGTATAATTAATGCAGCATATGAATCCGCACACTGCTGGGAAGCGCCTCTCTGCAGTATAATTAATGCAGCATATGAATCCACACACTGCTGGAAGCGCCTCTCTGCAGTATTAATTAATGCAGCATATGAATCCACACACTGCTGGAAGCGCCTCTCTGCAGTATAATTAATGCAGCATATGAATCCACACACTGCTGGGAGCGCCTCTCTGCAGTATAATTAATGCAGCATATGAATCCACACACTGCTGGGAAGCCCCTCTCTGCGGTATAATTAATGCAGCATATGAATCCACACACTGCTGGGAAGCGCCTCTCTGCGGTATAATTAATGCAGCATATGAATCCACACACTGCTGGGAAGCGCCTCTCTGCGGTATAATTAATGCAGCATATGAATCCACACACTGCTGGGAAGCGCCTCTCTGCGGTATAATTAATGCAGCATATGAATCCACACACTGCTGGGCAGCGCCTCTCTGCAGTATAATTAATGCAGCATATGAATCCACACACTGCTGGGAAGCGCCTCTCTGCAGTATAATTAATGCAACATATGAATCCACACACTGCTGGGAAGCACCTCTCTGCAGTATAATTAATGCAGCATATGAATCCACACACTGCTGGGAAGCGCCTCTCTGCAGTATAATTAATGCAGCATATGAATCCACACACTGCTGGGAAGCACCTCTCTGCAGTATAAGGCTAGGGTCAGACTGAGGCAGTGCGAACGCGCGTGCAGGCGCACTTAATCACGGCCGTAGTAGCAGCAAATGCCGGGCAATGACGGCCAATATACGAAGTACGGTCGCACAAAAGTCCGGCTGCGCAACGCAAGTGGAAAACGAACGCATTTTGTCGAGAACGTAAAACCGCTAGTACGGTCGTACAGAGTGCGCTGCGTCCGCTAGCGGCGTGTGTGCGTGATTAGGAGACGTCAGACGCTGCTAATGTCCGGCCAACATAACGTCCAGATGCACAAAGTGTTTTATTGATGATCCGTACAAAATCACGAACTCAAATGCGCATCGTATGACCGCTATCGCGTACTCCGTGAAAAAATGCGTCCATTCGTTCGAACGCACTTTTTCACAGACAACGCGAAAAATGCGTTCGTCTGACCCTAGCCTTATTAATGCAGCATATGAATCCACACACTGCTGGGAAGCGCCTCTCTGCAGTATAATTAATGCAGCATATGAATCCACACACTGCTGGGAAGCGCCTCTCTGCACGGTATAATTAATGCAGCATATGAATCCACACACTGCGGGGAACAAGCACCTCTCTGCACGGTATAATTAATGCAGCATATGAATACGCACACTGCGGGGAACTCTTTCTTTCCTCTGCCCTCTGTGCCTCTTTCTTTCACCTTTCATTTCATCTGGCTATTTCTTTCTTTAATTCGCCTCTTTCTTTCGCCTCCTTTTTTCTTTCGCCTCTTTTTTCTTTCTCTTTCTTTCGAGCCTTGTTTTTCTTTCGTGCCTTTTCTGCCTTTTTTGTCCTTTCTTTCTTTCGCCTCTTTCGTTCTTTCTCTCTTTCTTCTGTGCCTTTCTTTCATCTGCCTCTGGTGGCGCCCACACATCATGTGGTGGCACCTGCGCATCACCATAAGACGTCCACCTTCTGTGCCACTAGAGGGGGCCCGCAAAGCTGCCACTGCCGGCAGGGGCGGATCCAGAGACTAGTCTCGGGAGGGGCACTGACAGAAAATACGGTGTTTTAGCAGAGAGCCCGACTCACGAGAATTTACAATCTAACAGACAACTATTATTTATACAGTAATCTGATCCAATCAAGCTTTTAAATCTGAAACTGTAAATAATTACTGCTATTCTAAAATGTATTGCTGGTTTACAAGTCAATATACAAGTGCATTTTGTAGAATTTGCTACTTTTACAGGAATGTGTGGTTTTGGTGGAGATAGATAGATCTCTCAGTTACTGTGTTATGGCAGAGAGGAAGGATGCTTGCATTTTGGAGAATGTGGTCCTGTTATGTGAAGGAGTGTGGCTATAAAGTGGTAATACTGGAGCAGGAGGATAATATGTGAGTGACCTGTGAGGCAGGAATGTGGATTTGCTGTTAATGATATTTGTTAAGCAGATACAGCACATCCAGTATTCCATGCTTTAGAGGTTACAATATGGCATTCCAAATATATCATAGCAGAGGAATAATATAGATTATTTTTGTACAATATCTGTCATGGGTAAAATGGTTTGTATGGCTAGCAGAGGGGTACACACACTTAATATGAGATATTGTGCCCTGTGGAAAAAAGTTTGGATTGGTTAAAAGTGTGTTTTAGCAAGAAGCTGCCTGTGGGTCATGCAATATATAAGAGTGGTAGTATAGGATTCTGTGTGTGGGTATAAAGTGTAGGTGCCCCAGAGGTTGCCCTGTGGGTAAGACTGGCAGGATAGAATGGATCATACCTTTGGTTCCTGATGCCCTGCTTCTTCTCCAGGTAGTTGATGTACAGTAGGTGAACATCCTTGGCTGGCTGCTGGAGGAGGCCTGACTGGGAGGCTTTGGGCCTGGCTGAACTGGCCAGAGAAGTGCAGTGAAGGTGCTCAGGCACTGACCCTCCTTTGACTCCACATTCCAGCCTTGCTCCTGCTTCATAGATTGCAGCGCCAGCAAGCTTAAGGAGCCGGGGGGGGGTCCAGGACAGCTCACTGCCATGTTACAGCTGCTGGGGAGGACACCACGGGGGGGGACCTGTGTCCTGCACATAGGACCCCATCTGATCACTCAGCTGGTCAGCGGATCCAACCTGGGGGAGAGGACCTGCCTCTAAGAAAAAAAGTAAAATACGAGTGTGTCCAGACTTCTGCAGGGATCCAGTGCCTGTATGTGCGCTGGAATGTGGAGCTGGGGTCCTGGGGGGGGGGGTCTCCAGATGCCAGGACCTACTCAGTGATGCCCACTTGGTCCTAGGGTAGCAGAGCTGTGGAGTGTGGAATCTGCCTGCCCTTGTGTCAGTGAATCTGGGGGCGGGGTCCTGGGAGCCACCACTCTCCTCCACGCTGCAGTCTGCACGTGCACCTTGGTGGAGAGCTGGGGGAGGAAGTGATGCTTATGATCACTTCCTCCTAGCCCTGCGGATACACGTGACAGCGGTGGCATGACTGCAGGGGGGAAGTCTTCAAACGCTCGGCGGCAGGATGGTCCGGAGCTGGAGACCTAGAAATCGGCGGCCGCGGGTCCCGCTGAGTGGCGGGGTGGCATTTTTTTTGCCGCCCCTGGAACGTGCCAAAAAATTGCCGCCCTAGGCCAAGATGCATGCATCACTGCTCGTCAGGCAGGCAGTGCGCGCCGCGGGTCGCGGCGCACGCTGCTTCAGTTTGGTCGGCCCGGCAATGCAGTCTGCTGCTGCTGAAGGCAGAGAGGCAGTAATCATTCTCTCAGAATCTCGGGGGGGGGGCAATTGCCCCGTTGCCCCCCCCTGGATCCGCCCCTGACTGCTACACAATGATGAACGGGTACAATAATGGAACCTGGCTTGGGGCCGGCTGCGCCCCTAGTTGGCAGTGCGCCCTAGGCAGTTGCCTAGCTTAACAATAATACACAAAAAATTGACAGGCGCCAGCAACTAGTACCGTCACCAACAAACCAACGCCAACCAGAGTTATAGTGGTTTCCCCCAAACCAGTGAAATACAGAAAACAATGGTACGTATCTGGTGGCGCGATGATGGTCGCTGAATGGTAAGTGGTGGTTCCCTTAGTTCGTATGAAGCATATGAAAAAGAATAATACAGTATATAGTGCAGATGGTATTAACACAGAAATAATATGTGCCAATGTGGTAGATTCCACTCACAAATTAAAGAGCCCGAACACTGGCTCTAAGTGGGTCGAGGCTTTTGGGTTTTTTTTACTTCTCCATTCCTTAAGGTGACCCACGCCTTATACTGGATGGAGAATGGCTCATGGAAATGGACATGGAAAGAAAACAGAAACAACTTCCTTGTGCAGATCTTCTAAAAATTCAGATGGCATAGATATACGTAGCTGTTAAACTCACATTTGTAGGAGCTTATGAACCAAGCTCGTGGTTTGTGCGCTTCAGGGCTCGCATAGGGTGGAGCCCAAACCCGTCTTCAAATCCAGAATGTCAAGGGGACAATAAAAATTAAAAAGTTTAAAATTATTTATTAGAGCATAAATGAAACAAATAAAATACTGGCTCAGCCAGGAGACCAGAACGTGTTTCGCCAGACGTGCTGGCTTCTTCAGCTGGTTTACAGGCTGGTTCACATTCGTTTCTTAAATAGTTTAATGCATAAAATCAATAAAAAGTCCCCACATGTTCCAGATAAAACAATTAGCGCAAATTCCCTGTCTCAAACCGCATGAGACGGAGGTCGCCATCTTGCGCATGCGCTCTATCGTCCTGTGCGTTCCATTTTGCGTTTCACAAGAGATCCCGGAAGTAGCGTGCGTTCCACTTCATAAATCCTTTCGAATCTCCAGACGCATTTATCGGCTGACTTCTAATTTCCTTTGAGCCGACGTGTGGCTACCCTCAGTGACCCTCGGGCAAAATAAAAGGGCAATCAATGGAGAACACATTATAAATATAGAAGAGCCATCTGATTCTCGTTTATACACAGGTCTATCAAAACAAATAAAAAGTATATTTAAAGAGTATATTTTCACAAAGCATTATATGTCCTTTATGTAATAGAGTTGGGGAAGGTTTTATTATATTTATAATGTGTTCTCCATTGATTGCCCTTTTATTTTGCCCGAGGGTCACTGAGGGTAGCCACACGTCGGCTCAAAGGAAATTAGAAGTCAGACGATAAATGCGTCTGGAGATTCGAAAGGATTTATGAAGTGGAACGCACGCTACTTCCGGGATCTCTTGTGAAACGCAAAATGGAACGCATAGGACGATAGAGCGCATGCGCAAGATGGCGACCTCCGTCTCATGCGGTTTGAGACAGGGAATTTGTGCTAATTGTTTTATCTGGAACATGTGGGGACTTTTTATTGATTTTATGCATTAAACTATTTAAGAAACGAATGTGAACCAGCCTGTAAACCAGCTGAAGAAGCCAGCACGTCTGGCGAAACGCGTTCTGGTCTCCTGGCTGAGCCAGTATTTTGTTTGTTTCATTTATGCTCTAATAAATAATTTTAAACTTTTTAATTTTTATTGTCCCCTTGACATTCTGGATTTGAAGACGGGTTTGGGCTCCACCCTATGCGAGCCCTGAAGCGCACAAACCACGAGCTTGGTTCATAAGCTCCTACAAATGTGAGTTTAACAGCTACGTATATCTATGCCATCTGAATTTTTAGAAGATCTGCACAAGGAAGTTGTTTCTGTTTTCTTTCCATGTCCATTTCCATGAGCCATTCTCCATCCAGTATAAGGCGTGGGTCACCTTAAGGAATGGAGAAGTAAAAAAAACCCAAAAGCCTCGACCCACTTAGAGCCAGTGTTCGGGCTCTTTAATTTGTGAGTGGAATCTACCACATTGGCACATATTATTTCTGTGTTAATACCATCTGCACTATATACTGTATTATTCTTTTTCATATGCTTCATACGAACTAAGGGAACCACCACCTACCATTCAGCGACCATCATCGCGCCACCAGATACGTACCGTAGTTGCCTAGCTTGCCTAGTGGGAGCACTGGTCCTGGTTTCCACAATAAGGATTGACTACAGTGCAAGAAGTCACAGCAAAACCATTGTCCATCACGTATTGCTGAAAGGCGACCTCCAGGATAGTAGGCGACCTTCAGGACACTAGCAGCCGGCCACGTTGTGTGCAAGTCTGTCTCAAGCCCCAGAATTTGTGTGATGACTGCCTACACCAAGTACTAAATCATAATTACGAGTGTAAATACATGTTTACATTAATGTGTGTAGTTTAACAATATTTGATGGATGCTATTTCTTAACCCCATAATAACTGTCTCACTCTTAGCAACAACCAAAGTGAAAATATTCCATTCATAGAATTTAAATGTATAATTTATTGCAATCTGTCATTTCTGCGTCTATTAATGTTGTAATATAAAACATGCTTATGTGTATATCTAGCAGTTATCTGCAGCTTATTAATGTAATATGAATAATACTGAAATTTCACCAGCGGGATTATCATTAACCCTTTGGCTGCACAGCTCCTTTTATCCATTTTTTTTTTTAGAGAAAGGATTTTAGCAGGAAGGATACATTAAGATTTCTCTGGTTTTCAAGTATGTCCTGGGTGGCGAGTATGTACCGTTAGGTGTCTTGCCCAAGGACACTTACTGGAGAGGTGCTCGTCGGGATCGAACCCATGTCTCCACAGGCTCTCTCCATGCAGAGCGGTGATGTTACCTCTACTCCACCCAGCCGGTACATGTGCTCATCTTGTTAAACTCATTCACTACCAAAGGGATTTTCTAAAAAAAAAACACTGTTTCTGGGAATTCATTTGTAATTAATTATACAGTAATAAATATTTTGGAATATTCCCAGTGTGTTCCTTACTGTAATAACCTAATGGCGGGGGGGTGGCGCCATCTTCTGGCCAGTTGGAGTTACTGCATTTAAAACTGCAGCTCATGACTACGTGCATCCGCTGGGGAAAGCCCGATATATCAGGACAGTCCCAAGCCGATTTTAACCCCATCACTACCAAGTGATTTTTAAAAAAAAACATTGTGAGGAGCCAGTGCTTTTTGGAAAAATTATTTTTAATTAATTACACAGTAAGAAATATTTGGGCATGTTCCCAATGAATTTTACTCTACTAACATATTTGGCCAGTAGATGGTGCTATATACTGCCAAACTGAGTTACAGCCGTTACAGTTGCAACCTGTGGTTCACTTCATCGGCTGCTGAATGTCCGATGTCAGGACATTCAGTTAGCCGATTTTAAACAGTTTTAGCACCTCGGGCATTAAGACCACAGGGCTAAACTTTTGGGGGCCCCTTATGCAGCCCAAAAGCAAATTAAATTAGTGTGCAACAAACGAATTTCATTTGCTTTTGCCCTGTTCATCTGCTGATTGTGACAGCTTGGTCGAGAAAAGGGGTCAATCGCGATTTGAAGTCATGTTTTAAAGTAGTATCCATCAAATTATATATCATTTTGTTCATATTCATACTTTTGCATAATAACCCCTTCACTACCATATCATTTACGTTGAATTTTTTTATCATAACATTTATTTGAAACACGAAATGTAAAGTTAACAATTTTAGGGTAAAATAGAAATTTTGCACTAAGCTTGATGATCTGAGATAGTTAAAAAAAAATTATGTACATTTGCTCAATTTTAATCATGTATTGGTTTATCCGTCACAACCTTTCATCCCAGCGATATTTCTGTAAACTCTACATGGCGTCCCTTATCTGGCACAGTGTCACACGGGGTCTGCATTATCAGCATACAGGCAGAAATGGCCTTTGTGTCAGTAAATGTGCCGCAGACAGATAATAAAAAAAATTGGACTTTTTAAAAAAAAAAATGAAAATCCAGAAAAATGCTTAATATATCCTAAAAAAAATCTATAAATAAAGAGACTCATTACTGCAGAATATTATAATGAACGGTTTATTAGATATTGAATTAAAACGGGAATATTTTTAACATTGAAGCCTATGGGATTCTCCTGAATAAACCTGTCGAATTAATCCACCGAATGTCAGGGCATTAGGGGAACCTTTCACTGCTGGTTTGTGTTCTCTGAATAGCCGAAGCATTGCTTTTTCATGGGGATTTCACTGCCCTCGAACAGGCACCGAACAGGCACCGTATGTGCAGGCAATTCGCCAGGATTTGGTGACCTGCCTGCTCTCTGGATAGCCGAATGGCCAAGAAAGGTAACCGAACGCTGAATTTCAGCGTTCGGTTACCTTTCTCCAGCAATTCGGATCTCTTTGAATTACCCAGTTGGTCTTTAAAAGTGAAGCCAAAAAACTGAACAAATTAATAAAAACATGTAGAAATAAAATGAATAAAAGAAAAATTAAAACATTCTCCTATTCCACACATAATTTTCCTTTTTATTTTGTCTCTGCTGCGGAGCTTAACATTCTGTAAAAAAAACAATAGAGATATTTGCTAAGGGAAAAAAGTAATTAGTCCTTTTTAACAGTTATTATGCTTTATTTATAAAGCGCCAGCATATTCTGCAGCGCTGTACAATGGGCATAACATAGACAGGGTTACACTACATTGAACAACATTTTGACAAACCAGTACAGGAGGAAATGAGGGCCCTTTTCCCATGGGAACTCACAATCTAGAAGGTATCTAGGAATGCTGCCCTCCTGTGGCTGAACCTGTTTATTAAAAGTAAAAAAAAAAAATGAACGAAAACTTAAACGAAAAAAAAACTTTTAATATCTCTTTTTCCCCCCTCACACAATTCTTTTTATATATTTTGCGCAAAGAAGTTTACCCCGCATGCTAACTGTCAAGAAAAAAAATATATAAATGTTAAAATAATACACATTTATTTCCTTAACAGTTATAAGTAACGCTGCCCTCCAGTGGTGAAACCTGTTCTTTAACCCCTTCACTGCTGAGCCATTTCACGTCTTAAGAAAAAGAGACAGGCTTGACAAAGACCAGTTGTGGTCGAAACGTTGCCTTTCTTGATGTTGGATTAAATCCATTTGAAATTAATTTTGTGGATTTTGGAGTTTCTTCTATTTAAGAAAAAGAGAAACATGTTTTTTTATTAACTTTAAACATGGTCATGTTCGGTATCATTGGAAAGGCCATGCTCTGGCCTTTATAATGATACCAAACATGACCCTGCTAGCTGCCCACAGTCGGGAGATATCTGGGTTCAAAGGAACCCTTATCTTTCCTTTGGAGTCAATGAGGACGTTCCCCACACGTCCTCAGCAGTGAAAGGGTTAAAAGCGAAACAGGAAAAGGAGAAAGAATCATTCATTTTTGTTTTTAAATGGAAAATGTTTGAACATTCTCTTTCCCACGCAATTCTTTTTATATATTTTGTGCAAACGTGCAAAGACGGGCACCCCTCACGTGGAGGGTAATGTTATACATTCATACAAAAATACAAATTGATTTCCTTAACAGTTACATGGGATGCTGTCCTCTTGTGGTGTAACCTTTTTCTCTGATAGGGAAAAAAAAACACCATTGGGGGTTATTCAGAGAGCACCGAAATGTCGCCGCACTTCAGGGAAACAAATTTCCAGCATTCACTGCAGTGTCCCCGGAGTGCAGGGAAAACCCACTGAACGTCTGCCAAAAACCCGCTAGAACCGCTGCAAAAAACACGTCAGAAAAAGCAGACGAGCCGCCGATCACAGCGCAGACCAGTCGCCGGAAAAAGCCGACAAGCTGATGAATGGGGTAAAAAAATAAATACGAGTGAAAGTGTCAAAATTGAAAAGCTGTTTGCAAAAAAACTACTGAACGAAAATGCCTGGAATTAACATATAAAGATCCAATAACAGAACCCGGTATTATATGAGTTTCCTTTTTTATATTATATGAATTATTTTAGGAATCACTCGTGTGTAAGAGATATATATCTACATTGTAACTATGGAACCCCCTTTCTAGATTTTCTATCAGGGTTATTCAAAGAGAATCATAGTCTTCGCACGTTCGGTGACTTTTCGTTCTCTTCAATTCGGTTCCTTTTGCCGATCCCATTTCGGTGACCCTGCGGTGTATTCAGCAAGCACCACAGGGTCCCCGAATTGCAGGGAAAAGCTGCCGAAAACCTGACGAAAACTAACTGCTAAACCCACTGAATGCACGCCGAAAACCTGCAAAAACATATGGATTAACCCGCGGAAAACACCACAAAAACCCGAGCAGGAGCCGATCACACGCAGCGAAGCCGCCGGAAAAAGCCGACACCGCAGACAAATGCAGTGAATAAATTAGGAAAACAGTTTGCATGAATGTTTGAAAAGTGAAACACTGTTTGCAAAGAAACTACTGAGCGAAAATGTCTGAAATTTACATATAAAATCCAATGAATGAGAATAAAAAGGACTGTTACAGGAAAAAGAAGTAAAGTTAAAAAAAATCAAAAGAATCTGACTTTTTTTAAAAACAAAATTCAGAAAAATGCTTAAAATATCCTAAAAAAATCTATAAATAAAGAGACTCTTTTCTGCAGAATATTATAATGAACGGTTTATTAGATATTGAATTAAAACAGGAATATTTTTAACATTGAAGCCTATGGGATTCGCCTGAATAAACCTGCCGAATGAAACCACCGAATGGCAGGGCATTAGGGGAACCTTTCACTGCTGGTTTGTGTTCTCTGAATAGCTGAAGCAGTGCTTTTTCATGGGGATTTCACTGCCCTCGAACAGGCACCGAACAGGCACCGTATGTGCAGGCAATTCGCCAGGATTTGGCGAATTTCCTGCTCTCTGAATAGCCGAATGGCCAGGAAAGGTAACCGAATGCTGAATTTCACTGTTTGGTTACCTTTCTCAAGCAATTCGGATCTCTTTGAATTACCCTGATAGTGTATATTTTTATACACATATTTCCCTGTGTATGTGTATATATTTGTTACGTATATGGATGGGTTATAGATATAGGGTTAAGATATACGCCTGTCTTGGATGGGGTTTATTTGGTTTTTGTATTTTATTTTATATTTTTTGCATTTTGTGTTATATCAGTTTGTAACATGTGTAGCCAATATACTAATTGGGCAGTTGTATACACCTGTCCTGAGGAGGCTTGATTAGAGGGATGCACATATATAAGGAAGTGAAGGTTTAATACGTGTTAGTAGGATTAAGGCTTTGTGGCCAAAACGTCACTGAGTCTGGGGGTGAGTTGATTCTCCCAGGAAATAAATGACTATGCACCTGGAGGCTGGAGTCCTGCTTCCTTTCTGTTCAGTGAGTAGCCGAATGGCCATGAAATGTCACCGTACGGGGAAATTCACTGTTCGTGACATTTTGGGGACCAGATCGTCTCTCTCTGAACGTGTGATTGGGATTTTCAGGTGGTGTCTCTGTGGATCTGCTTCCTTTTCTTTACAACCATTTGACTGTCTTTGTTGTTCCTCTACATACTCTTATAGAAGGATCTTCTTCAGTCTGTGTCCATGGTGCTCGTTGTTCATCTGTGGAGGATTCCTTGGTTGTTTGTCACATTTTCTTCTTTCTTGTCTTTCAATTTGTGTTTGTGCTTGTTCGTCACTCACTGCGTCACTTAAGGTCTTTGTTTTGGTTTTCGTACAGATGTGGTACATACCTGTTTGGGAGCTTCAGATGGTCTCTCAGTTCCACCAATTGGCCTCTCTCCCCTCTCAGACCACTGACTGGATTCTCTGTCATGGTGCGTTTTTGGGACAGAGGACGTATCTGCTGTTTTGTGCATTTTGTTCCACATTGTGCATTGCGGGTGTGGAACATTTATGTGGTGTGTCTCCTTGCTTAATTGTGCATTGCGGGTGTGGAACGTTTATGTGGTGTGTCTCCTTGCTTAATTGTGCATTGCGGGTGTGGAATGTTTATGTGGTGTGTCTCCTTGCTTAATTGTGCATTGCGGGTGTGGAATGTTTATGTGGTGTGTCTCCTTGCTTAATTGTGCATTGTGGGTGTGGAACGTTTATGTGGTGTGTCTCCTTGCTTAGAATGCCTCGCTCATGTCACTCTCTCTGTATCCTTCTTTATCTTCTGTTGTTGAGAGGTTTTTGATGTTCTTAGCATATTTTCCTTCTTTGAATTTTCTACAGTTCTCATTTTGGGTTGATTGGTGACGGTGATTCCAGGTCCTCCAGACATTCCCATAAGATCTTTTTCAACTACTCCTCCATTTGACGTTCCTGCACCTCTTCCATCTGACGTTCCTGCACCTCTTCCATCTGACGTTCCTGCACCTCTTCCAACGTGCCGGCCTGTTAATTATAAAACAGAAAACATAAAATACTAGTGTTCGTTTTGGAACCATTTGTAAAGTTTGTCGCATTGCTGCCATTATTTATTTCCATCACAACCAAAAACATGTAGAGTGAGAAACGCATCATGTGATCCCATGTACCTCCAGTATCCGTCGTCCCTTGCGATGCGAGATCTGGGCATACTGGTAAGAGGAAGTTCTGGTACTGATCTTATTCTGACCCAGGAGCTGGACCTGAGTTAAGTTTGGAATTTTTAGGTGGACTTGCATTGAGCCAAACCAATATTACACAGACTCCCTTGTGATACACCCCACCAGGGAACCTAAGTTCATAGCTAGTGAGCTCAGATATTACCAATTGTTTCTAAATACACCAAATCATTAGAATAAAAATCAAGTTTTATTAATTCGTATTAAAAACATCAAAACAATCAAAGCAAAATATGGGTGAGAAAGACACCCCCACATACGTATCATGTTGAAAATAGTATACGTATATAGTATATTTGCACTAGCTCATGTTGAGGGGAAAAGCCAGTTGGAGCGGCACCTCTGTGGCCAAAAGTGCATTTCAAAAGAAACAAATATGCCCTTTGATAGCTAGAGATGATTTTTTTGATATTTAATTCAATTCAAAGGTTTAATAAGTAAGAAGTGAACTGAGCATGCCCACGAATTAACAGGAAGGGGGATTCTGGGAAGTGTAGTGGGCAGGCTGTACCGTCTATGGGCTGTACCTTGGAGAAGCAGGGAAAATGTATATATTCTGAGACAAGCATGGGCTTTATGGCTCATTCTTTCTGGGGTCACGTGAAAGCCGTGTTTTTTAATCCTTTTTATTTCTCTGCTTGTGTGTGTGTAACTGTAATATCTTGTTCCATGCCTGTGACATTCTTTCGTCATAATAAAATATAAAACTTATTAAGATCTGCTTCTGCCTGATATTCGAACCCCGCTAACTGAAGGATTGGATTATCATAGAGATTTGTCTTTGTTTAAGCTCGGGTCGATCGACTAAACAGTGAGTTGGGGTGAAGTCAGTCGTTTGACTGTCTTTCTATTTTGGGGTGCATAGTCAGAGTTTCTGCCAGCTCTGGTTCGGCCATTAGGCATCTTGGGTAAAAAGTCGGTCTATGGTGGCAGTGTGAATAAAATTACAAGGAAAGTGGGTACAGGGATTGTGGGCAACGTAATCATTATTCTGGGTCTAGCGCAGACGGATAGTGAGTTGCAATCCTGTGTCCACTTCATCACATTGCGTGCCCGTCTGGAGTGAAGGCGTTGACGTGACAGTTAGGCAAGTGCGTGCAAGGGATTGTGGGCCACGTAGTTATTATTCCGGGTCTAGTGTAGACGGATAGTGATTTTTAACCCTGTGTCCTCCTCGCCGCATCACGCATGCGTGACACAGTCCTCTAATCGGAATGTGGAGGATTCACCCACAAGTAAAGCTGTCAGTCAGATTGAAGACAAATCAACAAATCAGCACAAAGTCTACATTGGACGCAGTACTAAACAATTAAAAAGTAGGTATTTGAAAGACTTGTGGATAAAACTGATAAATAAGAGGGATGGAGCAGGTGGAGGTTTCAAGGGCGTCAAAGGTTAACATTTTTGCCTTCTGTCCTGCCACATGTTTGTCTCTTTAGTGTAGAAAAATGGTACCCAGCATCTTTCTGCATAGGATTTTAGATGATATTTTATGTTTATGTACAATTCTCCAAATAAAATATTCCGCTTGTTTTTTTATTACGTTGTCCCAGCATGCATTTAAATAAACCTAAATAATTCACTTAAAACCTATCACTTTATCCTGAATGCATTAATTAATACATGGTCTTAGCATCTGGCATGAAATTCTTGATGCAGAATACAGAAGAATCGTGTGATGTCATAGCTTTCAAAAAAATGAGGAAAGAAGCACTCACAGGTCTAGTAAAGGCGCAAAAACTTTATTCCATTAAGAGGCTGATGTTTCATCTCTATGAAGATATGAGGAAGGTTTAAAGGGACACTATCCTCCTCCCTCACCCCTGCTCTCACACACATCTTCAACCTATCTCTCTCCACTGGCTCTTTCCCATCTGCCTTCAAACACACGCAGGTTACTCCTTTACTAAAGAAACCCTCCCTCAATCTCTGACCTACAAATCTCTCACTAACTCAGCTCCCCACTACCTGTCCTCACTAATCAAATACAACCCAGCCCGCTCCCTATTATCAAACAGTGACCTGCGCCTAGCTTCTCCCCGCATCACCTCTTCCCATGATACACTGCAGGATTTTTCACGCGCAGCCCCCATTCTCTGGAACGCTCTACCTCGTACGGTCAGACTTTCCCCTAGTTTCCCTTCCTTCAAACACTCCATTAAGACATTCCTATTTAGGGAGGCCGACCACCTGATTCACTGATGCAAGCAGTCCATCACTCTCACCTTGCAGCCCGTCACTCTCACCTTGCAGCCTGTCACTCTCACCTTGCAGCCCGTCACTCTCACCTTGCAGCTCGTCATTCTCACCTTGCAGTCCGTCACTCTCACCTTGCCCTTGCAGCCCGTCACTCTCACCTTGCAGTCCGTCACTCTCACATTGCAGTCCTCTCCTCCTGTTTCCATCCCCAACACTTCTAGATTGTAAGTTCCCACAGGAATAGGGCCCTTGTTCCCTCCTGTTCTGTTTATCAAAATGTTGTTCAATGTATTGTAACCCTATCTATACTGTGACCATTGTACAGCCCTGCGGAATATGCAGGCGCATTATAAATAAAGATTAATAATAAGTATGGTTTCCCTGAAAGGGTTAATATGGATCCTGACTCTTTACACACTCACCCTTTACACGCAGCAGTTTGGATATTTTCTCTATCGCCCCCTTCAGGCTGGGATGATTCACTCTGCAGAGAAATGCTACTCTTTCATTCGACTCATAGGTTGGACTCGGAGTGAAAACCAGACGAGACGTACAGCTGTATGTGTCATCCTGCTGCTGCTCAGGCTTGAGATTCGGGATCCTGTAACCTTCACTAGAAAACTTTTCTGCCCATTGCCGCATCCTTTGCGTATCTTTAAGCCGTTTCACAAACAGATTATCCGAGAAGTAGTTTGAGGTCTTACATTGTAACGTGACCTCCTGTTTCCACTGTATCTGATTAAGTATCTGTATATCTTCCACATGAGAAACTCCTGTAACACAGAAAGCCGTTACACAATGTATTAATAATGTGACATAACACACACACATCACTTCCAGATCTCTGCTCACACAGCCAATCACCTCTCACAGCCTCCACGTAACCGAGACATGTCATGGCGGCCGTCATGATCCCACCGCTGCGCGTTTTCTCTGATTTACTTTATTCTGCTTTAACGCTGAGAATTGTAACATTTTCTTTATACTTTTATTCATGTTTATAGAGAAAGGGCCCTATTACAATCATCGCACTGAAACAGGGATGTTAGGTGTATAATGTGAGCCTGCAGGTTTCTCCTTAGTGTCCCCGTTTTAGCGTGATATTATGGTGCATGCGCTAATCCTGCAGCCTGCCCTGTAACGCGGCGCTAAGCCTCAGGATGCTCGCGGCAGCGCCCAGGTCTTGCCACAGGCACACACACTAACTAGCTGCATCACCAACTGTGACAAGATGGCTGGCCAACTGCTTGGATTCTCTGAAAACTCCACCCAGTTGATGGCTTCATGTTTGTATAGAAGACTCAGTGTGCCATCCAACCAAACCAGGAAGTAATCACAGCACTACAGCGAGATAGGAAGCCCCTGCACCATTAGGGAGGAGGGTGCATCATTGTTGGTCTTTGCTAGCAACAGTCAGTTCAAACAGGCTAGGGACAGTTTTGCAACAATGTTGCCATTAGGGGTATAAATGTAGATGTGGGTGACAACTTACTTTTTGCTAGGAGGTCAGCAGAGCAAGCAGAAGGAACGTGCACCGCATTGGTGTATCTGCAGTGACCTGTAAGAAAGACAAGGATTAATTACGTCTGTCCCTGGGGTTGGTCTACCTTTGGAGACGCCAACAACAAGTGCACTCTGAGGCCCAAGACACCTCTGTGAGAGAGCTATTGGAGAGGATGCCCGGACAGTCTGCTATCGCTGCCTCCCCAGTGCTGCCATATCCATCCTGCCACCAGCCACCATCTCCAACCAGGGTGAGTATGTGTACCTCCACACTGGAAAGGTCGACAAGGCCAAGCGCCCGCCTGGCTCGCGAGTGGCTCGTATGTTGTGTCATGGAACGCTCTGCGTTTTTTGAGGACACGCAGAGCGGTTCCAGCCTAATGGAGGCGTCTCATAGCTCCTTAGAGAGGAACAACATTAACTTTGGATAAAACCATCAATTAATTGATAACTACCTGTGGTACTATATTAATACCTTGACCTGTTCCATGCCACTGCAGGCTGATTGACACAAACGGTCGCTCATACACCGCACACATTATGCAAGATTTATTACTGTGGAGCTCTGTGATACGCTCATACACAGCACACATTACTGTGAGTTTTATTGCTGTGGAGCTCTGTGATATGCTCATACACAGCGTACATTATGCAAGATTTATTACTGTGGAGCTTTGTGATAGGCTCATACACACCGCACATTACTGTGAGTTTTATTGCTGTGGAGCTCTGTGATACGCTCATACACACCGCACATTACTGTGAGTTTTATTGCTGTGGAGCTCTGTGATACGCTCATACACACCGCACATTACTGTGAGTTTTATTGCTGTAGAGCTCTGTTATGGTCATACACACTGCACATTACTGTTAGTTTTATTGCTGTGCAGCTCTGACATGCTCATACACACCGCACATTACTGTGGGTTTTATTGCTGTTGGGCTCTGTGATATGCTCATACACACTGCACATTAGTGTGAGTTTTATTTCTGTGGAGCTCTGTGACACAGTAATGTGCTCTGTGTATGAGCGTGAGTTTTATTGCTGTGGAGCTCTGCGATTAACTCATACACACCGCACATTACTGTGGGCCACATTACACTCTTAACGCTAACGTTAACGCTCACCTGCTTGAGCATGAACGTTAGCTGCGGTGTTTACCGCATATTGCAATCCAAACGCAAACGGGTTAAAAAACCCATTTGCATTTGGTATCTTGCGCTTTTCAGCATGAGGTTACTGTACTTTGTGCTCCCTATACTTAACATGGGGAGCACAAAGTGTTAATCAGCGCTGGATTACAAAGTCCTAACGCTGTTTAACGTCCGGCTCTGGTTAGTGGAAAGTTAACCAGAGCCAGGACTTGGTGTTAACGGATTCCGCTTCTGCAGAATCCGTTAACACCAGCCACAAAAAGAAAAAAAAGCATTGTATACTCACCTCCTGTCCCGCGGCGAGGACCGCGGCTCCGACCGCCTCCTCCATCCGGATGGAGCAGGGAAAGACTGGGGAAAAAGTCTACGCCAACCGGCCGGATCTCGCGACGTAAGATCCGGCTGGTCATGTGACCGGCAGGGAGAAACTCAATGGAGTCCTATGGACTCCATCGAGCGGATGCTCGAGGCTGTGCTCAGTGCTGCCGCGAGCATCCCGTCCCGTAGCGCGCGGTAACGATGCAGGCAGTTTTTTAAGCGCCTGCATTACAATTCCACGCTAAAACGGGGGCGGTAGGGGGAAAACTGCGGGTGCAGTTTTTTCTCCCTACTGCCCCCAATTTAGCGTGGAGATCGTAATGTAGCCCTGTGAGTTTTATTGCTGTGGAGAGCTGTGATACACTCATACACACCACACATTACTGGGAGTTTTATTGCCGTGATATTTATTTATAAAGGATTTTACCAGGAAGGATACATTGAGATTTCTCTCGTTTTCAAGTATGTCCTGGGTTCAAGAAATGATATGCTCATACACAGCGCACATTACTGTGAGTTTTATTGCTGTGGAGCGCTGTAATACACTCATACACATTACACATTATTGCGAGTTTTATTGTGGTTTTAAGATACAAAGTAATATCAATATATGCAATTCATACGTCGTTTATATCTCTAACTTGATATTGAAATTAAATACAAGCTAGAACATGTGATGTGAAGGAAAATAGATTTTGAGTGTATCAAAGTAGCGATGAGCCGAACGCCCCCGTGTTCGGTTCGACTTTGAACTCGAACAATTTCAAAAGTTTGAGTTCGAATTCGAACACAATTCGAACTCAATGCAAGTCAATGGGACCCGAACGTTCGATTTTTAGAGTGCCCTCCAAGAGGGCATATATGCTAGATATTTGCCCCAAAAGGTGTATTGGGGTCCGGGTAGTGCCCTGGGGGACAGGAAACAAGGACAAAAAGATTTAAAAAAACGTTTTTAAAGGAACAGGGAGTATTCCATGAATTAAAGGTTAAGAATAAAAACAAAAAATTCCTTCAAATATCGTGCCTAGGAGGTCCCCATAACCTGCCCGTTAAGTGGCGGATTTCTAGGATGTATAGAAACATTTAAAAACAAAAAAATGACATTTCAAATGACGGTAAATGGTTTTCCTTTAATCTATTCATAAACAACTGCTTGGGGTGGCCGCCTGTATGAAAAGAGGAGACGTTTTAGGACACGCGGAACAAGTTTAGGGATTTTTTCGGCTAAATTATGGTGAAACTTATGCAGGCTTTGGATGAAAGTAACAATAGGTGCTGTAAAATTGGGCCTTTAGTGTCGGCAACAGTGCAGTCACACGTAACCCAACCCCTCTGTGGTATTGTGGAAGAGTGCAGGGTTGGACCCCGCGGTCCAATATTAAAATGATATGAATCTGGTATAGGCGTCAGTGGCAGTGCACCCAAATATTGTGCCTTTGGTGGCAGCAAGTGCCTTCACACCGTAACCCCTCTGAGGTATTGTGGAAGAGTGCAGTGGTGGAGGTTTTGGTAATGCAGAAGAGATCCCCGATCTATTCAGTTACATCAGCAGCTATAACAAAACTGGGTCAGCAATGTTTAGGCACTTGTACTGCGCTACTGTATATGGTGAGAATCGGCGCACACCAGTAGCAACAGGAAGCAAGCAGAACAGGCAGGGAATACACAGAGAGAATAGTCAAATGGCGGCAAAGTCGGCCAAAGATTGGGTCCTCAGAACAAGCGGGGTCAGTAACAAGTATACAAACTGATTCGGTAAGCTAGCGATGCGAGAATAAAGGCTGAGACACACTGAGTGTGTAGCGACGCACAGCCGAGCGAAGCGAAGAGAAGCAAACATTTTGCAGGCTTGACTTCACTCCGCTCTGCCTCGCAGTGTGTCTGCACTGCATTACGTTTGCTTCTCACCACCGCAAACAGACCTCCCGCCACTGTCAACCCGACGATAAACGCTGCAAACCCACTGGAGGGTGGCCAAACCCAGCCGATGATCCGCCGCACACAGTGCTGACCAGTCGCAGAAGAAAGCCAACAAGCTGCTGGACAGGTAAAACAGAAAAAAAAAATACGAGTGAAAATGATACAATTGAAACGCTGTTTGCAAAGAAACTACTGAACGAAAATGTCTGGGATTTACATATAAGATCCTATGAATGATAATAAAAAGGACAGTTACAGAAAAAAAACGCATTTAAAAAATAAAAATAAATAATTTCCCTCTGAAAAACGTCTACAGGATCCTAAAAAAAAAAAAAAAATCAATAAAGAGACTTTTTGCTGCAGTTTAAAACAATAAACGGTTTATTAGATACTGGATAAATAGGAATATTTTTAACATTAAAGCCGGGGTCCTATGGAGGATCGTGCTTTGCAGCCCCATTGAACACGGGTTGTAGCGCTTCGACGGGGAGGCTTTCAGAAGGTACACAGCACACCCGCTGTAGTGTGCGCAATTCGCGCATGCGCTACAGCGTGTGGCTGGCCCCATTGAAGTGTCACAACACTGCCACGGACGCTGGGAGGCACGTCAGTACGGGCGCACATAGTGCGCTCGTCTGACCCCGGCCTAAACCTGCCGAATGAAACCACTGAACATCAGGGCATTTCACTGACATTTCTCTGCTGTTCAATGTGAATAGATTAACCATTGCTTCTCTATGGGGGATTTCACTGCCACCGAACAGGCACCGTATTTCACTGCTGCCGAACAGCACCGTATTTCACTGGCAATTTGCCAAAATTTGGTGAATTGCCTGCTCTCTGAATAACCGAATGGCCAGGAAAATGCACCGTACAGGGAAATTCTCTGTTCGTTGCCATTTCGGGACCAGATGGGCTCTCTCTGACTAACTCTGAATGTCATGTTTGGTTTCATTGGAAAGGTCAGGCTCGGCTGTCACTCTGGCCTTTCCAGTGATACCTCGCTTGACCATGTACGGCAGTGATGGCAAACCTCGGCACCCCAGATGTTCCTGAACTACATGTCCCATGATGCTCAGACAGTTTTATGTGTAACTAAGCATCGTGGGACTTGAAACGTACTATGAAGAGCATTGTATGAAATGAGACTACACCCCCTCGGCAGGTGGAAGAAGTAAAAATGCTTAAAATGTCACCGCCGAACCCGCTTCACCTTAAAAAGCTTTTGCTTTTGGTTTCAATGTCTTATAGAAATGCTTCCTTTTAGGATTTTTCTTTTAATTTTTCTTTGCTTTATCAAAAAGACCAGCTCGTTGTGCAATACTGGTCTGTATTTGTGTAGATTTGTGTTTAAATTGGGGAGCTCTGTGATATGCTCATACACAGCACATATTATGTATCACAGAGCTCCACAGCAATAAAACGCACAGCAATGTGTAGTGTGTATGAGCACATCACAGAGTTCCACAGCAAAATAACTGACCGTAAGTTCGGTTCGTTCGGATTTTGTAAGTTTTCGTTTCGACTCGCTTCGGCCGTTTTCCGTTTCGGTTTGGTTCGTTTCGGTTCGTTTTTCGTATTGACTTTTTTTTCGGGATTTCAGAAATTTTCGTGTTTTTCGGAACGTCTGTTCTCCTTGTTTCAAAGGGACTAATCGTTTTGACGTAAACTAATGGTTTTTTGGATACGATAATTATACGATACGATAATTCTGCCATTGAGATTTCTCATGTTTTACAAGAAGGATACATTGAGATTTCTCATGTTTTACAAGAAGGATACATTGAGATTTCTCTGGATTTCCAGGAAGGATACATTGAGATTTCTCTGGATTTCCAGGAAGGATACATTGAGATTTCTCTTGTTTTACAAGAAGGATACATTGAGATTTCTCATGTTTTACAAGAAGGATACATTGAGATTTCTCTGGATTTCCGGGAAGGATACATTGAGATTTCTCATGTTTTACAAGAAGGATACATTGAGATTTCTCATGTTTTATAAGAAGGATACATTGAGATTTCTCATGTTTTACAAGAAGGATACATTGAGATTTCTCATGTTTTACAAGAAGGATACATTGAGATTTCTAATGTTTTACAAGAAGGATACATTGAGATGGGAATGATACAAAATTAATTACAGAATCAGCGATATAAATACTATGTCCGAAATTACTGAAATGGAACCGAAATCAGGAATGGAGCCGAAATCACGAATGGAACGGAAATTAATTTCGATTTTACACATATCTACTTCATTCGAAAATTCCGAAGAGTTTTCGTTTCGGCTCGCAAAATTTTTCGGATCTGCCGTTTTCGGATCTGAAAATTTTCTGAAAATCGGCCAAATTCGAATGCACGAATCGGGAAATTTTGTGAAAATTCCGAAATTTCGAAACGCACATCCCTAATGGTTCTGGGACATAAAAACAGAGAATTCAGGCTCAGGCCATCTGTAACTTGTGTTATCTGACTGGAACCATGTTTCACTATCCCACCTCCAAAGGAACCGACAAGGTCTGCTCAGCTGGAAAACACCCCGATCTTGCATATTAAACTGTGCAGAGTGAACCAAGAATGATCTCTACATGATGTACAGCTTATTCTGTTACCACCCAGATCAACAATGAAACATGTTTAGTATGGCAGGATAAAGCAGAGATATCACAGCAAATATAGAAAGTTTATCATGTGTTTTTCATTATAGCAGACCGTTCAGTTTTATTAAATCTCAAATAAAAATAAAAATGAGATAACGAAAAAAAACAAGTCACAGTGAATGGAATCAAGGTTTTTAAGGTACGTACCTTTTTGTTTGCGTTTATATATATAAAATACACCCACAAACACTATCGGCCCAACGACAGCAGAAACAATCCCGAGGATCACAGGCCAGGGTGCAGGATCTTCATTTGTGGGACATTATACACATACACACAAAGAGAAAAGAAAAACAGAAGTTTGAGAGAATTAAAAATACATTTTACTTCTGTTTGCTTTGATCAGGTGAGAACACATGACATTTATGTTTGCTTTATTGTTTCTGGGTGATGTCACGTGACATCACTAACGCCCATGGACTGGTTATGTGTACTGATTGAATGGGAGGGGAGCAGTTTAAGAAATTTTCCCTGTTTTGTTTGAGAAGCCTAAATCGGGAGGAGTTTCCTTTGTTCCCTGGGTTAGGCATTGTTTTCTGGGAGTGGCTCAGGTAAAGATTAGCAGTGAGGGGGATGGGCGTATGGGGAATGAAAAGGGAGTACACGTTTGGAAGACAATCACAATTTACTTGGTTTCTGTTTCTCTCCCTACCCACCCTGTTTTTTAGATTAATGTTTGCCTGCAACAATGGAAAGGTCACTTTGACGGAAGCGATCAGAAGCGACACGGATAGGGGCAAATGGCGTGGTGATTCTGTCAGCCATTTAAGACCGCCCGTGGTTTCTCACATGGAGATATACCATGTTACATGAAGCCGGCTGGTGTTTTTTTTTGCGGCCAAAGCCAGGGGATTGTGTTAGTTATGGACATGGTCTAGTTTAGCTATTGCCAATCATATAATTTTGGTGAACGGTGAAATATGCGGCCTGGCACCTGGGGAGGCGATAGTAGGGGGAGGGTCTGTAGGGTACGGGGTCTGGGTGATAGTTTGTGCAGCCAAACTAAGGTGCCCTTCTGTTTGCAGATCCTCTCAGCCTGCGATTTGCTATAAAGAAACGATGAGCGGCGCGTGGTCACCCTGCTTAGCCACGTGGGGCCGCTATTTCTGGGCAATGCGTGTGGTGTGGTGCATTGCATTTGCCAGTGTTATCTGGCCATGCCATTTGCCAGTGTTATCTGGCCATGCCATTTTCCAGTGTTATCTGGCCATGCCGTTTGCCAGTGTTATCTGGCCATGCCATTTTCCAGTGTTATCTGGCCATGCCGTTTGCCAGTGTTATCTTGCCATGCTGTTTGCCAGTGTTATAGGGCCATGCCATTTTCCAGTGTTATCTGGCCATGCCATTTGCCAGTGTTATCTGGCCATGCCGTTTGCCAGTGTTATCTTGCCATGCTGTTTGCCAGTGTTATCTTGCCATGCTGTTTGCCAGTGTTATCTGGCAATGCCGTTTGCCAGTATTATATGGCCATGCTGTTTCCCAGTATTATCTGGCCATGCTGTTTCCCAGTATTATCTGGCCATGCTGTTTTCCAGTGTTATCTGGCCATGCTGTTTTCCAGTGTTATCTGGCCATGTTGTTTTCCAGTGTTATCTGGCCATGCTGTTTTCCAGTGTTATCTGACCATGCTGTTTTCCAGTGTTATCTGGCCATGCCGTTTTCCAGTGTTATCTGGCCATGCCGTTTTCCAGTGTTATCTGGCCATGCTGTTTTCCAGTGTTATCTGGCCATGCCGTTTGCCAGTATTATCTGGCCATGCTGTTTTCCAGTGTTATCTGGCCATGCTGTTTTCCAGTGTTATCTGGCCATGCTGTTTTCCAGTGTTATCTGGCCATGCTGTTTTCCAGTGTTATCTGGCCATGCCGTTTGCCAGTGTTATCTGGCCATGCCGTTTTCCAGTGTTATCTGGCCATGCCGTTTTCCAGTGTTATCTGGCCATGCTGTTTTCCAGTGTTATCTGGCCATGCCGTTTGCCAGTATTATCTGGCCATGCTGTTTTCCAGTGTTATCTGGCCATGCTGTTTGCCAGTATTATCTGGCCATGCCGTTTGCCAGTATTATCTGGCCATGCTGTTTGCCAGTATTATCTGGCCATGCTGTTTTCCAGTGTTATCTGGCCATGCTGTTTTCCAGTGTTATCTGGTGTAACATGATTTGGCATACGAGGATCGCTAATAATTCTGCCATAAATGCAATGAATCTGGCCTTATTTAATAAAAGACGTGACCTTTTCAAAGCGCTAATACCTCGTCATGTGTTCATTTATGGGAAGGGAAGGGACCGGGAGTGAGGGGTTGGGTTTTGGGAGGTAACTTAAGGGAGATGAGGTTGGAAAAAGAGAATTAAGCTGTAAAATTCTTACATTCCATAGCTGTTACTAATGCAGCTTCTTGATATGTAATCGTTAGCATTAGTAGAAGTAAGTTTTATGTCTGGCATCGATATTCCAATTGTTCTTGCGTATAGATAGCAGTCTCTCTCTCTCTCTCGCTCTTGTGCAAACTCTGCTCCGTTTTTAGGGCAGGGTTCAGCCTTTATACTCTTCTTGTGCCACAGGTTATTAGATTATGTTGAATATATGTTAAGTTTTATTTTGTACATCGTAGGTCATCATTTATCAAACACATTATTATGCTAGTCGTGTCACCCCATCTTTGATATTTGATAGATATTTCCTTTATCATGTTCAGTGGCGTCACAAGAGGGGGCAGGGGTGTAGCCCGCACCGGGTGACACCACCCCCTAGGGTGACACCCAACAAAAATAAATATATATATATTTTTTTTTTTTAACAAAAATATTTTGCCAGGAAGGATACATTGAGATTTCTCTCATTTTCAAGTATATCCTGGGTAGGCAAGATCTAGGCTGGCACTTTCCAGGGAGTGGACAAAAAAAAACCAGTAAAGGGGATATTTACAGAGCAACAAAATGGTGCAGACATTTCAGTGTTCTGTTGGTCCGCCACTTTGGGGAATCCAATTTCCCCAGTGAATTCACAGCAGGGTCCCTGAAGTGCAGGGAATCCGCCACCGAATGCTGTCGCAAACCCATCGCCCGCTGTTTTAAAAAATAACTACTGAACAAAAATGTCTGAAATTTACATATTAGGTCCTACAAATGATAATAAAAAGGGCAGTTACAGAAAAAAGAAAAACCGCTATTAAAAAAAAAAAGGAAATTTATTTTTCAAAAATGCCTAAAAGATACTAAAAAAAGAAAAATCAATAAATAAAGAGACTTTTTACTACAGATTAAAAGAATAACAGTTTATTAGATATTGGGAATATTTTTAACATTGAACCTCTGGTGTTTGCCTGAATAAACCTGACAAATGAAACCACTGGACATCAGGACATTTCTCTGCTGTTCGGTGTCTCTGAACAGATTAACCATTGCTTCTCTATGGGGACTTTCACTGCTGTCAAACAGTACTTGCTGGCAGTTCACCAAAATGTGTGTGTGAGTATATGAGAGAGCTGCACAGTAATAAACCTCACAGTAATGTGCGCCATGTATTATGATTATGAGGATTCAGTGTTATATGGGATATGAATCATGAGTAAGGGTAGTTAAAAAAAGAAACCATAAAACTCAGGGGGGGTGACACCATAAGTTACCGCACCGGGTGACACCAACCCTAGTGACGCCACTGATCATGTTATTAATGAACTGTCATTTAAATTGTGTTGAGCCCGACACAGTTATTCCTTATCGGTTTTAGAATTGCCATGGAGATCAATCATTCTGTGCCATGGGTACCTTTACAGAGTCACCTTATTCACATGTAATGACTTGCGCCATTCTATAGCTCCCCTGCTGGTGTTCTTTTTCCACAATCATCATTAAGCTACCGATAGAAAGTATATAAAATTATTTGTAAAATGCTACCTTCATATTCCAACTGGAAATCTTCTCGAAGAGACTCGGACAAAGACTCGTGTTGGACTCTGCAGGAGAAGGTCCGGTGTCTGTCCTCCTTGGTGGGTGTTATGGTCACATTGCTGGTCACGGTGTATCTGCCGTCTGGGTTCCTCTGAGGTCTGGATACTGAAACATGATCCAGGTTCTTCCCATCCTTGAACCATTTAACGTCAATGTCCTCAAGGTAGAATCCGGTGATCAAACAACTCAGAGCATTCTCCTTATTCACAAAAACATGTCTTCCTGTGATGTTGATTTCTGGAGGATCTGGAGTGAATTACGTTATTTAAGCGGTCATTATAAAAACAATAGTTCTAGCGCACAGTTCATAAAAGCAAAGTGGAGCTCTCCAAAAGACATTATTTGCCGTCACGTTTTATTTGATGAGAGCATATTTGAATGTAGAGGGGAAGAGTCCAGAGAGGGAGGGGTTGAAAACATGAGTCAAAGCAGGGACAAGACTGAACCGGAAGAGGATTCAAGGTTAAAATTATTACCCTTTTCATTATTCAACCGTTTATTCTTTTCAGTTTGAACAAAACGCCCTCTTTTTTTTCTGGTACTTTTCTGGATTTTTTAGGTGACATTTTTGATTCTCACTTTTTAATGGCGTTTTTTTTCATTCTGTAACAGACCTTTTTATTATTTTTTTATAGGGCCTTTTTATTATTTGCACGCAGTTTCATGCGTTTTTATTGTATTAAACCCCTTTTTAAAAATAGCAGAGTTCCGTTTTATATTTTTTTTAACAGTGCAGTGCTGTTCGGTGGATCGTCTGCTGTTTTTGGTGGCGTTCGGCAGATCGTTGGCTGTCTACGGCAACCTGATTCGCAGCGTTCAGTGGATTCCATTCAGTGCACTTTGTGGACCCTGGGGTGAATGGTGAATTCACTGCAGGGTCAGCGAACTCAAATCGCCGAAGTGCACCAAACTAGAGAACGCTGAAATTTCAGTGCTCTCTGAATAACCCCTTTAGTTTGGATGATTTGCAACATAACTGAGTCAAAACCACCAATTATAGCGTGGTGCGTGACCAGTATGTTACTTGTCTTTTTAGAGGCTCTACTAAAGCAGAGAGCCGGGCAGGCAAGTGGCAGATTGAAATCAGAGTATATGACAAGGCACTAAGAATACCGGCATTTGCACGAGTGCTTGGCACTCGTGCAAATTGGCCGATACCGCTACCGATACCCAGAAGCCAGCACTGGGCTGGCCTCCCAGTATCCGAGGGGCTGGGGCTGCTAGCAGAATGCATTAACAGCATTCTGCTAGCATTTCCCTTGCTGTGCTTAATGCATCCTTAGTGCTTGCTTAGTGCATCCTGCTAACAGTAGGGTATACATATATTAACATCTGTGTGGGGTATATATAGATGAGATCTGTCTCTGTGTGGGGTATACACATATTAAGGTCTGTGTGGGGTATACACATTTTAAGGCCTGTGTGCTGTATACATATATATAAGGTCTGTGTGGGGTATACATATACAGTATATGAGATCTGTCTGTGTGTGTTGGGTATACACATATTAAGGCCTGTGTGGGGTATACATATGAGATCTGTCTGTGTGTTTGGTCAGTGTGTGCAGGGGGTATATGGGGTTTCTGACTGAACATTTCAATATTAACATAAACCGGACAGACTTTCAGAAAAATCCAAAATTATTTATTGGAAAGCGTCACATGACTTTAAATAAAAGTATCGGTACTCGATATTGGTGGATACCGGAAAAAAAGTATCGGTACTTGGTATTGGTGGATACCGGAAAAAAAGTATCGGTACTCGGTATTGGTGGATACCAGAAGAAAGTATCGGTACTTGTACTCGGCCTTAAAAAAATGGTATCGGTGCATCCCTATTGTCATCCATGGAGAATTGAGGAAAATAGATATTCCTTACAGCAGGAGAAAACGTTTATCAGTACAACATTATGGGCACTATTTTCTTCCTCACGCTAAAATGGGGACACTAACGGGGAAAATCTGCACCTGCAGGTTTCAACATAGCATCCCCATTTTAGAGCGAGATTCCGGGGCAGGTGCTACTTCAGTTCTGTGCCCGGAACCATGTGCTATCCTCGTGATACTCGCGGTATCGCTTCCGCGCCAACATGAGTATCACATCCTGGATTCCATAGTACTCCATGGAGGGCTGTGCGGCCGGGCCACATGATCGCGCAGCGCCGTGGAGCGATCGTGGAGGGAGACTGGGGACTATCTGATAGATCCACTGTGTACATTGAACAGAAAAAGCTTTGTCATATTTAAATAATGGCAGATCACTGAATGTATCCGTTAGTCAGAAGTAATATTATTACCTGCAAATTCCAACTGGAATTCTAGTTTGTATTGGGCTTCAGACAGAGACTCATGTTGGACCCTGCAGGAGAAGGTCCGGTGTCTGTCCTCCTCGGTAGGCATTATGGTCATGGTGCTGGTCACACTGTACGTGCCGTCTCGGTTCCTCTGTGGTGTGGATATTTTGTAACTGTTTTGGATTTGTTCGTCTTGAAACCACTTAACATTAATATCCTCAGGGTAGAATCCGGTGATGGCGGCTCTCAGAATACTCTGCCGGTTTATAACCACAATCCTCTTGGTGATGGTGATCTGTGGAGCAGCTGGGGAGGATTAAAGTATACAATTTGTTAAATAATGACCACATCTCTGAGCACTTATAATGATTGTTATATTGTTAGTATTAAGGTGATGCGGCTGTTTTTAGTTTTACACCCCTGACATTGCTTTTACTATTTGACATTTAGGAGATTCTGAAATCATTGCTAGAAGAAAAAGTATTTATCACATAGTTAATTCTGGATCTATGGATTTTTGTCTTTTATAAATTCAGATGTGATTGTTAAAAAAGATCATAGAATTAGGATGTAGGGCAGCCCTTTTCATGTGATGCACATGGGACAAAACTTTTAAAAACTTCACACTCATACAACAGAGCAGCCCTTTTCATTAGGGATGTGCGTTTCGGGTTTCGGAATTTCGGAATTTTCACGAAATTTCCCGATTCGTGTCTTCGGATTCGGCCAAATTTCCGGATCGGACCCGAAAACCAACAGATCCGAAAAGTTTTCCGAGCCGAAACGAAAAATTTTCGGATTTTTCGAATGGACTTGAAATGTGTCAAATCGAAATTTATTTTCCCTCTATTCGTGATTTCGGTTCCATTTCGGTAATTCTGGACATCGTATATTTAACTATTATTGGTTATATCGCTGATTCTGTAAATTTTGTATTTGTAAATGCGTATCACTTGTTTCTTGTGGCATTCGGGTCAGTTTAGCGTTTTTTAAATCGTTTTGTTCATTTTTTTTTTGTTCCTTGGCTTTCATACCATACCATTTTTTTAATGTGATTAAATAAAGTTGTGAAATGTATATTCATAAGAAAACAAGGATCTTTATTTAATAAAAAAAAAAACACGATAGAATCGCCAGAATTATCGTATCGACGGAATGAATTATCGGATACGAAAAACAAACCAAAAACTTATTATAAAAAAATATATAAAGTATATAAAAAGTAAACCATAGTAGTTTACGTCAAAACGAATAGAGTTAGAAACTTTGAAACGAGGAGAACAGACTTTCCGAAAAAACAAAAATTTCCGAAATCACGAAAAGTTGATACAAAAAACGAGCAAAGTGACCCGAAAACACGAAAAATGGTCGATATTCCGAAAAAAAATGTACACGAAAAACGAGCCGAACCGAACCAGAAATCGGTCGAAACGAGCCGAATCGAAATTTTAAACATCCGAACAAATCGAACCAAAAAAAAAAAAAAAAAAAAAAAAAGTGCATGAATTGAATATTGCAAAGTTAGGCCTTGATTTAAAGGGTCACACACACATTACCACAAACATAAGTTGTGATTGGAGTACTTGTGCATTACAAACATAATAACCACATTATAAAAAACATGCTGCTGTAATTTTCTTTCTCTTTGAAGTAATTGCACGTAAAAAGGAAAAAATTACAGTTAGGCCTTTGTCTCCTGTTTCCATTTTTCCCCATTGTATTTTTCACATGCTGCAATATTTACCAAAATCTGTGCAAATGTTTTACTTTACTGCAGTGGTTAAGCTTCTACAGTATTTAACAGTCAATGGGGTGTGGGAGCGAATGTTTAGAAACAGGCGGAAGGGGGTCTATTGTGACGTCCAGTCTACCTGAGATATGAGCTGGCAGCTGAATGATATAGGAAAGGGTGCAGAAAAACTTCTAATCTACCAGTGGTGGTGTCCTTTGAATACATCCCACACAATACAATGATGTGAGTCGGTGACTGACCCATTCACTCCATTCTATGGCCAAAGCCACACAGTGAGGAGCAAGTGATGGAAAGATACAACACAAAACATCACATAATGGATGCACCCAGTGACACATATAGAGGAAAATATCACACAATGGATGCACCCAGTGACACATATAGAGGAAAATATCACACAATGGATGCGCCCAGTGACACATATAGAGGAAAATATCACAGAATGGATGTGCCCAGTGACACATATAGAGGGAAATATCACACAATGGATGCACCCAGTGACATATAGGAGGAAAATATCACAGAATGGATGCACCCAGTGACATATAGAAGGCAAACATCACACAATGGATGCGCCCAGTGACACATATAGAGGAAAATATCACACAATGGATGCGCCCAGTGACACAGAGGAAAATATCACACAATGGATGCACCCAGTGACACATATAGAGGAAAATATCACACAATGGATGTACCCAGTGACACATAGAGGGAAATATTTTTGTAACACATCTCTGTACCCCTACTGGGTCACAATTGTTAATGCTGCTTGTCACAACAACTATGGCCGCTGCTGCGAAAGACACCAGGTTAAGCCGCTCACTATCTGTCTAGCCTAGACCCAGATAATGACTGCGTGGACAACAATCCCTGAGCGCTTGCTTACCTATCCGTCACCGCACACTTTCTCTCACAACAGGTACGTAGAGTGCGATACAATGGTCCCAGGATTGCAATGCAGTACCAGCCTTCTTTAAATCGGGTAGTGACTACGTTTCCTACAGTCCCTGGGCCCACTTCTTATTCTATTAGTTACGCTGCCACCAGTTCTCCTGAACAATACGCATGTTGCGGCTAAGGAAGCAGGGCTAAGCAACCCACTATCTGTCTATCGTAGACCCAGATAATGACTGCGCGGACAACAATCCCCGCCGTCCCCAGCAACCACGACTCACAATTTCGTAGCTACTCGCGCTTAAAACAACAAGCAATACTCCAGTCTCTTCAGTTAGCATGGATCGCATATCAGGCAGAAACAGAACTGAATAAATAGTTATATAGTTTTTTTCTATATCATAAATAAATATCTCAGTGCATTTGTAACAGGAAAAATGTATATATTCAATCAATAATTACACACAAACAGCAAATAAAAGTTACAGGATTAAAACCACAGACCCTTACTGACGTCCGTAAACTAACAGGAGCATCCGTGTACTTCTGGAGCTGAAGATTTGAGCCACATGGCGTTCTCCCAATTATATAGGTTTGTCTTGTCCCTCCCAGGTCAGCCTCCTATCTGGAAGAGCCTGGCACTACATTTCCCAGACTCCCTTTTTCCTGGGCATGCTCAGTGCGTTTCGTCGTTAACTTGATTCCCAACGTTTTACAAGCGTTGGGAATCATTAATCCCTCCCTTAAAATATTACTGTTACTGCTCTGTAATTCCTTCTCTGCTTCATGGCGTCTGGGACATACTTAGACCAGGGACCAATAATGGGATTAGCATTGCTCAATAATCCATCAAAACAGAACAAAAAAAGCTTGTGATGGTAAACACGATTCAGATTATACAGCATCAGATAATGGGGCAGTGTTTGCCAGACAAGACAGACCAACAAAGATCACTCAAACCTTTAACAGATGAAAACACATTCCAGATGGGGGGAGTTGGGAAAGGCTACAGTGACCACACAGTATTCATATAAACCATAGTAACAGATAAACACAGACAATAACGATATCAACAATAACAATATTAATACAAATCACAATTGACACAAACACCCGGCACCTAGAATCCTAGGTAAAGGGTGACTTCAATATAGGAGATGGCAGGGAAACAATATAGTACATCAGGCCAGCACCTCCCAAATGCTTTTGTAGGTCCTTGTACCCCAAATTCAATCTGACTCCCGTTTACCATCCACAGTTGCCATTGTTTTGTCTCGTCTGGAGAATGTTGAGCAATGCTAATCCCATTATCTGTCCCCGGGTCTCAGTATGTCCCAGACGATGAGGAGCAGAAACTACAGAGCTGTAAGAACAGCATCATAGGAGAGGGATTAATGAGGAAGTGCTGTAAAACGCCAGGAGGTTGTTTTCTATTGGCTGCCAGACTCCGCCTGGGACTGTATATATTATTCAAAATAGGCTGATAAGAGGGCTGTCTGTTATAACCTCAAGACCAGCATGCTGACTCTTCTTTGGGTAAGGCTCCTTAAACTTCGGCTAAGGGCTGGAGAATGACATTAAAGACTGCTGGTGGGAGATCGGGGGTATGGCAAGGGCGCAGCATTAACAGATGTGACCCAGTCGCAGGTTTTCCCCGGTAGCATCCCCATTTTATCACCAGGGACAGAATAGTGCCTGTAGTGTCATCCAATTTTTTTTGGATGTTCTGAATATAATCTTCATGAGTGCGAATTTTTTTAAAAATTCTTCTGCACGGCATGAAATGGTTTGCCGTTTTCCATATTTTATCCGCTGAGGGTAAGTGTGCTATGCGAAGTGCATATAAGGCTAGGGTCAGACGAGCGTGATTTCTACGGACTGTACGTCCGTGTACACGGACGCACGTCAGTACGGAAGACGCCGTAGTGGCCACACAGTCCGTTTAGTCACTGACGTATATTTTGACGGATGTAGGAGGGAAAATAAATTAAATAGCAAAACCATTTTGTCCGTGAAAAATGCTGGACGTATAAATGCCGTCCGTCTGACCACGTTCCATCACTCACACACAAAGCTATGCGGACGTTGCGGACGAGGTAGAGGAAGGGAGTATATTTAAAAGGAAACAAAGTAGCAAAACAAGAGGACATAGTCTTAGATTAGAGGGGCAAAGGTTTAAAAGTAACATCAGGAAGCATTATTTTACTGAGAGGGTGGTGGATACATGGAACAGTCTTCCAGTTGAAGTGGTAGAGGCCAAAACAGTAATTGAATTTAAGCAGGCATGGGATAGGCATAAGGCTATCCTAAACAAAAGATAAATCCAGGTAAAGTATCCATGTAATTGGGCGACTAGATGGGCCGAAAGGTTCTTATCTACCGACATTTTTCTATGTTTCTATGTTTCTATGTTCTAGGGGTTGTACGTTCTTGCCTGCCTTGCGTCCGTGGGCCGCGGCCGTTGTGCGTCCGCAGTTCAGTGCGGACATACTTTGTGTAACGGGCTCCGATGGGCTTTCTGTCATGCTATCACGGACGTACTTTTAGGCGCAATCACGGACGTGAACACTACACTCGTCTGACCCCAGCCTAAAGGTCTGAGTTATTGTATGATGAGCGTGAAGCTTTTAATGTTTTGTCCCATGTGCATGACATGAAAGGGGCTGCCATATAGTCTAATGCAATGATATTGCAACCAACCAACCGCCACAAAAACGCTGTAAAAACCCTGTACACGTTCAAAAAAAGCCAAACAACCGCTGAAAAAATCCTGAACGCGTCTGAAAAAAGCCGACGATCCGCTGAACACAACGCTGACCAGTCACTGGAAAAAGCTGACAAACCGCTGAATGGGGTAAAAAAAACAAAAAAAAACACATTGCTTGCAAAAAAAACCTACTGAACGAAAATGCCTGGAATTTACACATAAGATCCAATGAATGATAATAAATAGGTCTGTTACAGAAAAAAAACACTATTTAAAAAAAACTGAAAAAAAGGTTGGTGAAAACATCTCGAAAAAAGCCTAAAAACTACATAAATAAAAGTGACTTTTTGCTGCAGATTAAAATAATGAACAGTTTATTAGATATTGAATTAAAACGGGAATATTTTTAACATTGAAGCCTATGGGATTCGCCTGACTAATTCAGCCGAATTAAACCACCGAATGGCAGGACATTTCACTGCTGTTCGGTGTCTGTGAATAGATTAACCATTGCTTCTCTATGGGGGATTTCACTGCCATCGAACAGGCACGTACGTGCAGCCAGCTTGCCAAAATTTGGCGAACTGCCTGCTCTCTGAATAGCCGAATGGCCACGAAATGTCACCGTACGGGGAAACTCACTGGTTCAATTTCGGGGCAGATCGTCTTTTTCTGAATAACCCTGCTTGTATTACAATAATTTATAACGAGCCAACACATTCTGCAGGGCACACGATTACCAATCAAAGCAAACCTATCTCCTGTTTTAACCAAAAAGTTACTTTCCTACGTTTCAAAGTTCTTACCGTGAACAATTAAGGTGACTTCCTTCTCTTTTCTTTCTGCTTTGTATATTATGGAGCAGGTATATACTCCTTCATCCAATGTCATGACTCTGGAAACTGATATAGATGCAATTCCATTTAATAAGTGATCTTCATCTAGTGTAAACCTACTATCCTGCGTCACCACGCTGCCGGCGTATCTCAAGATTTCATTTCCCTTAAAGTACCAAAACGCTGCAATATATTTAGGACCCGCTGGATGTTTGTCCACGGTGAAGGTGCAGGGAATCAAAGTCTGTGATCCGATTCCAGCTCGATAAATCGATGAGGCATTTAGCTCCCAAGCGCCACCTGCAGGAAATACATTCAATGTAAATATATATAAGAACAAAGACATAGGTGAATTAATGCCCTTAGTACATTAAAGGGCCACAAACTCAAAATATTGTAATGTCCTTATTGTGTTTATTAATGTTGCTGATATTTTACATGTGCGGTGTTATTGTCTTGTATGTTTAGAAAATATTTTCCTCTACATGTGTCACTGGGTGCATCCATTGTGTGATATTTTCCTCTATATGTGTCACTGGGTGCATCCATTGTGTGATATTTTCCTCTATATGTGTCACTGGAGACAGCAAGGGGAGACAGCAAGGGAGTGCGCCTGGGAGTTCTGGCATGGAGGCCTTCATTACGAATGTGCGCCATATTGTCTGAGCTGTGCGGATTCATATGCTGCATTAATTATACCGCAGAGAGGCGCTTCCCAGCAGTGTGTGGATTCATATGCTGCATTAATTATACTGCAGAGAGGTGCTTCCCAGCAGTGTGTGGATTCATATGCTGCATTAATTATACTGCAGAGAGGTGCTTCCCAGCAGTGTGTGGATTCATATGCTGTATTAATTATACCGCAGAGAGGGGCTTCCCAGCAGTGTGTGGATTCATATGCTGCATTAATTATACCGCAGAGAGGCGCTTCCCAGCAGTGTGTGGATTCATATGCTGCATTAATTATACCGCAGAGAGGCGCTTCCCAGCAGTGTGTGGATTCATATGCTGCATTAATTATACTGCAGAGAGGTGCTTCCCAGCAGTGTGTGGATTCATATGCTGCATTAATTATACTGCAGAGAGGCACTTCGCAGCAGTGTGTGGATTCATATGCTGCATTAATTATACCGCAGAGAGGCGCTTCCCAGCAGTATGTGGATTCATATGCTGTATTAATTATATCGCAGAGAGGCGCTTCCCCGCAGTATGTGGATTCATATGCTGTATTAATTATACCGCAGAGAGAGGCGCTTCCCAGCAGTGTGTGGATTCATATGCTGCATTAATTATACAGCAGAGAGGCGCTTCCCAGCAATGTGTGGATTCATATGCTGCATTAATTATACTGCAGAGAGGCGCTTCCCAGCAGTGTGTGGATTCATATGCTGCATTAATTATACTGCAGAGAGGCGCTTCCCAGCAGTGTGGTGGATTCATATGCTGCATTAATTATACGCAGAGAGGCGCTTCCCAGCAGTGTGTGGATTCATATGCTGCATTAATTATACCGCAGAGAGGCTCTTCCCAGCAGTGGTGTGGATTCATATGCTGCATTAATTATACCGCAGAGAGGCGCTTCCCAGCAGTGTGTGGATTCATATGCTGCATTAATTATACCGCAGAGAGGCTCTTCCAGCAGTGTGTGGATTCATATGCTGCATTAATTATACTGCAGAGAGGCGCTTCCAGCAGTGTGTGGATTCACATGCTGCATTAATTATACTGCAGAGAGGCACTTCCCAGCAGTGTGTGGATTCTTATGCGGCATTAATTATACTGCAGAGAGGTGCTTCCCAGCAGTGTGAGGATTCATATGCTGCATTAATTATACTGCAGAGAGGCGCTTCCCAGCAGTGTGTGGATTCATATGCTGCATTAATTATACCGCAGGGAGGCGCTTCCCAGCAGTGTGTGGATTCATATGCTGCATTAATTATACTGCAGAGAGGCGCTTCCCAGCAGTGTGTGGATTCTTATGCTGCATTAATTATACCGCAGAGAGGCGCTTCCCAGCTGTGTGTGGATTCATATGCTGCATTAATTATACCGCAGAGAGTCGCTTCCCCGCAGTGTGTGGATTCATATGCTGCATTAATTATACCGCAGAGAGGCGCTTCCCAGCAGTGTGTGGATTCATATGCTGCATTAATTATACCGCAGAGAGGTGCTTCCCAGCAGTGTGTGGATTCATATCCTGCATTAATTATACCGCAGAGAGGCGCTTCCCAGCAGTGTGTGGATTCATATGCTGCATTAATTATACCGCAGAGAGGCGCTTCCCTGCAGTGTGTGGATTCATATGCTGCATTAATTATACTGCAGAGAGGCGCTTCCCAGTAGTGTGCGGATTCATATGCTGCATTAATTATACTGCAGAGAGGCGCTTCCCAGCAGTGTGTGGATTCATATGCTGTATTAATTATACCGCAGAGAGGCGCTTCCCTGCAGTGTGTGGATTCATATGCTGCATTAATTATACTGCAGAGAGGCGCTTCCCAGTAGTGTGCGGATTCATATGCTGCATTAATTATACTGCAGAGAGGCGCTTCCCAGCAGTGTGCGGATTCATATGCTGCATTAATTATACTGCAGAGAGGCGCTTCCCAGCAGTGTGTGGATTCATATGCTGTATTAATTATACTGCAGAGAGGCGCTTCCCGCAGTGTGTGGATTCGTATGCTGCATTAATTATACTGCAGAGTGGCGCTTCCCAGCAGTGTGTGGATTCATATGCTGCATTAATTATACCAAAGAGAGGCACTTCCCAGCAGTGTGTGGATTCATATGCTGCATTAATTATACTGCAGAGAGGTGCTTCCCGCAGTGTGTGGATTCGTATGCTGCATTAATTATACTGCAGAGTGGCGCTTCCCAGCAGTGTGTGGATTCATATGCTGCATTAATTATACCAAAGAGAGGCACTTCCAGCAGTGTGTGTGGATTCATATGCTGCATTAATTATACTGCAGAGAGGTGCTTCCCGCAGTGTGTGGATTCATATGCTGCATTAATTATACCAAGAGAGGCACTTCCCAGCAGTGTGTGGATTCATATGCTGCATTAATTATACTGCAGAGAGGTGCTTCCAGCAGTGTGTGGATTCGTATGCTGCATTAATTATACTGCAGAGAGGTGCTTCCCGCAGTGTGTGGATTCGTATGCTGCATTAATTATACTGCAGAGAGGTGCTTCCCAGCAGTGTGTGGATTCATATGCTGCATTAATTATACTGCAGAGAGGCGCTTCCCAGCAGTGTGTGGATTCATATGCTGCATTAATTATACTGCAGAGAGTGCTTCCCGCAGTGTGTGGATTCATATGCTGCATTAATTATACTGCAGAGAGGCGCTTCCCAGCAGTGTGTGGATTCATATGCTGTATTAATTATACCGCAGAGAGCGCTTCCCAGCAGTGTGTGGATTCATATGCTGCATTAATTATACCGCAGAGAGGCGCTTCCCAGCAGTGTGTGGATTCTTATGCTGCATTAATTATACCGCAGAGAGGTGCTTCCCAGCAGTGTGTGGATTCATATGCTGCATTAATTATACTGCAGAGAGGTGCTTCCCAGCAGCGTGTGGATTCATATGCTGCATTAATTATACTGCAGAGAGGCGCTTCCCCGCAGTGTGTGGATTCATATGCTGCATTAAATTGTTTTGGATTTTTTGGTTCCATTTTAGTTAGATCATGTCAGATAATATGGTTCGGTTTTTTTTTTCGTTTTAAATCATTTTGTTCTGTTTTTTTTCGTTTCAGACCATCTGGTTCCGTTTTTATTTTGTTTTAGATCATTTCGTTCTGTTTCAGATTATTTGGTTCCATTTTTTTACGTTTCAGATCATTTCATTCCGACATATTAGGCTAGGGTCAGACGAGCGTGATTTCTACGGACTGTACGTCCTTGCACACGGACGTACGTTAGTACGGAAGACGCAGTAGTGGCCACACAGTCCGTTTTTTTCACTGACGTATATTTTGACGGATGTAGGAGGGAAAATAAATTAAAAAGCAAAACCATTTTGTCCGTGAAAAATGCTGGACGTATAAATGCAGTCCGTCTGACCACGTTCCATCACTCACACACAAAGCTATGCAGACGTTGCAGACGCAGCGCACTTTGTGCGGCCGTTCTAGCGGTTGTACGTTCTTGCCTGCCTTGCGTCCGTGGGCCGCGGCCGTTGTGCGTCCGCAGTTCAGTGCGGATGTACTTCGTGTGTCGGGCTCCGATGGGCTTCCTGTCATGCTATCAAGGACGTACTTTTAGGCGCAATCACGGACGTGAACACTACGCTCGTCTGACAGCAGCCTTAATCTTTTTGTTCTGTTTTTTCAGCATTTCGTATCATTTTTGTTCGTCACCATTCCAAATCTATTTAGTCTGTGTTGAAACATTGATTCAGAATTTCGGGTGGCCGATATTGTGTTTCGGAAATGCTCCCGAAAATACGAAAATGGTGAATTTCGCCTGAATTTGGATTCGGAAAGAAACAAATTGCACATCCCTACTTCACACCCCCTGCTGCTCTCTTTCCCCCTATCTCAGCCCTGTGGCTCATTTCACACCCTCTCCTTCTCTCCCCCCCCTACAGAAAGACAAGGTTTATACTGTTTATTACGTTGGCCTGAAAAGTACAACATCTTCTTACTTCACCTGCTATATATTTTCTGACGTACGGATTTTCCGTAGGGGGCTTCCAAAATTCCAGAATTCCCCATGGACTTTCCCTGAGAGGCAGAAACCATTGACAACCAAATTCAATTTTTTTTAAAAAAAAAAAGGGGTAAGTATCTGGCGCCACCTAGCAGTTGAAGTTGAACAGTGCACCAACTGGGAAACTCTCAGCAACCCCAATTGGTTTTTATTCATTAATCAAGGTCATTAAAAAGGCAAAAAAATCATCCACGCAGTGGTTTACCTCCAACCTCCGAAATAACTTGTCAGACAGAAAAATGTGAAGAGTTTTTGCGCTTCCCTCTATAGAGTGAAAAAAGGGTTTTCTCAGAGTAGGGGGAAGTGGTTGTTCTTGTCCTTACTTCTCACAAATGTAGTTCTTCAACCCTCAAAAGATAGAAAATATGGCACATAGTGTAACCTGCTTTAAATAAGCCCCCCACAAACATATAGAGATCCAACTCACGTGTAAATGTGTCTCAGATCAGACACTCGATATTGTAAGCCACCGGTATATTAAGGACTCCCCTCTTCGGTCTTTATCCAAGATGTTTCCCTTAAGGAATAAAGTGTAGCAGCAGGATCATTGACAACGATTTATTAAAATAAAAACAATTAATATCAAGTAAAATAACGCCAAGACGCGTTTCGCGAGTAAATCGCTTCCTCAGTCGGCAAAAAAGAATATTTTCAACTGTCCTTCAGTGTCCTTATATTCCCAAGTCTTCATAACATAATTAGGCAAAAAAACTAAAAATTTCAGGCATTCGGCGATGCTACAGCGCATGCGCGGAATACCGTCCAATCCTGGAGAATGGTCCGCCTTCAAAATGGTGGTGCATTCCACCCCGCTTTATCCTGCGGTTCATTGGTCTCTTCATGACTCTCCACGCTTATCTATGCATTCTAATACAAGCCTGAACATAATTACAGAACTTTCATATTATTGCACATCTCTCCTTCTCACCTCTCTTCTTTAGGGTACAAAGAAATAAATTTGGTGGGAATATACATAATGTAATAGATAAGGACACCCAATTACCAAATGATGTTAATAAGAACGTATATATGCTGGAAAATATGCTTGTAAAGGAACTGAAAAATAGGATGGATATTAAAATGATGGAGGTTTATATTAGAGAAGGAATCACTCCAAGGGGATTGTGTCACGGTTCCCGGATCCCACCAGGCAGTACTTAACCCCCAACACTCCACAAAACCTAGAAGCTACCAACAGTGTAGCTGTGAATGATTCCTATCTGTCTGGTCCTAGAATTGGCCAGGTTAGGCTAGGGTCAGACGAACGCATTTTTATGTTGTCTGTGAAAAAGTGCGTTCGAACGAATGGACGCATTTTTTCACAGAATACGTGATAGTGGTCATACTATGCGCATTTTCGTCCGTGATTTTGTACGGATCATCAATAAAACACTTTTTGTGTCTGGACGTTATGTTGGCCGGACATTAGCAGCGTCTGACGTCTCCTAATCACACAAACACGCCGCTAGCGGACGCAGCGCACTCTGTACGTCAGTACCTGCGGTTTCACGTTCTCGAAAAAATGCGTTCATTTTCCACTTGCGTTGCGCAGCCGGACTTTTGTGCGACCGTACTTCGTATATTGGCCGTCATTGCCCGGCATCTGCTGCTAGTGCGGCCGTGATTATGTGCGCCAGAACGCACGTTCGCACTGCCTCAGTCTGACCCTAGCCTAAACTAGCTAGACAGAAAAGGGTTAACAATACGGAGAGGAGTCAGCCGAGCCAGAATCAGGAATACAGAGTTCAGAATGGTCAAATGGAATAGCCGGGTCGGTATCAGAGCAGTAGCGTAGTACAAGCAAATAGTCTAGGGCAACAGAAGGCAGAATGGTCAGAACACAAGCAGAGGTCAGTAACAGGTTAAATCAATATAGCAGTCAGGTACAAGGAGCTCAGGATGGATAACCACGATCTGGCAACTTCTGAAACTATACTGAGGGTTTTTAAAGACCTTCACCAGACCACGCCCCCCACTCAAGCCACACCTCATGCAATCACCTCCCTGCCTGTCTCCATTTAAACCGGGCAGTGGTCAGCGAGCAGCATCAGACTTGCTGTCCTCAAGCACACAGGTAGGGCTGGAAGCCCCCAACGTTACAGTACCCCCCTCTCCACGAGCAGACGCCGGATGCTCAAAAGAGGACAACAAGAAAAATGACAAGAAAATAGTCAATGGGTCTTGTAGGCACGTAGAGCCCTCGCGTACACCAGTCACCAAAGTCCCCTGAGGTCCCAATCAGAGTCGTCATCCTCCTCAAGACGCCCCCGTCTATGAGGGTGGGAGCCAAAACTGGGTCCAGGTTTGAAGACACTGGCACCAGTCCTTTTGCGTCTCCTACCCCTGGTACAGGACGCGGAATGGACAGCAACAGTGTCCTCTCTGCACTGCGGCAACATGAACACGGCACCAGTGGTACGGATCTGCGGGTCAGTGACCCCGGCACGGCTCTGCTGCGACTTAGTCATGGCGGCAACAGCACGGATCTGTGGGTCAGGGACCTTGGCACGGCTCTGCGGCGACTGGACTGGAACCACTGGGCTCGAAGACGCCGGGACAGCTGGGCTCGGTGGGGCAGCGCCCTTGGTGTGGACCGGTTGGGTAGCACCCTTGGCAAGGACAGGAGGGGCAGCGCCTTTAGCACGACTCTGTGGTGACTTGGACATGGCAGCAACAGCACGGCTCTGTGGGTCAGTGACCTCATCACGGCTCTGCGGCGACTCGGTCCTGGCGGCGGCAGCACAGATCTGTGGGTCAGCGACCTCATCACGGCTCTGCGGCGACTTGGACATGGCGGCAACAGCTGGCTCGGGTGAGCGTGGCTTGGCAACAGCCGGCTCGGGTGAGCGTGGCTTGGCAACAGCCGGGTCGGGTGAGCGTGGCTTGGCAACAGCCGGCTCGGGTGAGCGTGGCTTGGCAACAGCCGGCTCGGGTGAGCGTGGCTTGGCACCAGCCGGCTTGGGTGAGCGTGGCTTGGCAACACCCGGCCTGGGTGAGCGTGGCTTGGCAACAGCCGGCTCGGGTGAGCGTGGCTTGGCAACAGCCGGCTCGGGTGAGCGTGGCTTGGCAGCTACCGGCTCGGGTGAGCGTGGCTGGGCAGCTACGGCTCGGGTGAGCGTGGCTGGGCAGCAACCGGCTCGGGTGAGCGTGGCTTGGCAGCTACCGGCTCGGGTGAGCGTGGCTTGGCAGCTACCGGCTCGGGTGAGCGTGGCTGGGCAGCTACCGGCTCGGGTGAGCGTGGCTGGGCAGCTACCGGCTCGGGTGAGCGTGGCTGGGCAGCTACCGGCTCGGGTGAGCGTGGCTGGGCAGCTACCGGCTCGGGTGAGCGTGGCTGGGCAGCTACCGGCTCGGGTGAGCGTGGCTGGGCAGCTACCGGCTCGGGTGAGCGTGGCTGGGCAGCTACCGGCTCGGGTGAGCGTGGCTGGGCAGCTACCGGCTCGGGTGAGCGTGGCTTGATCTCACAGTGCTTTGCAACCACCTTGGCTTGGCACTGTGGAGCGGTGACCCCAGCTTGGCACTGTCTCTTGAACTGCTGTGCAGTGGACTGGCTCTCAAACTGGTTAGCGGTGGACCAGATCTCGCACTGCGAGGCAGTGGACTTGATTTGTTCGTGCTGCAGGGCAGCACTCTTGACTGGAACTGCTAGCTTAGGCACAGTAGACATGGACAGGACTTGAAGCTGACAAACAGGAGACTCAGATTCTTTGTGCTGCTGAGCAGCCACCTTAGATTGTTCATGCTGCAGGGCAGCACTCTTGACTTCCCATTGCTGGGCATTACACCTGGTCTCTCCCTGTTGGGCAGTGGATTTTGGACATCCTGCGACGTGCAGGACAGTGGACTCTGGGACCTGGTAAGGCTGGAACATGGAGGGTAACTTCTGGGGGCGCAATTGACAGTCCATTCTTTTATGCAGGAAAGAACCGCAATAAAAGCATAAGCCCTGAGTCTTCCTCCATACCCTTTCCTCCAGGGTCAGGGGTCCTCTGGAACCTTTAACTGGAACTGGAACAGGCTCCTTTGGGAAGACGTCCCTATGAGGTTGCAGCAAACTTGCATACAGGATATCCAGGTGCTGAGTAATGAGCTTGTTAGCCCCTCTCAGGATCTCCAGCACCTCTAGAATTACTGCTCGCTCACTATGTACTGGCTGCCTCATTATGTGTACCTGGGATGTCTGAACGACAGGGGACACAGGTATATCAAGCGGGGGTGCAACCCCAACTGGTTCCAGGTGTGCAGTACGATTCAGGATAGTTTGTAAGGCAATGGCAAACTGATCCATCCTTTGATCCTGCTCATCCTGTCTGGATACAAAGGTAGCCAAGTGCTGTGTTAAATCTGCGGGATCCATATTGGCCAGATCGTAATGTCACGGTTCCTGGATCCCACCACGCAGTACTTAACCCCCAACACTCCACAAAACCCAGAAGCTACCAACAGTGTAGCTGTGAATGATTCCTATCTGTCTGGTCCTTAGAATTGGCCAGGTAAACTAGCTAGACAGAAAAGGGTTAACAATACGGAGAGGAGTCAGCCGAGCTAGAATCAGGAATACAGAGTTCAGAATGGTCAAATGGAATAGCCGGGTCGGTATCAGAGCAGTAGCGTAGTACAAGCAAATAGTCTAGGGCAACAGAAGGCAGAATGGTCAGAACACAAGCAGAGGTCAGTAACAGGTTAAATCAATATAGCAGTCAGGTACAAGGAGCTCAGGATGGATAACCACGATCTGGCAACTTCTGAAACTATACTGAGGGTTTTTAAAGACCTTCACCAGACTACGCCCCCCACTCAAGCCACACCTCATGCAATCACCTCCCTGCCTGTCTCCATTTAAACCGGGCAGTGGTCAGCGAGCAGCATCAGACTTGCTGTCCTCAAGCACACAGGTAGGGCTGGAAGCCCCCAACGTTACAGATTGAGGCTTTATAAAAATCCCACGTTCGATCGGGGTGACACAGTTCTATTTAATAGGTGGGAAAAACAATTAGAAAGCTTTTCTTTCAGCCTCATGGAAACGGTTATAGAGAGGAGAAAAGAAATTTTAGAAGAACTTAACATCACAATAGAAGATAAACAAAAGGAATTAGAGTCAGCGATAGACCCTGAAAGAATGAAATCAGTAGATGATCAAATGGAGGAAAAATTAGAAAAATTGGAGGCAGATATTACTGCTAGAAAGAAATTTAAGTATATGAGGGACAAACAAGACTATGCCAGGGGGGATGTTCGGAAATTAAACACACGCCCCCCACCATTTCAAGATAGATGGGCAAACACACAGAGAAAGAGTCCATATAGGAATAGAAGATATTCCTTTAACAGAGAAAGAAGAGACCCTTATTTCCAACAAAGGAGGCAAGAAATCACCTATAGGAGAAGAGAGGAAATAGGAGAGCAACAAGGGAGTCTTTCGTATGAAAGTGGCATTCAGAAGGAGAGTGACCAAGTTGTAGTCCCTCGAGAAATTGAACAAAATAAGGAAGAAAAAAATCCCTCCAATTCAATTAATAATATTAGGGAAAGAAGGATGGAGAGGAATCCCTATCAATATTCGGCAAGAAATCAGGAACGAAGAACACCTCAGAAAAAACAGGACCAAGGATACTATATCCCTACCAAAAATAGGTATGAAGTTCTTGAGGTCTATAATAGGGATGAGGTTTTTCAGATAGGCAGACCCAGAGTCAGATACAGGAGTCCGGTATATGCGAGGGAAGAATCGTACCAAAGAATAAGAAGCCCAAGAGGACGAATGGGAATATTAAAAACACAGGAACATCATGGGCTAAAAGAAGAGCTCCCGAAAGAGAGGAAAACGAGGAAGGGGGGTACTATGCCGAAGAAGGAAGAAAAAAAGAGAGAAAGAAGATAACAGTACAAGGAGTCTTTAATTTGAGTAAAACATTTGAGAGTACTCAATAAAGGTTTGAAGTTTGCACCCTCTAATAAAATAGACAAATTCGGGGTCTTTGTCGATCTTCAAAAATTTAAGAGATCATTATGTCTCAAAGTATTTCATGAAGGACCCAATTACTCGTCAAGTAGTAGGTGAGAATGATGGATGGAAACATACAGGGCTGAAAATGAAATCACATTTTTATCCGAAACATCTTATCTCTAAAGAAATAACTACTTTTGAAGCAATGGTTTTGGACGAAATTGAAAAGATCCAACCTACGAAATCACAGAATCTAACTAAAGAAGAAAAGGAGGCACTTAAAGAACTTTCTGAGGACACAATGATAACCATCAAACCAGCGGATAAAGGGGGGGGGGTATTGTGATTCTTAACAAGGAAGACTATCAGGAGGAGTCCCTTAGAATTTTGAATGATACAGAAGTATACCAGCGTTTACCATGTAATCCTACAGAGGGAATAAAGAAGAAGGTTGACGAGTATATCCAGAAAGGAAAGGATAAGGAATTTCTGAATGAAAAAGAAATAGATTACCTTACAGTTAAACACCTGAAAGTACCAGTCTTTAATCACCTTTCAAAGGTGCATAAGGATATGAATAAACCGCCAGGAAGACCCATTGTTTCAGGGATCAACTCCATTTCGAGTAAAGTATCGGAGTATCTGGACCACCTTCTCCAACCGGTTGTAAAGAAAATTCCATCCTATCTTAAGGACACAAGGGATATCATCAGAAGCTTAGATACTATAACATGGGAGGAAAATTTCCTTCTTGTCACGTGTGATGTGAGATCCCTTTATACCAACATCCCACATAACAGAGGTTGTAAAGCAATAGAAATATTGTTACAAGAAGATGGAGAAATTAAAAAAGAACAGATAGAATATATTGTAGAGGGAATTGCCCTAATTTTGGAAAACAACTTTTTTTGGTAGGAAGATCAATATTTCCTACAACTAGTAGGGACTGCAATGGGGAGTAAAGTAGCACCCAGCTATGCGAATTTATTCATGGCGCAATGGGAGAAAACCTGGATTATGAATGGACACAATTGGGTTGATAACATCATTAACTATAAGCGCTATATTGATGACATCATATTCATCTGTCGGGGATCAAAAAGAGATCTCATCTGTTTCTTAGAATTCCTAAATGAAAATGATTGGGGAATAAGACTAGATAGTCATTATAGTCGCTCACAAGTAAATTTCCTAGATTTGGAAATTTATATAGAAAATATCCAAATTAAGACTAGAACCCATTTCCGAAATGTTGACGTAAATAGTTATATAGAAAAAAACAGTTGTCATTTTTGGCAATGGTTAGAAGGGGTACCAAAAGGGCAATTCCTTAGACTTAAAATAAATTGCACGGAGGATGCTGAGTACCACTCTCAATCACAAAAGATGAAACAACGGCTGGAGGAGAAGAGTTATGACAGTCAGGTTCTGGAAAAAGTAAGGGATCAGATATCTCGGACAGATCAGAAACACATCCTTAAAACTAAATGATAAGGCTCCCTTTGTTTGCCAATACAGTAATGAACATAAAGATATTAAAAGAATCTTTAAAAAGTATTGGCCTATCCTTCGAAAGGATGAAGATCTGCGTCAAATTCTGGAAATATCCCCCACTATTATCTTTAGAGGGGTGGATAACATCAAAAATCATATAGTTAGCAGCCATCCAAAAAAGAAAAAAACAAAAAATCATTTTGGGTTAGAAAATGGTTTCTATGGATGTGGAAATTGTCTAGGATGCAGATCAACAGGAAACCAAAAGAGGCATGTAAAGGAATTCAGTAGTATGTCAGGGGATATGCACAAGATACAAGATACACTTACCTGTTTTTCTAGGAATGTTATTTATATTCTGATCTGCCCTTGTGGAAAAATGTATGTGGGTCGAACAACGAGGAGCATAAATGTCCGTATTCGTGAACATCTCAATAATATTAAAAAGGGTATGGACTCACACACTGTACCGCAGCACTATAAAAGATAATCATAATAAAGATCCTAGGGGGACGAAATGTTTAGCAATACAACAAATAAATAAGGAATGGAGAGGGGGTGATTTTATCAATAAAATCAATAGAGTAGAGATGAAGAGGATCTATAATTTAAAAACATTAGTACCTAGAGGACTCAATCAGGATTTTGAAATTTGTCACTTTCTCTAATAAAAATTATATATAAAAAAAAATAAAATAATAATAATAAAAAAAAAAACCCGTATTGCACATCAACTACGTCATTTTGGAAATAATAGAATAAAATTGACATATTTATAAAATTGCACTTTAGGTTTGAAAGTAGATATTATATTGCACTTTAATTGAACTGGCATTTGACACTTTATGAATAAATAATAACTAATATATGTTTAATAAATAATAATTAATACATTTTGAATAATATATAAAGAAGATATATTTATAGTATCTGAGCACTTTTGGGCAATTTGACACTTTATTAATTAATAATAAATTGCACTTTGAAATTTTTGAAGAACAGAATAAATATGCAATGGAAATTTCTGCACTTTAGGTAGAAATATTTATATATACACCTTTATAGTATAATTTGGGGAAGATATTTGAAAAAAGTGGTATTATTAATTTATTGATAGATTTCTTAAAAGGTACATACTCATTAAATATCATATAAAGAGACGTACTGGGTATATACATATGGAATATAAATATATATTATGTCCCCAGAGAGGTCTGAAATGATAGATACTTTACATCTGTAGAGAGTTATAAAAATTAGGCACTTCAGTATCTAGGGGTTAGAATGGGCGTTTTTCTTAAGTTTGTTGTATTTTAATAGCCATTAGGCTTTGTTATGTAAATAGCGCTATGTTGTTGGACGCTAAAATAATAAGTCCAGAAAAGCCCCCGAAGATATATTGATAAGAGGGAGAGATGTGCAATAATATGAAAGTTCTGTAATTATGTTCGGGCTTGTATTAGAATGCATAGATAAGCGTGGAGAGTCATGAAGAAGACCAATGAACCGAAGGATAAAGCGGGGTGGAGCGCACCACCATTTTGAAGGCGGACCATTCTCCAGGATTGGATGGTATTCCGCGCATGCGCGGTAGCATCGCCGAATGCCGGAAATTTGTTTTTTTGCCTAATTATGTTATGAAGACTTGGGAATATAAGGACACTGAAGGACTGTTGAAAATATTCTTTTTTGCCGACTGAGGAATCGATTTACTCGCGAAACGCGTCTTGGCGTTATTTTACTTGATATTAATTGTTTTTATTTTAATAAATCGTTGTCAATGATCCTGCTGCTGCACTTTATTCCTTAAGGGAAACATCTTGGATAAAGACCGAAGAGGGGAGTCCGGTACCTCCTTAATATACCGGTGGCTTACAATATCGAGTGTCTGATCTGAGACACATTTACACGTGAGTTGGATCTCTATATGTTTGTGGGGGGCTTATTTAAAGCAGGTTACACTATGTGCCATATTTTCTATCTTTTGAGGGTTGAAGAACTACATTTGTGAGAAGTAAGGACAAGAACAACCACTTCCCCCTACTCTGAGAAAACCTTTTCTTCACTCTATAGAGGGAAGCGCAAAAACTCTTCACATTTTTCTGTCTGACAAATTCAAATTTCAACTGACCCTTTGAGCTGATGGTTTGTAACGGTCACAGTGAGAGCTGGATTTTATTAACCCTTTCGCTGCTGAGGCTTTTCACACCTCTGTGCTGAGATCATTTTTACCGCTTTCGCTCATCATGTTTAACCGCGTTTTGAAGCCATATTTTGATATATGACCCAGACATATTATATATCGTTCTTTCCTGCAGACTTGGCAGATTCATAATATGTCATTATTATATGTATACGTCATGTCCTGTCTGTATAGTATAACAAAAAATGCAATAAAATTTGAATTTTCAATAATTTATTATGTATAAAGTGTTTTTTTTTTCACATTTTAACATGCGATCATTTGCGGTTATATTTTCTATGGGGTGCGCTTGTTAAAAAAATTAGAAATGGGGTCTCGTTACATTTTTTTTGGGGAAAAAGTCGCTATTTTTAACAAAAGCACCGCATACTCGTTAGTGCAGCATCATTGTTCACATTATAATTGAAATGGGAACAATATTGCTGCATTAACAGCAAAAAAAAACTTGTTTATTTTTTTTTATAGAATTTTCTTTAATATTTTTATTTTTTTTTATTTTTAATTTTTAAAAAAATTTCATGGTCATGTTTGGTATCGTTGGAATGGCCATGCTCTGGCCGATCCAACGAAATCAAACATTAACCCCTAGCTGCCACGGATCGGGAGATAGGGGTTCATTGGAACCCCTATCTCCACCATTGCTGGCAGCTAGGGGTTAACTCCAGGACTGGCGTCAACGTGCTATGCACGATGACGCCAGTCCTCAGGGGGAGTTCCCGGAGGCTTGGCCAACATCCAAGATGTTGGCCAGCTCCGGGAGAGGATCACGATCCGGCGCTTTTCAGCACCGAATCGTGATCAGTCTCCCCAGGGGTTAATGTCAGCCACCATTTGGAAGGGCAGGCTGTGCCCTTCCAAACAGTGCCTGGATTAACCCTGTGCACCCCGGCGATCGGGAGGGAGAGAGGTCCGAAGGACCCCCCTGCCTTTCAGGCGCCTCCTCCGCACACCCGGGGGGCGCTTGAATTAGATGTCATTGCGCCGCCGTGATGACATCTAATGGCCCCGCCGGCGTCCCGGAGTGCTGGGCTGACATCCAAGATGTCAGCCCGCACCGGATTGCTGCACCCCTGTGCATGGACGCACTCAGCGTGTCCATAGCACAGGAGAACTACTTGGCTGGACGCGCTGAGCGCGTCCATAGCAGCCAAGTGGTTAACAATGTTCAGTTTTCAAAAGCTTTATTTTAACTGACAAATGGAGAGGACTATTCTTTTAAAATCTTTATTTAAATGACCCAGCACAAGCTGCGCATGTTCAAATTTAAAATGACAGTGTGTCAGTCAGAGCTGAGACTGGGGAAATGAAAAACTCATTAAGTGTAAACACAAGAGCAAGTCTGACTCAGACTCACAATCACACTCATCAAGGCTCACTCGCTCACATTTAGGCTAGGGTCAGAGGAGCGCATTCTGAGCGCACTGTGCATCTGTGCACAACGGACGTATTTTCGGACTGACGAGTCGACGCAGTAGTGGCCGCACAGTCTGTTTTGTGACTGATGTTTTTTTTGACGGATGTAGGAGGGAAAATAAATTAATATGAAAAACCATTCTGTCCGTCAAAAAGCTGGACGTATAAATGCAGTCCGTCTGACCACGTTCCATCACTCACACACAAAGCTATGCGGACGACGTTGCGCACTCTGCATGTCCGTTCTAGCGGTTTTACATTCTTTTTTTTTTTTTATGTTTAAAGTTTTTATTTTGTAAATAACGAAAAGGTCACAAGTTGACCGGTAATATTGGCCTCGCAGGGCCACAGGAACTCACATAATATCCCATACATAAAAGGGTTCAGCTATACTAGATAGAACAGCAGGAAACACGACATCAAAGGGCCGTCATAGCATACATAAGTAACGAAAATGACATCAAAGAGCGAAAAGAAATCATCAGCTTAGAAACATGAAGTTAAAATGAAAAATATCATCGGAAAATTCTAGGATATCTTTGAGTCATAATGAATAAGGGGGGGGGGTTTATCAAAATCGTCTGCCAAATACGGTTCAACAAAGGAGAGAAGGAAATAATAGACAAGCAAGAAATCAGGTATAGGCTTCCATGGAAATAGTGTCTCTAATTGATATCTGGAATACAGCAGGCAGGGTTACGTTAAGGCTTTTACATGACATAATAAGAAATAAATCAGGTAAAACCACATAGGGTCATCACAAGAAGCTGCACGTATACAGAAACAGCGTATCGATCCTCCAGGAAATGCTAAAATACGAAGAGGAAGGACAGGAATCATAGAATAGAAAGATAAATGAAACATTTAAACCTTCGTAAAAGAAACTAAAACTAAAAGGAGGAGAGATCAGAAAAGGCTAACACCTCGACATTCCGGGTAGGGACGAAAGAGAGCTATATAGCGTTCCGGCCCCTAACCCGGGTCTAGAGACTCATGGGAAGACCCTCCGTGACCCGGGCCAGGTGTCGCTCGGGGAGGGGAGAGGCCCAAGGAACTCAACAGATGCCAGGCTGCCGTTGGAGTAGACACAAAATGTGGCACGTTATCATGGCAGATATGCATAGATCCCGCCACCCCCAACGGTATCGAATCCCACTGCTCCTCAAATAAGCGGATATCTCCCGAAATTGCCTCCGGGCAACGAGTGTCAAGAGCGGAAGGTCATTAAAGAGAGTCAGGTAGTGGTCCCCGAAAAGTATCGGAACCCGGGCAACCGGTTTTGACATCAGCTTACGTTTGTCCGACTCTTCCATGGCAATCGCGAGCACGTCCCGAGGGGAATCTGCTGGTGCCGTCGCCGCTTTCCGTAGTCGCGCAACATGTTGAAAGAGAGGGTTGGATCCTGCCGGAGCCCCCAAAACGTGTAGCGTAAATTCGTTAACATACGGCAACAAGACATCTGCAGCGATCGTCTCCGGGATTCCTCTGATCCGCACATTCCTCCTGCGGTGTCGAACCTCTGCAGCCTCCACCGCGCCGGTGAGCAGGGTCACCTGTTGTTGTAGAGCCTCCACTTGCGGCGCAATGAGGGCCTGTGCCGCCACAACTTCCTCAACACGAGACTCAACAGCCGTCAGCCGCCCCTTAACGGTCACCAATTCTGTTTTCAAGGTCTTGAAATCTGCACGCCACATCGCTCTCATTTCCTCCATCGACTCTCTTAGCAGGCGCCGGATATCACTTTCCGTGAAGGGCAGTAGACCACGAGCGACCTGGGACGTAGCATCTTGTGTCTCACCTTGTTCGGCAGCCGCCGCACGTATCGCTCCGTGTGCTGAGGGGCCAGATCCGACCGACTTTTGTCGCACCTTAGCCGGGTCCCGGGGTGACCTTCGGGTAGCTGCAGAGGCCTCCGACCAGTATGGATCCTCGCCGTCGGAAGAGCTCATCGTGGGAGACAGGTAAGTACGTGGAGCAGCCTGCTGTTTTCTTCTCCTTTCTCCCATAGATTCTCGTATGTAAACTCTGTCGGGGACTCTCCAGTGGCTGGGATTTTTTCCCCGATTCCCTCCCCATGATTGTAAATGGATTGCGTGCAGTGCAACAGGACGGAGGAGCGCCTCAAAAATGGCCGCCAGACGTAGGCCGCACTTCACGAAAGTCCCAAAAACGGTGCCGCAAGGGGCACAAACCGGAGCTCCGGAGAAGAATGAAGAGCCAGGAGGATTCCGCCTCCCGGGGGTATAATTCTCTCGAGGGTGAGTCGCTGGAAAATGCAAAGTAATCTTAAAGTAGCTGGAGAGCGCTCGAACCTGCGACTGCACCCACCGGAAGTCAGCCGAGCCCCCCCGGTTTTACATTCTTGGATAATCTGCGTCCGTTTGCCGCGTCCGTCCTACTGGGCGGACGTACTTCGTGTGTGGGATCTATTGATCATAGTTGTATGCTACCACGGACGTTAAAATGTGCGACAACACAGACGTGATCAGTGCGCTCGTCTGACCCGAGCCTTACTCTCTCACACTCACTCATTCAGAATTACTCACACTAATACTCACTTATTCTTACACTTTTACTCACAATCATAATCACTCTCAAAAAACTCAGTCATACACACATACTCACACACACCCTGTCATACTCACTGTAACAGTAGGCCCCCTATAGGGTGATGGGGAGCCCCTAGGCTGTGTAGAGTGAAGCCTTTAGGGCAGGTATATGGGTTTGTTTGCAGACTTCAGCAATCCCTTGCAACCTTAGGAAACACGATGAATTCTACACACTGCAGGACAGGACCCAGTACTTGAAAAATGTGAATCAGATAGTGCAAGACAGAACTTGATGCATTCATTGTGCATTCACGTAACACACTGCAAATCCTCACACTCCCAGCCAGGGAGTCCAGACAAAGCCCTGGGAATCACTCACACCATATGGCTTTGTGGCTAAATGCCTGTAAAGTGAAAACAACTGAACTAGACACGTACAGACAAATCTAAACAGACAAGATACATACAGAAGAAGTTCCAAAAGCCAAGCCAGGTCATACACGAGATATCAGAAATGCAGATATTACTTAGGGAGCAGACTAGAGAATAACCAGAAACCAGAGCCAAGGAGTCAATCACAGAACTTGAACTAGAAAAAACACGAGGAACAGGAACTAGAGGATCTCAGACTTAGTCTATCCTGATCCAAGGATCAAATGCCTGGTTGGCCCTATATATAGGGCTAAGCATATCATGTGACTGCAGACCTTCAGCCCAGTGGGAATGGTCTGTAGAGCCTGAACAAGAAAACCAGACGAACTGGAAACTCCCTGCTCCAACCACCAGGGGGCAGGGTCGAGACGTAACATAACCCCCACCCTTACAGGTGTCCCCCTGGGCACCCAAGACAAAAACATGGCAGACGATGTCAGGAAAACAGATCATGAAAATCAGTCACAACAGCTCTCCGTCGGAATCATACAGATGCTCAAAGTCCTCCTTCTCGAACCATCGTATAATGTTAGGGTATCTCCGGAGCACTGCCCAGTGCGTCTCACGTAACAATGACCCAGAAGGCGTTTGCATATACCCCTTAGGAACACAACGAGTCTCAGGAATCAAGGTACCAGTTAAGCCACCATCCTTCTGGATCTCCTGTAGACATGTGCGGAGTAAGGTATCCTCTGAACTAGAACGGAGCATGGCCTTCCTCGGAGCCGGAATGATTAGAGTTAGTAACTATGACGGAATGGAGATGTTGTTCCGCCTGCGGGTGTGCTCAATCTGCGTGACCCCGTCGCTTACCGCTGGCCGACTACCGAGTGACGCGCACTCGGCGTCTCGTGCGGCCTGGCGTGACCCCGGGAAGGGGTTAGCGGGCGGTGGAGGGGAACCCTGCCTAGAACCAGTCCGACCACTGAGCCATACAGCACTCAGCGTCCCGAGCAACTGGTTCACTGACCTTGCGGGTGTGGGACGTCCGTGGAGATCGGGTCTGCCGCAGAGGAATATTCGTATCGGATGTGGGAAACGTTTCGGATCTCGCGGGAAACGTTTCCGATCTCGGTGCGGGTAAATAGTCGGATCTCAAGCGGATGCCTTTTCGGATCGGATCGGGACTGAAGGAATCTTCGGATCTGCTGGGTGGGGCGAGGATTCGGATCTTACCGCAATCCCTCGCAATACCGGAGCGCGCGGTACACGGCCGCGCCCTTCGGTTCGGATCTCTGCCAAGCAATCTGGGACCGAATCTTCATACGCAGCGCCTCTGCCCTGATACACGCTGCAGGGGCAGAGCGCTCGATTCGGATCGTATCGTGGTGGTCACCGTACCCTGAGATCGCGGGGGACACTCAGATGCGAAAGTACGGCGGAGACAAAGACACATCAGTCAAAGCTGGATGCACTGCAAAATCTGCCTTTATTTTTCCACAACACACGCATTTATCACTTTACACACTTATGAATACAATGGGATCCCTGCCCGCCCACACAAGTCCCATTGGCCCTCGCTGGCAGGAGGCACCCTGGCCCCGATTCGTATTGGCCGTTACGAATCGGGGAGTTGCCGATTCGGCCATTTTACGATCCGAGTATTCTGATCTGGACCACGAGGTGATCAGAAAATGGCGGCGGGCGTGGCAGACAAAGGGAAAATACATTACGCAATAAACCAACGGGGAACACCTTATTACACCACACAATAATCACATCTAAATAAAAGTACTTGTAAAACTAGGTGCGTGCCACCACACCCAAGTGTCCATAGCCACCACTGTCACTGTGCACCGCCCCTGGCTGAGGGTGCTGGGCCATCCCGTGACACTCCTCCCCCCCCAGTTCGACGCACCTGGTCTGACCCCACCGGGTCATACCGGGGAAGTCGGTGCTCCCAGGCCCATAGTCAGTCTGGGGAGGCCGAGTCACCAGGCCTCTCCATTTGGCCTTGCGGCCGTGCCAGCTTGGTCGGGACCCCATGTCCTTAGAGTTTCCCCGGCTGGGCGAGAGGACATACATCTGGGCCGGCGTGCCTCCTGTGTCCCCTCCAGGGTTACTGCTCACCCGGGGAACCCGGGTGCTTATGCACACGCCCCGGGTGCCCAGGTCAACCGTGGGAAAGCACCGTGGCTGCGTGGGGCCCCCGAGCCCAAGGGTTGCCAAAATGGGCAGAGGCCCGCGGCGCTCTGCCCCGTTGCCAGCTCTTCCGCTGGATGGCCAGGTACGGGCCCGGCAACCGAAGAAGCAAGTAGGGCCAAACCTGGCTGCTCTTCCCTGCAGCCGACGAAGGGAACAAATGGATGCCCACAGCAGTTGCACGGGGGGTCAACCTCACTCTGCCCCGCGGGGCAAGTTGGGAGAGACGGGCAGAGCGGCCAGCGGCGCTCTGCCCCTGGGTGTCAGCTCTTCCGCTGTGGTGGAAATCTCCTTGTGGAGAGATGGTCATTCACCCCCCGGGGCAAACAATGGTTGCGCACAACCATCCCGGGGGAACCATCTGTCTGCTCCTCCTGGCAGACTGTAAGCAGTGGGCAAGCCAGCGGCACTCTGCCCCGTAGCCAGCTCTTCCGCTGGTTGGAGATCTCCTTGGGAAGGATGGTTACTTCACCCCCCGGGGCAAACCACGGTTGCGCACAACCCATCCCGGGGGAACCACCTGTCTGCTCCTCCTGGCAGACTGTAAGCAGTGGGCAGAGGCCAGCGACACTCTGCCCCGTAGCCAGCTCTTCCGCGGTTTGAGATCTCCTTGGGAAGGATGGTCACTTCACCCCCCGGGGCAAACAATGGTTGCGCACAACCCATCCCGGGGAGACCATCCGTCTCCTCCCCCGCTGGACCCGTGGCCTCGGCCACCCTGTCCTCTTGCGGGGTGAAGGGGGTATCTTCCTCTGCCGGAACCCCCACGGGCACCCATGGGTCCGCCTCGGCCTCCCATAGGTCCCAAACCTGGGGACTGTCGACTTCCTCCGCCGACCCGTCCCACCACGGGGAGCTCAGGCTCGACTGCGAAACGCCGTCCAACAGTCTTCGATAAGCCACCTCGAGCTCCCACTCTCGCTCTGCTAGGGACTCCAGCTCCTCAAACACCGAGTCCCTGCTGTCTGACGGGATCTCCAGTTCCCGTCGCTCCAGGATGTCTTCCATCCGTTCCTCCGTCTCCTCTCCAAACTCGGGGTCGGCGGCCATGCTCGCGTAGAGCAGCCCCGTGCCTCCGTAGCGAGGCCCTGCAATGGAACTGCCTCCCATCGGGCGCGCTGTCGGACAGGCGGTTAGCCACCGGAGCGCGCGGTACGCGGCGTCCAGTGCGGTCTCCTCCTGCACCAGACTCCGGAGCTCGGCTTCCCACTCCTCTGGGGCCCGACCTTGCAGGAACGCTGCTCGCACATCGTACTGCACCCGATGGACGACAGCGTCGGAGGGAATGTACGCACCATGGCAGTCCCGCTCATGGTCCACGGCCTCGTACCACAGTTCCTCGGTGGACCTCTGGTCCTGCTCCAGGCCCTCCGGCAGCTCTCTTGCCAACACGGCCTTCATGTCGGCGAAGGTGCCAGCGCAGGAGCACCGCTTCTCAATGGGGAATGTGGCGTCCTCAGATGCAGCTCCAGGCGGGCTGTGAGTCTCCATCCGAGAGTCGCGGGGATAAGTGACGTCCTCAGTACAGGCTCCAGGCGAGCTGAGAGTCCCGCAAGCGTAGTCACTGGGGGTGGCAGATTCCCCAGGTGAAGCTCCAGTCGAGCTGTGAGCCTCGACCCAGGGTTCCACAGGATAGGGTTCGGGGTTCCAATCTTCTGGCTCTGCTCCGCGGAGCTCTGCCAACCGCAGCTCGTGCTGGCGGTCCTTTTCCTGTTCAACCTCACGGTAGAACTCCCGGATCACCCGGCATCTGTCCGCCGTCGCTGGGGCATCCCGAGCAGGGCAATCCGACGCCGCACCTCTCGGAGACCAGCATCTTCCTCCACCTCCGCGTGGACAGGGCTGGGGACGGGCGTCATCGCCCGTCCTGATCCATCTTAGTCAGTTCCTTGATCAGGGTCTTTCTTTTCTTGTTACCCGGCGTTCCTCCCCGGTTCTCCAACATCCCACGCAGGGTGTCCCGGTCATAATAGGTGTACACCACCATGGCGTAGGTCTCCTAGGGGCCTGCAGAGAGCGATCCCACCGCTGCCACCAGTATGACGGAATGGAGATGTTGTTCCGCCTGCGGGTGTGCTCAATCTGCGTGACCCCGTCGCTTACCGCTGGCCCGACTACCGAGTGACGCGCACTCGGCGTCTCGTGCGGCCTGGCGTGACCCCGGGAAGGGGTTAGCGGGCGGTGGAGGGGACCCCTGCCTAGAACCAGTCCGACCACTGAGCCATACAGCACTCAGCGTCCCGAGCAACTGGTTCACTGACCTTGCGGGTGTGGGACGTCCGTGGAGATCGGGTCTGCCGCAGAGGAATATTCGTATCGAATGTGGGAAACGTTTCGGATCTCGCGGGAAACGTTTCCGATCTCGGTGCGGGTAAATAGTCGGATCTCAAGCGGATGCCTTTTCGGATCGGATCGGGACTGAAGGAATCTTCGGATCTGCTGGGGTGGGCGAGGGATTCGGATCTTACCGCAATCCCTCGCAATACCGGAGCGCGGTACACGGCCGCGCCCTTCGGTTCGGATCTCTGCCAAGCAATCTGGGAACCGAATCTTCATACGCAGCGCCTCTGCCCTGATACACGCTGCAGGGGCAGAGCGCTCGATTCGGATCGTATCGTGGTGGTCACCGTACCCTGAGATCGCGGGGGACACTCAGATGCGAAAGTACGGCGGAGACAAAGACACATCAGTCAAAGCTGGATGCACTGCAAAATCTGCCTTTATTTTCCACAACACACGCATTTATCACTTTACACACTTATGAATACAATGGGATCCCTGCCCGCCCACACAAGTCCCATGGCCCTCGCTGGCAGGAGGCACCCTGGCCCCGATTCGTATTGGCCGTTACGAATCGGGGAGTTGCCGATTCGGCCATTTTATGATCCGAGTATTCTGATCTGGACCACGAGGTGATCAGAAAATGGCGGCGGGCGTGGCAGACAAAGGGAAAATACATTACGCAATAAACCAACGGGGAACACCTTATTACACCACACAATAATCACATCTAAATAAAAGTACTTGTAAAACTAGGTGCGTGCCACCACACCCAAGTGTCCATAGCCACCACTGTCACTGTGCACCGCCCCTGGCTGAGGGTGCTGGGCCATCCCGTGACAGTAACCTTTTTACTTCTCCTCCTTGAGCGAGACTTGGTGACTTTCTGACTTGACGTAAACAGAGTTTCCTTGAGTCCCAACTTGGACACAGCTTCCTTGAAACTCAACGTGGGTATGGCTGCCTCGCAGCTCAACATGGGTGCAGTTAACTCGTGGCTCGGCATCGGCATGACTGGCAGCTCGCCAGTATAAACAGACATGAAGGTCTCAGTGAAAAAACTAGACATGCAGGGCTTATTGCCCATAACTGGAAGGACTGGCAGCTCACCAGCATCGGGCACGGTTGGCATCTCGCTGCCCAAAACGGACATGGAGGGCTCTTGGCCCAAAACGGACATGGAGGGCTCAGTGCCCACACATGGCAGGAAAGGCTCAGTGCCCACACATGGCGTGACGAAGGTAGGAACAACACTGGACCCACTGTGGTCCAAGAGCACAGTGGTCTCATATGTTAATACAGGCCCCCTCGGCCTCATAACAAAATGTGGCCACAGCGGTCTCGCATAACATGGGCACAGCTGGCTTGTAGCTCGGTATTGGCACAACTGGCTCGTAGCTTGGCATGGAGGGCTCTTGGCCCACAAGAGGCATGAAGTTAAATCTTAAGGACTCACTGCTGGGTTGAAAACTGACTGGCAGGGGATCCCTTGGCTTGTAGCCACATTCAAGGGTCCCTGGCACCTCGCCAGACTCTGAACACCCCAGCTTATAGCCAGTCGTAGGGTGCTCAAGACAGTCAGATACAGGAGACTCAGACATATCAGCAGACTGAAACAAAACTGGCTTCCCACCAGGAACGGACATCGTGGATGGCACACAGCAAACGTCAGACAGGCCTGGCTGTGCATTGCCAGTGGAAACCGGCATGACTGGCTGCGCATTGCCAGTGGAAACCGGCATGACTGGCTGCGCATTGCCAGTGGAAACCGGCATGACTGGCTGCGCATTGCCAGTGGAAACCGGCATGACTGGCTGCGCATTGCCAGTGGAAACCGGCATGACTGGCTGCGCATTGCCAGTGGAAACAGACAGACATGGCTATAGGGTGATGGGGAGCCCCCAGGCTGTGTAGAGTGAAGCCTTTAGGGCAGGTATATGGGTTTGTTTGCAGACTTCAGCAATCCCTTGCAACACTTAGGAAACACAATGAATTCTACACACTGCAGGACAGGACCCAGTACTTGAAAAATGTGAATCATATAGTGCAAGACAGAACTTGATACGTGAATGCAGCACACTGCAAATCCTCACACTCCCAGTCAGGGAGTTCAGACAAAGCCCTGGGAATCACTCACATCATATGGCTTCGTGGCCAAATGCCTGTAAAGTGAAAGCAACTGAACTAGACACGTACAGACAAATCTAAACAGACAAGATACATACAGAAAAAGTTCCAGAAGCCAAGACAGGTCATACACAAGATATCAGAAATGCAGATATTACTTAGGGAGCAGACTAGAGAATAACCAGAAACCAGATCCAAGGAGTCAATCACAGATATCAAAACTAGAACTAGAAAAAACACGAGGACCAGGAACTAGAGGATCTCAGACTTAGTCTATCCTGATCCAAGTATCAAATGCCTGGTTGGCCCTATATATAGGGCTAAGCAGATCATGTGACTGCAGACCTTCAGCCCAGTGGGAATGGTCTGTAGAGCCTGAACAAGAAAACCAGACAAACTGGAAACTCCCTGCTCCAACCACCAGGGGGCAGGGTCGAGACGTAACACTCACACACTTCTACTCACTCACACTCATATTCACTCACACACTCAGTCATACTCAATTAAAATCACTCACACTCATACTCACTCATTCTCACATGCTCACTCAATCACACTCACTTATACTCACATACTGATATGAACTTGCCCATACTCACACTCATACTCACTCATTCTCACATGCTCACTCAATCACACTCACATACTGATACGAACTTGCCCATACTCACTCTTATACTCTCACCCTCAATCATACTTACAACCACTGCTGTACTCACACATCTACTTAATTCACACCCACTCAATCTGGCTCACTCGCTCACATTTACTCTTTCACACTTGCTTACTCACTCAGAATTAATCGCACTTGCTAATTTACACTAAGGGACATTCACACTCACTCATATTCAGTCACTCACTCATTCTTACACACACTAATACTAACACTTTCACATACTCAATCGCACTCACTTACACTCACATACTGATAAAACTTGCCCATACTCACTCCTATACTCTCACCCTCAATCATACTTACAACCACTGCCGTACTCACACTTCTACTTAACTCACACAATCACTCGTACCTACACACACTGACACTCACACTCAGACTCACCACTCAGACACACTCACTCGGACTCCGACTCACTCACTCACTATTTTAATCTTTCAAGCAAGGATTTGTCTAGCCAACATCAAACTTTGTCCTCACACTTTAATCTTTCTAGTTATTATTTTTTGAGTTTCAACGGGGCCTCAGGTTCGATTTTTCACCTAAGTCCTCGCAAAGTCTAGAGTCGCCTCCAGTAGTGACCCCAGAAAGCAGGATTTTACCTCCTCAAATATATCACAAAAATAAAATGAAATTACCGACCTGTTTGTAGAAAGAGCAGAAGTAAAAGTCCCAGTACTGTTTTTTCCATTCTTGGCAACCTTCTGCAGCCTGAGAGCTCCTCTCGGAAAAGAAAGTAAAAGCAGTAAGTGTCCTTCCTTTACCGAGGGTAAGGTGCGACCACACCTATCACAATAAACTCAGGCATGTTTGCAGCAGAGGACTTTAAAACATGAAATGGGGATAATAGCGAAGAAACAGTCTAATAATAAACATCAGTAATAAAATGAAAACGTTGTCCACATACAGCAAACGTGCTGTCCTGATCGTTTCAGCACCTTGTTCAGTTATAGAAGAAACAAAAGAGTTCTAATATACTGTATGTAGCAAGTAATGGCGGGATACACCTAAGATCAATGTTTCCACCAGGGCCGGTGCTAGACTATTTTGCACCCTAGGCAAGACCAGCTACGTGAGCTCCACCTCCCGAAAAAATTGTTAACTGTTGAAATGTGGGGGGGGGTGGCAAACACACTGTGCGAGCAGGAGGGGGAACACACACTCTACACAGGGAGACACACTCTGCGGGGGGAGGCAAACACACTGTGCGAGCAGGAGGGGGAACACACACTCTACACAGGGAGACACACTCTGCGGGGGGAGACAAACACACTGTGCGAGCAGGAGGGGGAACACACACTCTACACAGGGAGACACACTCTGCGGGGGGAGACAAACACACTGTGCACGGGAGCCGCTCACGGTCGTTCGGTGCCCATCTTACCCCTCCGTTGGTCGGACCCTGGATCGGGCTTTGCCATTTTCTTCCCTCTACCTCTTTCTTTCTTTCCTCTACCCTCTGTGCCTCTTTCTTTCTTTTGTGTCTCTTTCTGTCACCTTTTTCTTTCATCTGCCTTTTTCTTTTTTTCATCTGCCTCTTTTTTCTTTCTCTCTTTCAAGCCTTGTTTTTAGAAACATAGAAAAATGTCGGCAGATAAGAACCTTTCGGCCCATCTAGTCGCCCAATTACATGGATACTTTACCTGGATTTATCTTTTGTTTAGGATAGCCTTATGCCTATCCCATGCTTGCTTAAATTCAATTACTGTTTTGGCCTCTACCACTTCTACTGGAAGACTGTTCCATGTATCCACCACCCTCTCAGTAAAATAATGCTTCCTGATGTTACTTTTAAACCTTTGCCCCTCTAATCTAAGACTATGTCCTCTTGTTTTGCTACTTTGTTTCCTTTTAAATATACTCCCTTCCTCTACCTTGTGGATTCCCTTTACGTATTTAAATGTTTCTATCATATCTCCTCTGTCTCATCTTTTTTCCAAGCTGTACATGTTAAGATCATTAAGCCTTTCCTGGTAACTTTTCTCCTTCAAGCCGTACACCATTTTAGTAGCCCTTCTCTGAACTCTCTCTAAGATGTCTATTTTTCTTTCATGCCTTTTCTTTCTTTCCTCTGTCTTTTTCTTTCTTTCTTGCCTTTCTTTTTTCTGCCTTTTTTTTCTGTCATCTGCCTTTGGTGGCGCCCGCACGTCATCTGGTGGCGCCTGCGTGTCACCATAAGATGTCCAACTTCTGCGTCACTAGCGGGAGTCCACAAGCCGCCACTGCCGGCTACACAAGCCACACAATGAGGAACGGGTACAATAATGGAACCTGGGTTGGGGTCGGCTGCGTCCCTAGGTGGCAGGGCGCCCTACGCAGTTGCCTAGGTTGCCTAGTGGGAGCAACGGCCCTGGTTTCCACAATAAGGATTGACTACAGTGCAAGAAGTCACAGAAAAACCATTGTCCATCACGTATTGCTGAAAGGCGACCTCCACTAAAGCAGCCGGGCACGTTGTGTGCAAGTCTGTCTCAAGCCCCAGAATTTGTGTGATGACTGCCTACACCAAGTACTAAATCATAATTAAGAGTGTAAATACATGTTTACATTAATGTGTGTAGTTTAACAATGTTTGCTGGATGCTATTTCTTAACCCCATATTAACTTTATCGCTCTTAGCAACAAACAAAATGAAAATATTCCATTCATAGAATTTACATATATATTTTATTGCAATCTGTCATTTCTGCGTCTATTAATGTTGTGATGTAAAAATGCTCATGTGTATATCTAACAGTTATCTGCAGCTTATTAATGTAATATTAATAATGTTATTAATGTAATTAGTAATACTGAAACCCCACTAGTGGGATTGTCGTTAACCCTTTGACTGCCCAGCTCGTTTAAGCCAATTTGGGATCATCTCGTTAAACTCATTCACTAACAAGGGGATTTAAAAAAAAAAAAAAACACTGCCAGGAAGGAACCAGTGGTTTTTGGGAATTCATTTTTAATTAATTATACAGTAATAAATAGTTCGGAATATTCCCAGTGTATTCCTTACTGTAATAACCTATATGGCAGGGGGGATTGTCACCATCTTCTGGCCACTAGGGATGAGCCGAACACCCTCCCCGAGTTTGGTTCGGAGCCGAACTCGAACTTTCCAAATGTTCGGATCCGAACCCGAACTCGAACTCAATGCAAGTCAATGGGGCTGAAAATTCGGTTTTTAGAGTGTCCTCCAAGAGGGCATATATGCTACATATTTGCCATAAAAGGTGTATGGGGGTCCGGGTAGTGCCCTGGGGGACAGGAAACAAGGACAAAAAGTAAAAAAAAAACGTTTTTAAAGGGACAGTGAGTTTTCCATGAAATAAGGGTTAAAAAAAAAAACGAAAAATTCCTTCAACTACCGTACCTAGGAGGTCCCCATAACCTGCCCGTGAAGTGGCGGATTTGTAGGATGTGTAGAAACATTTTAAAACAAAAAAATGACGTTTCATATGACGGTAAACAGTTTTCCTTTAATCTATCCATAAACAACTGCTTGGGGCGGCAGTCTGTATGAAAAGAGGAGACATTTTAGGACAAGCAGAAAAAGTTTACTGATTTTTTGGCGGCGAAAAGCAGGAGAATGACTGGAGAATGGAAAATTCTAGACCAAATAGCCGATTTGGAAAGTTAGATAAATGGGAGAATTTTTCTGGTTTGGCTATTTTGACCTAGAATTTTCTCTTCAGAGAAAGGTGAAACTCAGGAGAATGGCTGAATAACCCTGTCAGGGTTATTCAGAGAGCGGTGAAGAGCAGGAGAATGACTGGAGAATGGAAAATTCTAGGTCAAAATAGCCAAACCAGAAAAATTCTCCCATTTAGGCTGGGGTCAGACTAGCGAATCTTTAACGTGCGTTTACGCGCACTTAATCACGGCCGCACTAGCAGCAAATGACGGCCAATATACGAAGTACGGTCGCACGAAAGTCCGGCTGCGCAACGCAAGTGGAAAATGAACGCATTTTTTCGAGAATGCAGAACGTAGAGAGTGCGCTGCGTCCGCTAGCGGCGTGTGTGTGTGATTTGGAGACATCAGACCCTGCTCATGTCCGGCCAACATAACGTCCAGACACCCAAAGTTTCCTGGTTTGGATCCATAAAAAAATCACTCACAAAAATGCGCATCGTATGACCGTTTTCGCGCGTTCCGTGAAAAAATATGGCAATGTGTTCAGACACACTTTTTGACGGTCACTGCCAAAAATGCGTTAGTCTGACCCTAGCTTTAGGCTAGGGTCAGACTAATGCATTTTTCACGTTGTCCGTGAAAAAGTGCGTTCAAACGAATGGACGTAGCTTTTCACGGAATACGCGATAGCGGTCATACGATGCGCATTTTCGTCCGTGATTTTGTACGGATCATCAATAAAACCCTTTTTGTGTCTGGACGTTATGTTGGCCGGACGTGTGCAGTGTCTGATGTCTCCTAATCACGCACACACTCCGCTATGCGGACGCAGCGCACTCTGTACGTCACTACTAGCGGTTTGACGTTCTCGAAAAAATGCGTTCGTTTGCCACTTGCGTTGCCCGGCCAAACTTTCGTGCGGCCGTTCTTCGTATGCTGCCCGGCATTGGACGTCATTTGCTGCTAGCACAGCCATGATTTCGTGCGGTTAAACGCACGTTAAAACTGCTTTCATCTGACCTTAGCCTTATCTCACTTTCCAAATCGGCTATTTGGTCCAGATTGTTCTCTTTTCCTGCCATTCTCCTGGTTTTCACCTTTCTCTGAACAACCCCGAGAGAGAGGTGAAAGCCAGGAGAACTGGCAGGAGAAGAGAACAATCTAGACCAAATAGCCAATTTGGAAAGTGAGTTAAATGGGAGAATTTTTCTGGTTTGGCTATTTTGACCTAGAATTTTCACGTCTCCAGTTATTCTCCTGCTTTTCACCGCTCTCTGAATAACCCTGTGAATGTTTAATCCCGAGGTGAAAAACAACATTGCTTTAGATGTTATTTTGAATTTTTTTCAAACACCAGTTAAATGCAGCATATTAGGAAGTTTTAGGAGGGAAATTAATTCTCAAATCTCAATCAGAAGCAGACACCACCCCACCCCCTCAGTACCTCAGTATAGTGTACAATGTATCAAATTGATTACCAGACTAAAAACACCTGGTGTTATGCCCATTTGTGAACAGAGGTCATTTAGAGTTGAGAATCTTTCCACGTATACATTAGTTTTTAATTCAATATCTAATAAACCGTTGCTTATTATATTCTGCAGTAAAGAGTCTCTTTATTTCTAGATTTTTTAGTTTTTTTTAAGCATTTTCTATACTTTTTTCAAAATTTCTTTTTTTTTTGGAACTCGAACCGAACACACCCAAAAAGTTCGAAGTTTACGAACTTTCGAACTGCCAAAGTTCGGGCCGAACTCCGAACCTGAACAGCTCATCCTTACTGGCCAGTAGGGTGAGTTGTTCGGTTCGATCAGTTCGGAGTTCGACTCGAACATTGGCAGTTCGAAAGTTCGCGGACTTCGAACTTTTTGGCGTGTTCGAAAAAAAAAAAACATTTTGAAAAAAATATAAAAGATGCTCAAATACTAAAATATCTAGAAATAAAGAGACTCTTTACTGCAGAATATAATAAGCAATGGTTTATTAGATATTGAATTAAAAAACTACCCAGGGCAAGAAGGCACGCATGTGGGCGATGATTAGCAATGGGCGGACTGTGTACGTTGTCAAGAAGCGGTATGTATAATAGCATAAACATGTTACATACACATAACACACATCTACCAACATATGTCAACACATGCTGCAGCGTAATGTATTATCTGTTTGTCAGACAAATGTGACTGTCCTAAAATTATTCGGGCTTTATTTAAAATATTTGCACACGTGTACATTTTTTTTAAACTTTCACACCTCAAAATTACATGTGCTTAGAGTGCATGAGGCTTACATAGGATTTTTTGCGCCGCCTGTGTGTTCCATCTTTAAAATGCTGCAATGGGTGATGTGGATTTTCTAGCTTACAAGGAAAGCGTGCTTTACAGTCAGCCTAATGTCTAGGTGCAAAGATTCTCACCTCTAAATGACATGTGCTTACAGCAGGGCTCTCAAACGGCATAAACAACAGGCATTAATTAGTGTTTGGAAATAACATGTGCTTCTAATTAGTCTGGTCTCATGAATTTGATACACTGCCTGCAGACTGGGTGTGGCTCCTGCACATGTATGAACACTGCTTCTGAATTCTAAGAAGTGTTCATTTCTACTACATGTTCATCTGATATGCTGTTTAACCCCTTAAGGACCAGGGCTCTGTAAAGCCAATCATTAATGATGTAGATGTTACGTCATTTGTCATCAAGGGCTTAATAAAATCTTTATCACACTCCTTAGATTTAAATGTAATATTCCAGTATATGTCATGTACCTCTCCCAAAGGGCCTATGTGAGCATACAATTATTATTGTGTTAGATCTATAGTTTTGGTGCAAGCGTGGTGGAAGGGCTTGCTGCTTCTGCATTAGTAACACAACACAACGTGAAAATGTCTATCATAAAGCGTACAAGCTGAGTCCCTAGAGTCTCTGACTATCCATTGTCATATATACCTTGCTTTATACATATAATACATTCCCTCATCTAACAGGATAGTAGCCAGTCCCTGTGCATTTTAACCCCTTAAGGGTGGCTAGATGTCATGTGTGGGTCTCTGATGGCGATGTTTCTATACATCCTACAAATCCGCCACTTCACGGGCAGGTTATGGGGACCTCCTAGGCACGATATTTCAAGGAATTTTTCATTTTTATTTTTAACCCTTATTTTATGGAAAACTCACTGTTCCTTTAAAAACGTAAACTTTTTGTCCTTGTTTCCTGTCCCCCAGGGCACTACCCGGACCCCCATACACCTTTTATGGAAAACATCTTGCATTCATGCCCTCTTGGAGGGCACTCTAAAAATCGAACTTTTGAGTCCCATTGACTTGCATTGAGTTCGGTTCGTGTTCGTGTTCGAACTCTAACTTTTAAAATTGTTCGAGTTCGAATGCGAACCGAAAACGAGGGTGTTCGGCTCATCCCTACTGGCCAGTTGGAGTTACTGCAGTTAGAACTGCAGCTCAGGGCTCCGTGCATCCGCTGGGGAAAGCCCTATATATCAGGATGTTCCCCAGCTGATTTTAACTCCTTCACTACCAAGTGATTTTCCAAAAAAACATTGCCAGGAACCAACGTTTTTTTGAAAAATTATTTTTAATAAATTTTACAGTTAGAAATATTTGTTCCCAATGAATTTTACTGTACCAACATATTTGGCCAGTAGATGGTGCCATATACTGCCAAATTGAGTTACAGCCTTTGAAGTGAACCACAGGTTGCAATTATATCGGCTGCTGAATGTCCAATGTCAGGACATTCAGTTAGCCGATCTTAAACAGTTTTAGCACCTCAGGCATTATGCGCACAGGGCTAAGCCTTTGGGGACACCTTCTGCAGCCCAAAAGCAAATTAAATTAGTGTGCAACAATCAAATTTCATTTGCTTTTGCCCTGTTCAGCTGCTGATGGTGATAGCTTGGTCAAGTAAAGGGGTAAAATGTGGAGGGCGTGGCCAGCCAAGCAGGGGAGCCAACGTGGTTTGAGTGAGCTCCACTAAATCTCACTGATAAAGGGGATTTCTGCTCTGATTTCCCTGCAGATTTTCACATCAGTGTGTCCCTGGGAGGTTGGTCATCGGGTAGCAGACTCCAAAGCTCGTTTTTGGCCCCCCCTCTAGAGCCAAGCAGAGGACAAGGCCTTCGTTCCCCTATCGGGCATGACTGCTGTCAGCCATCTTGAGGCCTATGTTCCGGCCTGCTCCTCAATCGGCCACTTTACCCAGGTGTTCGACTGATGTGTGCCAGGGATGGAGTGCCTCCATCTTTCGGCTGCTGCGGTTGTCCCTGCAGTGGAGACGGCGGAGGAGGGCAGAGATTGGTGGCAGCTGATTGAGCGAACCGGTTGGGTGAAGTAGAGGTAACATCACTGCTCTGCGTGGAGAGAGCCTGTGGAGTCATTGGCTCGATCCCAGCGAGCAACCTCTCCAGTAAGTGTCCTTGGGCAAGACACCTAATGGTACATACTCGCCACACAGGACATACTTGAAAACGACAGAAATCTCAATGTATCCTTCCTGGTAAAATCCTTTCTCCAAAAAAAACAAAAACCTCTAGATAGTGTCACAAGGGGTCTGCATTATCAGCATACAGGCAGAAATGGCCTTTGTGTTAGTAAATGTGCTGCAGACAGGTAATAAAATGGTGAGATCTCCTGCTTACACAGGGTCTGCATTATCAGCTGTGATAAGGTAAGGGGAATTGTGTGTGATGGTGTGTACATTTTCCCCTGTGTTTTTGAGAGGGCAGTGGGCTGTTTGACCCAGGAGGTAAAATGTGTTCTAAATTTTTCCCCTGTGCTGCAAGGTCTCCACACCTGCTAATTAAATGCCCTTAAATGTTTCCAGGTTGTGGGGAACCAGTGAGAGGAAGCAAGGAGATTGAGAGTAAGAGAGAGACAAACACACACAGAACGATGGAGCTCTGGTTTGGCAGCTTGGAACGAGGACTTCAAAAAAGCTGGTATTTTCTTTTGGTTATTTTTCCCAAGGTAGTGAGGGACGCTTTATTGTTTAGTCAGCACTTGGACGAGTTAGGTTTTGATTTCTGTTTTATTTTGTTTATATGCTGGACTGCCCCAATAAAACTCAGCTATATAAAGAAAATGTTTACTTGACATACTTGCCCTAGAGGACCGCACTACAGTGTCCCGTGTGACAATATGGTGGAGGATGCGGGCATTTAGCGCCAACAGGTCTGTGGGCATGGAAGTTTGAAAAGCGCCTGGTGAAATTGTGGTGAACAGCTGAAGGCATAATCAGCACGGTCCTGCAGCAGAAAAAGAAAAGTGTGTTCCTGGCACTTTTAAACAGATTTCCTGTGGAGGCTCATTTCTCCCCATTTGGCTGTGATAATGGAAGAATTGGTGAAAGCCTCGGTACAGGAAACTGCTATACAGCAAGAAAATATCAGCTTTTTTTGAAGTCCTTGTTCCAAGCTGCCATACCAGAGCTCCATCGTTCTCTGTGTGTGTTTGTCTGTCTCTCTTTTACTTTCAATCTCCTTGCTTCCTCTCACTGGTTCCCCACAACCTGGAAACATTTAAGGGCATTTAATTAGCAGGTGTGGAGACCTTGCAGCACAGGGGAACAATTTAAAACACATTTTTCCTGCTGGGTCAAACAGCCCACTGCCCTCTCAAAAACACAGGGGGAATGTACACACCATCGCACACAGTTCCCTTTACCTTATCACACAGCATACAGGCAGATGCAGTAAATATGTTGCAAACAGATAATAAAAAAATGAGATTTCCTGCTTATGGGGATTTGTAGTGATCAGAATGAGATTATTAGCAATGCAATATCTGTATGCGCTGCATAATGCCTGTGTATGGCAATTACAGCAACACCTTGTATCTGTATGTGCTGCATAATGCCTGTGTATGGCAATTACAGCAACACCTTGTATCTGTATGTGCTGCATAATGCCTGTGTATGGCAATTACAGCAACACCTTGTATATGTATGTGCTGCATAATGCCTGTGTATGGCAATTACAGCAACACCTTGTATATGTACAGTATGTGCTGCATAATGCCTGTATATGACAATTACAGCAACACCTTGTATCTGTATGTGCTGCATAATGCCTGTATATGACAATTAAAGCAACACCTTGTATATGTATGTGCTGCATAATGCCTGTATATGACAATTACAGCAACACCTTGTATCTGTATGTGCTGCATAAAGCCTGCGTGTGACAATTACAGCAGCACCTTGTATCTGTATGTGCTGCAGAATGCCTGTGTATGGCAATTACAGCAACACCTTGTATCTGTATGTGCCGCATAATGCCTGTGTATGGCAATTACAGCAACACCTTGTATCTGTATGTGCTGCATAAAGCCTGTGTGTGGCAATTATAGCAACACCTTGTATCTGTACTGTACAGGGATTTACACTCATTATAACCCCCTAAATCTTATCCCTGTACAGCAGTGACTGACCCCACAGCTCTCCCTGTATTCTGACACATCCCTGGCTGCTGGAATGCTGCAGTAAATTGTTTTAATTTTTTGTTAAAATGAGGTCTGGGGCGGCTATTTGCAGCTTGTTTTATCTCTCTCCAGGGTGATTGGAGAGAGAGATAAACCAGAGAATCTGCTTATCCACAGGGGGCACACTAACCTTGCTTGAAAAAGGTGTATAAACTGGGTTTTACTTTTGATATGCTAATGAGTGCTTTCCAACGTGTTATAATACAAAATTAAGAACTCGATTTTTGGAACTGAAAGGGATATATACAACTAGCTTTAAAAAATCTATACTTACCCCTGATCCCACAGTGCAGTGTGCAACTCCTCAGGCTGCATGTAGTGGGAGACTGGGAACAAATAGTTCCCAGCACGACCTAAAATACATGAGCTCGCACAGGATTGTGCTTCACATCATGGGGTTCTATTGACTCAAGGAGCCTATGACAGCGGCAGCACGCAGAACCACTGCTGGTATTTGTGAATGGCTCCCGACTATTCAGATTCAAGCCGCTAACATAGTGGCTCAGTTGAAATACAGTCAGTAACGGGAGCCGCTAAGAGTTATCTCCTCTATATTTCCCCCCAGTGGCCCCCTGTTACCGGCAGGGTTGGGATAGGGGCTGTTATTTTTACCGCTGTTTCCAACTAGGTGGTTAACCCTTTTCAGCCGCAGGGTTTATTATGCAGTTCCTGTGGCGGGTGGGCCTTGAAGCCGTGGGGCGAACTAGTACACCCTGTTGACTTCTATGGGCTGCCTTGACCCTGCCCAGCTGTTGGCTGCTGCAGTTGGTCCTGGACTCAGGTCGCCCACCTGCAGCCAATGATGCATGTCGCACATCACATGCGTGCACAGGCTCAAGGAGAGGTCCGTCGCAGCACCTGATGGAGGGGAGTACTAGTACTCCCTGCTGACGTTAACCCCCTCCCTCTGGACACCACCCACTTGGTTTTAAGGGGTTAAATTCAGTGAAAAGCGGTGCTTAGTGAGTAAACCCTATAGTGTAATTGTGACGTAAGTCACTTTGGACTTTGGGTGCAGGGACCTGGAGGCATATTTATAGGGTGCAGACCTGATGTTCCATGTTATTTCCTTGGCCTCCCTTGTGTGCAGTGTTATTGTTTGTCTATTGTATGGTCCATGTGTATCTTGTTATCTGCTGATAGGATGGCTCAGGAATGTGTTAATCTGTTTTGTCAGGCAAACACTGTCTCATAATCTGCTGTCTTTCGTCTGTAATCTTGTTTATCATCACGATTGCTATTGTCCTGTCTGTCTAGGAATACTGAGCGAATGTTTATTCCATTCTAGGGTCAGGTTTTGTGTATGTCAGTGACCCATGTTTGTGTGCCTGTCCAGAATTAAAAGTTCCATTCTGACCCTGAAAACCTCCAGATATACAGCTTTGTCTTATTTCTGAGGGATGCTAGCAGGCTCTCTACGTGTCCTGGTCCTTAAGCTTCATCTGAGGACTGGAGAAAGGCACAAGAGTCCGCTGGGGAGAACATGGGGGTCCTGCAAGGAAGCGGCATTGGCAGATGTGACCCTGTCGAGGTACAGAGATCTGTTACGGTAATATACAGTAAATCTAGTGCTCAGAATTGCTGGGGGATAAAAAGGTCTCACATTCCAGCTCCAATGGATTGAGAGTTAGGGGCCGCGGCCGCCTATATTTTTATCTGGACAAATAAAAACGAGTTTAAGTTAAACTTATATGCGTGATACAGAAATAAAAGGAGATTATTCATATGATCAGAGGCTTCTTCTCAAAGCAGATTATGCAGACTCTTTCACTTTCAGTTATACCGCGGGAAAAAACAAATATGATGATATACAAATTCCATCCAGTTAATGACATGCATTAAGAAATATAAAAACTTAACTCCTTCCCTACCAAGCACTTTAAAAAAATAATATAACTTTTTTTTATTTTAAATGTGGGATGTAAAGTTAACCATTTAATATTGAGTAAAATAGATTAAAAACAAAACTATGGAAAGTGTCAAAATTGAAACGCTGTTTGCAAAAAAGACTACTGAATGAAAATGTCTGAAATTTACATATAAAATGAATACAAATACAATGAATGATAATAAAAAGGGCTGTTACAGAAAAATGAAAAACGATAAAAAAAAAAAAACAGAATTTAATTTTCCCGAAAAATGCCTAAAAATTGAAAAAAAAAACCAAAAAAACAAGAGACTTTTTTCTGCAGATTAAAATAATAAATGGTTTATTAGATATTGGATAAAAACGGGAATATTTTTAACATTGAAGCCTATGGGATTCGTCTGAATAAACCTGTCGAATGAAACCACTGAACATCAGGGCATTTCTCTGACATTTCTCTGCTGTTCAATGTGAATAGATTAACCATTGCTTCTCTATGGGGGATTTCACTGACGTCAAACAGCACCGTATTTGTTGGCAATTTGACGATATTTGGCGAACTGCCTGCTTTTTGAATAGCCAAATGGCCCCAAAATTGCACCGCATGGGGAAATTCACTGTTCGGTGCATTTTCGGGGCAAGTTCGGATCTCTGAAAAAACACTATAGTGTTTTTTTAAAGAAAAAATTGGGCTTTCTTGTGGAGCCGTAAATGTATACATAGAAGTAAAAAAAATAGATTTTTTAATTTTTTATATATATTTTTAATACGGCTACTGAAGGCCTCGATTTAATTCCTTTGGACGAGCATTTTAAAATGATTACAATCTGTTGGAAAAAAAAATCAAATAATTCATGTTCAGAAGTCACCAATAAGGGCTATGGGAACTTTTCTACATAAGTCGTTTTGAGGTTTCCCTAACAGATTGGATATGCGTTTTTATATGATTACAAAAGGAATAAACTGAGGCCTAAATCCTACAATGTATCACACCACCCGATTTCCCTGAATAACTCACGTTTAGAATGTAAAACTACAGTGTATGAAGAACAAAAATGTAACCCTTTAGGATAAAATAAATAAAAAATATTGATTTAACTATTTAACCCTTTCGCTGCGGTGGACGCGCTCAGCGCTCAGGGGGGCGCACCGGGGGGCACAGCGATCGGCCGGATTCCGGCCGATCGCTGAAGCAAAGGGAGGACGCGCTCAGTGCATCCACCCGCAGGTACTGTTGGGTGCGGAGGACGCGCTGAGCGCGTCCTCCCTTTGCTGCCAGCGATCGGCCGGAATCCGGCCGATCGCTGTGCCCCCCGGTGCGGGCTGACATCCTCTATCAGTCCAGCACCCGGGATCGCCGCCGGCACCATTAGATGTCATCATGGCGGCGCGATGACATCTAATTCAGGCGCCCCCCCGCGTGTGCGGAGGAGGTGCCTGAAAGGGGGGGAAGTCCTTCAGACCTCTCTCCCTCCCAATCGCCGGGGTCCTGCGGCTGAAGGCAGGCATGGTTTGGAAGGGCACAGACTGCCCTTCCAAACCGTGCCTACCTTTAACCCCTTGGGTGCCGGATCACGATTCGGCGCCGAAAAGCGCCGAATCGTGATCCTCTCCCGGAGCTGGCCGACATCTTGGATGTCGGCCAAGCTTCCGGGAATGCCACCTGATGACTGGTGTCATTGTGCATGGCACGATGACGCCTGTCCTGGAGTTAACCCCTAACTGCCACCAATGGTGGAGATAGGGGGTTCCAATGAACCCCCTATCTCCCGATCCGTGGCAACTAGGGGTTAATGTTTGGTACTGTTGGATCGGCCAGAGCATGGCCTTTCCAATGATACGAAACATGACCATGTAAAACCTTTTTTAAAAAAAAATACAAATTAAAAATAAAAATAAAAAAACACGTTTGTTTTCTTTTTTTGGTTTGTTAATGCAGCAATATTGTTCCCATTTCAATTATAATGTGAACAATAATGCTGCACTAACGATTTTTGTATGCGGTGCATTTGTTAAAAATCACGTAATTTTCCCCCCAAAAAAATGGAACGAGACCCCATCTCTAATTTTCTTAACAAGCGCACCCTATACAAAATATAACCGCAAACGCTCGCATGTTAAAATGTGAAAGAAAACACTTTACACGTTGTAAATTATTGAAAATTCATATTTTATTGCATTTTTTTTATAATATACAGACAGGACATGACGTATACATATAATAATGACATATTATGAATCTGTGGAGTCTGACGGAAAGAACGATATATAATATGTCTGGGTCATATACTAAAATAAGCTTCAAAACACGTTTAAACAAGATGAGCGAAACAGGTAAAAATGAGCTCAGCACAGAGGCGTCAGCAGTGAAAGGGTTAAAAAGAAACAGGAAATTAACCCCTTAGGGTAAAACATTTGTCTGATCACTGTGACAGTGATTAGAATCTTTTTAAAACAAAAATTTGATTTCTGGGCAGTTTTACATTTGGGGGCATACGGGGTACTTATCTGCTTAAAAAAACAACTTCAAATCATTGGTGTAAGAACCCCAAAAATCAGGGGGTGTGGCTTTCTCGCTGTATGGCAAACACATAATACAATTTGTTTATTTATTTGTAAAGTATTTTACCAGGAAGGATACATTGAGATTTCTTTTGTGTTCAAGTATGTCCTGTAATTAAATTATTACAGACTAACGAGCACCATTTTCTGTGACTGGCTCAGCGTGTCTCCATTCCTGGTCTTTAGTCTATGTCTCTGCTCTAGGGTTCTACAGTCTCCTTTTTCACAGACTCTTATCTGTTCTCTCTCCACTTTGTTTCAGAATGCCAGTCTCTGGTTCTTCACATCTTTGATTGGGATCTTCCAGTGATGATCCTCTATTCTGGATCTTCCAGTGGTGATCCTCTATTCTGGATCTTCCAGTGGTGATTCTCTGTTCTCGATCTTCCAGTGGTGATTCTGTTCTTGATCTTCCAGTGGTGATTCTGTTCTCGATCTTCCAGTGGTGATTCTGTTCTCGATCTTCCAGTGGTGATCCTCTGTTCTCAATCTTCCAGTGGTGATCCTCTGTTCTCGATCTTCCAGTGGTGATCCTCTGTTCTCGATCTTCCAGTGGTGATCCTCTGTTCTCGATCTTCCAGTGGTGATCCGCTGTTCTCGATCTTCCAGTGGTGATTCTCTATTCTGGATCTTCCAGTGGTGATTCTCTATTCTGGATCTTCCAGTGGTGATTCTCTGTTCTCGATCTTCCAGTGTGATTCTCTATTCTGGATCTTCCAGTGTTGTTTCTCTATTCTGGATCTTCCAGTGGTGATTCTCTATTCTGGATCTTCCAGTGGTGATTCTCTATTCTGGATCTTCCAGTGGTGATTCTTTATTCTGGATCTTCCAGTGGTGACTCTGGATTCTGGATCTTCCAGTGGGGATTCTCTGTTCTGGATCGTCCAGTGGTGACTCTGGTTTCTGGATCTTCCAGTGGTGTTTCTCTATTCTGGATCTTCCAGTGGTGTTTCTCTATTCTGGATCTTCCAGTGGTGACTCTCTAAGGGTAATTCAAAGAGAATCAAAGTCACTGCACGTTCGGTGACTTTTCGTTCTCTTCAATTCGGTTAGTTTTGTCGATCCCATTTCGTGGACCCTGCGGTGTATTCAGCAAGTACCACAGGGTCCCCGAATTGCAGGGAAAGGCTGCCGCAAACCCGACGAAAACTAACCGCAAAACCCACCGAATGCACGCCGAAAACCCCCAAAAACATCTGGATTAACCTGCCGAAAACCACAGAAAAACCCGAGCAGGAGCCGATCACACGCAGCGAAGCCGCCGGAAAAAGCCGACACCGCAGACAAGTGAAGTGAATAAATTAGGAAAACAGTTTGCTTGAATGTTTGAAAAGTGAAACACTATTTGCAAAGAAACTGAGTGAAAATGTCTGAAATTTACATATGATCCAATGAATGATAATAAAAAGGGCTGTTACAGAAAAAAGAAGTAAAGTTAAAAAAAAATAAAAAAAAAATAAAAAAAAAATAAAAAAAAATCGAACCTTCTTTGTTAAAAAAAATCCAGAAAAATGCTTAAAATATCCTAAAAAATCTATAAATAAAGAGACTTTTTACTGCAGAATTTTATAATGAACGGTTTATTAGATATTGAATTAAAACGGGAATATTTTTAACATTGAAGCCTATGGGATTCTCCTGAATAAACTTGCCGAATTAAACCACCGAATGGCAGGGCATTAGGGGAACCTTTCACTGCTGGTTTGTGTTCTCTGAATAGCCGAAGCAGTGCTTTTTCATGGGGATTTCACTGCCCTCGAACAGGCACCGAACAGGCACCGTATGTGCAGGCAATTCGCCAGGATTTGGCGAATTGCCTGCTCTCTGGATAGCCGAATGGCCAAGAAAGGTAACCGAATGCTGATTTTCAGCGTTCGGTTACCTTTCTCAAACAATTCGGATCTCTTTCAATTACCCTGTCTGTTCTGGATCTTCCAGTGGTGATTCTCTGTTCCAGTTTCTTTGTTTTCGTATATCACAGACTCCTCTTGTATCTGTTCTCTGTCTCCAGTCTTCGTTTCAGAAGGCCCTGCTCCAGTGTCTGGTTCTTCACATCTGTGATTTGGATATTCCGGTGGTGTCTCTGTTACAGTTTCTGCATTCTCTTCTTTCACAGACTTCTCTTGTATCTGTCCTCTCGCTCTATTTTTCATTTCAGAAGGCTCTGCGCCCATCTCTGGCTATTTGCGTCTTTGATTGGGATCTTCAGGTGGTGTCTCTCTCTGTGGATCTGCTTTAGTCTCTGTCCCAGGCTCTCTGTGTGTGTGATTGGGATCTTCAGGTGGTGTCTCTGTTTGTGGATCTGCTTTAGTCTCTGTCCCAGGCTCTCTGTGCGTGTGATTGGGATCTTCAGGTGGTGTCTCTGTTTGTGGATCTGCTTTAGTCTCTGTCCCAGGCTCTCTGTGCTTGTCATTGGGATCTTCAGGTGGTGTCTCTGTTTGTGGATCTGCTTTAGTCTCTGTCCCAGGCTCTCTGTGCTTGCCATTGGGATCTTCAGGTGGTGTCTCTGTTTGTGGATCCGCTTCCTTTTCTTTACAGACATCTGATTGTTCCTCTACAGACTCTCTTATAGAAGGATCTTCTTCAGTCTGTGTCCTTGGTGCTCGCTCTACATGTGAGGAGGTTTCCTTTGTTGTTTCTGTTGCATTTCCTTTTTTCTCATCTGTCATTGTGTGTGTATGTGCTTGTCCGTCACTCACAGCCTCACTTGTAGAAGGTCTTTTTCTTGGCTTTGTTACGTTCTCGGTACGTACCAGCTCGGGAGCTCCAGTTTGTCTCTCAGTTCCACCAATTGGCCTCTCTCCTCTCTCAGACTGCTGGCTGGATTCTCTGCCCCGGACCGTGTTTTGCACAGACGACATGTCTGTTATTTTGGGACTTAGCTCCACATTATGAGACGCAGGTGTACAATGTTTTTGTGGTGTGCCTTCTTGCCTCAAACGCCTCTCTTGTGTCACTCTCTGTAGCTCTTCAATTATGCTTTGTTGCTGAGAATTTTTTGATGTTTTTCCTATATTTTCCTTCATTGTCTTTTCTACGTTTCCAAGTTTGGGTTGGTTGGTGACTGTGTTACCAGGACCTACAGACGGTCCTGTAAGATGTTTCTTGGTTCCTCTTCCATCTGACATTCCTGCATCTCTTCCATCTGACGTTCCTGCACCTCTTCCATCTGATGTTCCTGCACCTCTTCCATCTGACGTTCCTGCACCTCTTCCATCTGATGTTCCTGCACCTCTTCCATCTGACGTTCCTGCACCTCTTCCATCTGGCGTTCCTGCACCTCTTCCATCTGACGTTCCTGCACCTCTTCCATCTGACGTTCCTGCACCTCTTCCATCTGATGTTCCTGCACCTCTTCCATCTGACGTTCCTGCACCTCTTCCATCTGACGTTCCTGCACCTCTTCCATCTGACGTTCCTGCACCTCTTCCATCTGACGTTCCTGCACCTCTTCCATCTGACGTTCCTGCACCTCTTCCATCTGACGTTCCTGCACCTCTTCTATCCGACGTTCCTGCACCTCTTCCATCTGACGTTCCTGCACCTCTTCTATCCGACGTTCCTGCACCTCTTCCATCTGACGTTCCTGCATCTCTTCCATCTGATGTTCCTGCACCTCTTCCAACGTGCCGGCCTGTCAATTATAAATCAGAAAAGATAAAATACTAGTGTTAGTTTTGGAATCATTTGTAAAGTTTGTCGCATTGCTGCCATTATTTATTTCCATCACAACCAAAAACATGTAGAGTGAGAAATGCATCATGTGATCCCATGTGCCTCCGGTGTCTTTGTTTTGTGATGGGAGGTTTGGGGATACTGGTAAGAGGGAGTTTCTGTCTACAAGCTGAGACTACAGTAACAATTCACAGGTGTTGTACACAACCATAGAGGAGGCATTTTGTGCTAAAGGGACACTTATAGTATACTTTAAATGGTGATGGGTGGAATAGTGTGCCCTCCCGCCCCAGGAGCTGTCCCAGAAAGGAGACGCAGCCCTATGTGCGAAGAGGTGGGGAATACACCCACCCGGAAAGCTATCGCTCAGGTTGTTCTGGATGTCTTCCAAGTCTAGGTTGGCCGTTGCATAAAGAGTCTCAAAGTTTGAGGTGCGCCCCCGCGGTGGTTGCACAGGTACTGCAGGGGGCCGGGTGAGACCTGCAGAAAAGGAAAAAAAAATAGAAAGTGTTATGTTCTGATCTGTTATTGTCTATAGGGTCTATTCACAAAGCACCGGAATTGCACCCTTTGCATTTTGGCCCATTTCAGTTCACATTGGCGATTCCATTTTGCTGAAAACCCAGTGAATTCACTATTAAGGGAACGTTTATTGTATTTTGCCGACATTGGACTCCCGGAGAAGTTATCGGACGTTGGTGAAAACCGCCGAATTGAGCCGATAATGGCTGAATTGTGCCGAAATTGGCATTGGCGAAAAATTAATAAAGAGGTCTGTTACAGAATAAAAAAGGCTTTTAAAAAAAATCTAAATAAATACAAAAAGGTCTATTAAAAAATAAGAAAAAGGTCTGTCACAGAATACAAAAGGCCTTTAAAAATAAAATAAAAAAAAGGTGTTTTAAAAAAATTAACAAATAAAAAAGGGTATATGCAAAAAAATATAAACAGTTAAAAAATAAAAATAAAAAAAAGAGATATTCCATTTATTACATTTGAACCTATGGGATTCACTTGTTTAAACCTGTCAAATAAAAACACCGAAAATCTGGGCATTGCGCGCAATTCGGCATTCTGTGAAAAACTCGATTGACTTCTATGGGCCAATTTCGGTGCAGCTGAATCGTGGCAAATTTCACTATATTTTGCTGTCAATTTGCCTGTATTTGGTGAAATTGACAGATTTGTGAATAGAGGAATTGCCTGAAATTGGTGAAATTCACCATTCGGGGCCAATATTTCAATGGGAGGAATAAAGAGTCTCGACCACAAAACATATTAACGATACAACAAAAAATGCTCTGACTGAACTTGTGGGCACAAAAAACATAAGTATGTGGGACATGAAAGGGTTAATAATATGCATTCTGACTCCTTACACACTCACCCGTCACATGTAGCGGTTTGGTTCTTCTCTCTATCGCCCCCTTCAGGCTGGGATGCTCCACTCTGCAGGTAAACACTGCTCCATCATCCGACTCATACGATGGAGTGAAAACCAGACGCGCCGTAGAGATGTATGTGTGATCCTGCTGCTCGTCACGCTGGAGAGTCGGCGTCTTGTAACCCTTTCTTTGATCCACTGGGGCTGTTTGCTTCGTCTCTGGATCATATTTAAGCCATGTGACAGTCAGATTTTTGGGATACCTGGAGATGTTACATCGTAGCGTGACCTCCTGGTTACACTGTATCTGATCGGGTATCTCTATATCTTCCACATGAGGAGGAGAAACTCCTGTAACACAGAAAGCAGTTACACAATGTATTCTGGCCATGCAGGTTTAGCCGCTTGAGGACGGAACAGCTTGAGGTTTAAGCAGGGGCGGATCCAGGGGGGGCAACGGGGCAATTGCCCCCCCCCCCGAGATTCTGAAAAAAATTGTGACAGAGCCACATGGGAAATGTAGTTCCCAAACCATCAGGGAGCCAAGGTTGCTGACCCCTCTGATTTAGGTGGTCGTGGGTTTAACAGTCCTGGCCTGGGCTGGCTTAAAACTGAAACCTTTAATCATGTGTTTTATTGTTGCTTTTAAAATGAATGCTATTGCAAATTATGTTCTACAGAGGTACAAAAATATGTCTAGCGCTAACACGGCAAGGGACACAACATTTTCCATATGTTGTGTTAATGCTGCCATCTATTGCAGTTATTGAACATACAAGAACCTGAAGTATCTATTCAATGTCAGTGCCCCTCCCGAGACTAGGCTCTGGATTCGCCCCTGGGTTTAAGAGACACTCTATTTCAGGGCTCAAAATTTCAAGTCCCAAGCGACTAGCCAGGCCCTAAGAGTTACTCGCCACTAGTTGTCCCACCTAACCCCTTATCCTGCCCTGCCTCTGCATTCCCACTCGCCCTCATGTCATTTCCACTCGCCAAATGCGAGCAGGCGAGTGGAAATTTTGAGGCCTGCTCTATTTAATAATAAAATTCCCATTTTCTTTGTCCTTAAACAATTGGGCAGATCCTGCCGGCAGCCGGTGCCCGGTTAATGTTTTTTATATATATTATTTTTGGTGATTTTTGTCACCTTTTCTCCCTCGCCACGCGCTGCTCCTCCTCTTCAGCATGGGGTCTCCCAAACCCGCAATTCCCTGAAGCTTTTCGGCACAACTTGTGCTCCTATACAACTTGTGTAGTGTAGGAACTGCAAATTGTGACACACACACTTTACATACACAAGTCCTGTAGCGCCTGCGCAGAGCGATGGATCGGAGCCGCACGCGCATGCACAGATCTGATCCATCGCTGCCTCTCTGAGAACACTCGCTACATCGTGACCGGCAGACATTCAAAATCCCGACTGCTGGTGACGATGGATGGATGGATGGAGGAAACTCCCCTGCTTCAGCTAGCAACTTCACCAGATCGGAGGAGCTGGGGGGGGTAGAAGGGGGGGCATTCCTCGCATCCTGATCGTGTGATATGAGGGGTTTATTAGCTGTATCGTACCTGTAAGAGGGACTAATTCCTCCCCGTTGTTCTGCACTTTCCGTCCTGTATAAACAAATCACAGACATAAATGAACATAAGATTGTTTTGTTTGCAGTTCCATGGCGTGTATCGCACGCGCAGAGGATATCAATGCGTGTGACGCTTACAGTTCGCCGACCACTTAAGAATAAAATATAATATATTGTGTAAAATAAAAGATTTGTGAAATCAGCCGTATATAGATAGGAAACTACATTGCATTTTAATTGCTTATTTAAAGGGACGCGACCACTAACATGAGCTGAAACTAGATTAATCGTGCATTACAAATAAAATCACATTATTAGTAATTGCTATAAAGGAAAAATAAAACTAGTTTTTTATCTCTTGCTTCCAATTTGTGTATTTTTTCCATGATGCAACATTTACCAAATGCTTTGCGTTGGGGCTCTTGTTTCTTTAATCTACAATTTTTACCAATTAATGAGGTGGAGAAGGGGATGTTTAGATAAGGCAGCAGGACAAGAGATGGCAGCTGAATGAGATAACACAGGGAGCTTAAAGACTTCTAATCAATCCCTTTATGATGTCCTTTCAATACTTCCCACACAATACAATGATATGAGTCGTGCCTGACCCATTCACTCCATTCTATGGCCAAAGCCACACAGTGAGGAGCAAGTGATGGAAAGATACAAAATATCACACAATGTATGCGCCCAGTGACACATATAGAGGAAAATATCACACAATGGATGCACCCAGTGACACATATAGAGGAAAATATCACACAATGGATGCGCCCACTGACACATATAGAGGAAAATATCACACAATGGATGCGCCCAGTGACACATATAGAGGGAAATATCGCACAATGGATGTGCCCAGTGACACATATAGAGGTCCTGACTTTGTGACGTCCAGTTATGAAAGCAACTTTCCTGCTCCAAGGGTTGACAAAGCTGGACCAGCTGGTGTCCAGTGTAATGAAGTCCCCATTCTACATAATCGGATTGGGGAATGTTCAAATGGTGGCTGCCCTGCATATTGCAGAATATTCCTGTGCATAGCCAACATTAAAGGACGATCCTCAGGATGCAAATACATCAAGACAGATGTCCCAACCAAGTCCTGTGGCAAGTAACCCGGCAGAGGGACAGGTCGATCATCTACTTCTAGAAAAGCACAGCCTGGTGTATGCGTTGTAGTGAAGATCCTTTTGTCCATAGGAATTCTAGGAACTTCATAACCTGAATGAATCTTTTCCACTAGAGCAAGACAGCACGGCTCCGGCTCAGCACTAGAAGGGTTTTGCACTCTGTAAGGATCCTGTAAGGATAACGTACTTCGTGGTCTCTATCTTTACCACCCTTAATTCTGCAGAAAAAGGATTTCACTTGAGTACATTCATAGACCGATACTGTCCTTGCACCTATATTCCACGGCAGTGGGTGAGACTGGGTGGTGTGCTTGTAGAAGACACTGACATCCTGAGGAGCTAAAAGCTCCACAAATCTAGCACAGTTTGATGTTCTGCTAGGCTCATTGCCGTGAGAATCCGTTCCACTGGACTCGTGCCCATTGCAGTCATGTCCACTTGACTCATTGGAGTGGAGCTCCATGTCTTCGTGATGGTCACAGTTTTGTTCCCCCAAAGGTTCACAGGTATAAGTCTTTTCCTGGGGTGCCTCAGCTTCAGATTGGGTGGCTGTTGACCTCTGCTCATTGTGGATCAAGTCCTCGTTCTGCAGCTCGGCAGTCATGATTTGCAGTGGGTACTATTCAGACACACTACTTACCATCGCGCTCAGTAACGTGGGAGAATCTGGTTTTAACGCAAGGAATTTAAGTAAAGTTTCAAACCACCGTTCAGGTTTGGACAAACCCTTCCAGGGAGCGCAAGAAAATGCGAGAGGAAAGCTTGGGCAGTATATTTTTTCTATAGGATACCATATTTATTTGGTCACCTAGGACGCCTCTGCCATCTCAGTGTCCACGGAATCCATACAAGTGCCAAATGGCATGTCCTAGGGAGGGTCATTTTGGGAAGGGAAACTGTTTTACACCTCACTAATGGGTTAAGAAACACCTGTAACAAGAGGAGAGTGATGGGACCAGGGCACGCAGAACTCAATCCCGTTACCACCAGCTTTTTAAAGACGTAAAATTTATGTGCGCAACCGCTGTGCGTTACATTTTGCGCATAGAATGTAATACCATGCATGTACCAGAGCACAAACGCAGGTCCATCCGCGTTAAATGTTAACGCACATCGTTTGCGCGAACGTCGTAATACGACGTTCCGCGCAAATGGTTTTGCCCCTCGCGTTAATGCTTTTTTGCGCACATGTACTTTTTTGCGCGAAGAATGTACTAGGGCCCGTAGACCTTACTCTCACCACCCAGATCAATGTAACGTCTCAGAGACGGAAGGATAAAGTGGAGATTTATATCAAAGCACATAGCGAAGCCATATGATGAGATTACATTGTAACAAACACTTCGTTTATTTTAAATCATAAAATACAATAAATTGATTGAAAAGAATTGAGGTTTTTGAGGCACTTACTGTGTTCTTTCCCTTTACAAAACCGATATGCTAAATATGCGCCCACACACACTATCAGCACAATGACAGCAGCAGCGATCCCGAGGATGATAGGCAAGAACGTGTCCTTTTTATCTGTGGGACATTATACACATTTCCAAAAAAGGACAAAACAGGAGTATTAGTCAACAAAAATGCATTTAACCTGTAACTGGTGAGGAAACGTGACATTATGTTTGCTTTACTGTTAGTGAATAACTCCTTAAGGAGTTTATTCACCCACTAACTTCGAAATTGCCCCCAGATTGCACCAGGTGGCGAATTTCACCATTTTTATCAGTTTTGGAGCAATTTATGGATCACAAAGCTGACAATTTACCAAATACAGGAGAAATGACAGCAAAATATGGTGCAACTCTGCCGCACCGTAATTGCTCATAGAAGACTATCGTGTCTTCTATTGACAGAACTATGAACTGCACCGAAATTCCGGAGAAATGCCCAGATTTTAGGTGTTTCAATTCGACAAGTTTAAACAGGCGACTAATATGTTTCAATGTAAAAATGTAATGTAACATGGGGGAGTCCCTGCCCACGTTCAGAAAGCTCCCTTCGCCGTAAGTATCCCGCAGGAGTACCGATTCTGGCCCGAAACCCAGGCAATAACTGGAGATCCTCTCAGAGTGAAAAAAAAACTGGGACTAACTTTATTTACAGTTTTACAATTGGGAAAAATGCGCACACGGGGGAAGGTATAACAAGACAATGGAAACACTCCCAGTATTTAAACAAAGGTTCAGAAGTAGCACAGCGATCCGGTTCAAGCTAGTTGTTGGGGGAAGGAGGGGTTCATGGAAGCATGTGAAAACAAAAGAAATCCATTACTTACAAATACACAATGGAAAAGAACAGCACAGCATATACAGTTACCGTTCTACCACAGGAGACGCCACAATAAATACATAAGGGAATATTAATATAACACAGACATCTGAGAATGTGGTACAGAAAACATATACACCCTGCATCTAAAATTGTAGATACAGGGTGACTTTAACAAAGGAAAGGGCAGGGAAACACTATGGAACATCAGGCCCGCACCTCTCATATACAATTCTAGGCCCATGTACTTCAAGTCAAAAGTGATGCATATCACACGTAATATCGATTTTTAGACTGTTTATTCTTTTCATTTTCTGCAGAAAGCCTTTTTATTTTTGTATTTTTTAGACTAATTTATTCTGTAACAGACCTTTTCATTTAAAGGACCTTTTATATTATTCAGACACATTTTAATTCATTTTTATTGGTTTAAACACCTATTAGGAGAATAGGAAACTTCTGTTATTGTTTTTTGCAGTTCGGTGGAATTCACTGACGCAATTCGGCGGTTGTCGGTGCACTTTGGCGGTTTTTGCCGACGTCCAATAACTGCTTTGGTGACTCCAATTTTGGAAAAATAAGCTGACCATTCATTAAATAGTGAATTCGCTGTATTCCAGCGATATGGAATTGCCGAAATGTGGTGAATTGGACGGAAACGCATGAAATTTTATTGCTTTGTGAATAGACCCTTATGTCTTTCACGAAAATTATTAGTCAATGAAATTAACACTGCTTGTGTGGTACCCAGACCGGTGACCATGGAGTTCACACAACCGAAGGAATCAGATTTCCCAGACGGTTTTGCCTAACAGAGTATTTTATCCCATCGTCCAAACAAGCCCTGGCGACCCGGCATCCGACCTCAACGACAAGTCGAAACATTGTGTCCAATGGAATAATACAGAGATGGAGAGATTTAGCTTATGGTCTAGTGGGGTTATGCTTCGCTTCTGACACTCACAGGGTTATTCAAAGAGCACCGGGAAATTCACCGTACGGTGCAATTTCGGAGCCAATTCGGCTCTCTTTGAATAACCCCTTCAGTATCGTACTCGGAGTGGAGGACCATGGATTTCTTCATTCAGTATGATACCCCTTCAAAGTAGAAAGTGCACTATCCCATTCCCTACGTACCCCTGAATAAATTGAGAAAAATGTAATATTCCCCCCTGCAAGTAGTTATAGCCATAAGGAATTTATACTTACTGGGTCATTTTACTCACTGGGGAGATGCCCAACGTGCCATGGCAACATTGTTCTACCCACACCAGCACTAGGGGACCTGGCATTGACAAACAATTGCTTAAACCAAGATAACTCTTCATATAGATAAGCAAAGTTACCCCCTGGAAAACTCTCTCCTGAGACAGCCTGCGGATCGTGGAGCAGGAAGGGAATGAGCTGCGAGTGAATGCAGAGGCACATGGACCCCAGCTGGAAGACTCTGAAACAGTCAATACCCAACCCCTGAAAAATGTTCAGATTGGGTCCAGATCTTCGCGTTTGGATCTGGACATCCCTATCCATAAAATATATCCGTGTTCTCCTACTTTCTTACCTGGATGTTCAAGCTGAAAATTTTCTTGAAGAGGTTGGGGCAGAGACTCATGTTGTACCCTGCAGGAGAACGTATGGTTTCCGTCCTCCTCGGTGGGTGTTGTGGTCACTGTGCTGGTCACGCTGTATGTGCCGTCTGGGTTCCTCTGAGGTTTGGATACTGAAACACGATCTATGATCACCCCATCCTTGAACCATTTAACGTCAATGTTCTCAGGGTAGAATCTGGTGATGTTGCAGGTCAGGACACTTTCCTTACTTATGTCAATGGGACTTCCTGTGATTTTAATCACTGGAGCAGCTGGAAAGAAAAAGATGGGGAGGTTTTAAAACTAAACTCATCTCAGACCATTAAACAAGTTGTTCACAAAATGCTAGCGAAGCTCTTTGTAAGTTGCTGGTGGAGCGTTCTTCACTACCTGATGAGGGAAGGTTACGAATGTGAATTTGGGATGTCCCAATCGACCTTTTGTGGCCACCGTTCCGATCGGAATTATGCGGCAATCCAGATCTACCGATACAGAGTCCAGATCCGATACTGCACGACCAGATGTCGGACTAGTGGCTCAGCCAACAAGGAAATCAGGAACCTTGAACTTGGCCGCTGCACTTTCCCTGCTGCTACATGCACGCGCAGATCCACCGGCTGTCACTGAAAGCTGTGCAGTGTGAAATCTGCACAGCAGCTTCTGACATTTTCATTAACGCCAGCCATACTAATCACATAGGTGGTTCACATGTGCGGTGCTTATATGTGGGTGTGTCTTGCAAGAGGGCAGACATTATGGGAACCCCTTGATCTCATTTTACCCAGGGGGTCCCAGGAGTTTTCAGTGCACCCATGCCAATAGGATTAAGAAGGTGCTTGAAAGAGGATGGGTGTTCCTCCTGAAACACACTGTGTCACTAAGAAGCCAATATTTGTGAAGCTCAATAGATTGTGAGTGATATTTGTGAGTCAGCACTACAGATATATATATACCTGCACAATGTGCCTCTTTATTTTCCTTTTGAATATTTATGAATGTTGAAATTGGAGGAATACGCAAAGAAGGTACTGCTAGGGTTATTCCAGAGCTATCAGTACCGAGCTCAACTCCCCTGCAGCATTCAGCACAACTCCCCTGCAGTATTCAGCACAACTCCCCTGCAGTATTCAGCACAACTCCCCTGCAGCATACAGCACAAAGCCCCTGCAGCATTTAGCACAACTCCCCTGCAGCATACAGCACAAATCCCATGCAGCATTCAGCACAACTCCCCTGCAGCATACAGCACAAATCCCCTGCAGCATTCAGCACAACTCCCCTGCAGCACACAGCACAAATCCCCTGCAGCATTCAGCACAACTCCCCTTCAGCATACAGCACAACTCCCCTGCAGCATACAGCACAAATCCCCTGCAGCATTCAGCACAACTCCCCTGCAGCATACAGCACAAATCCCCTGCAGCATTCAGCACAACTCCCCTGCAGCACACAGCACAACTCCCCTGCAGCATTCAGCACAACTCCCCTTCAGCATAAAGCACAACTCCCCTGCAGCATTCAGCACAACTCCCCTGCAGCATTCAGCACAACTTCCCAGCAGCATTCAGCACAACTCCTCTGCAGCATTCAGCACAACTCCCCTGCAGCACACAGCACAACTCCCCTGCAGCATTCAGCACAACTCCCCTGCAGCATTCAGCACAACTCCTCTGCAGCATTCATCACAACTCCCATGCAGCATTCAGCACAACTCCTCTGCAGCATTCAGCACAACTCCCCTGCAGCATTCAGCTCAACTCCCCTGCAGCATTCAGCACAACTCCCCTGCAGCATTTAGCTCAACTCCCCTGCAGCATTCAGCTCAACTCCCCTGCAGTATTCAGCACAACTCCCCTGCAGCATTCAGCTCAACACCCCTGCAGCGTTCAGCACAACTATCCTGCAGCATTCAGCACAACTCCTCTGCAGCATTCAGCACAACTCCTCTGCAGCATTCAGCTCAACTCCCCTGCAGCATTCAGCACAACTCCCCTGCAGCATTCATCACAACTCCCCTGCAGCATTCAGCACAACTCCCTGAAGCATTCAGCACCACTCCACTGCAGCATTCAGCTCAACCCCCTGCAGCATTCAGCTCAACTTCCCTCCAGTATTCAGCACAACCCCGTGCAGCATTCAGTACAAGAAAACCCTACATGTAAATATTCTTACCCTGAACATACAAGGTGACCTCCTTCTCTTTTCTCTCTGGACTGTAAAGTATGGAACAGGTATAGGCTCCTTTATCAGACATCATTACACTGGAGATTGAGAGGGACGCGTCGCCATTCAGTGAGTTGATTGTATTTAGCGAAAACCTCGGATCCTGTGTCTCCACAACATCATCATAACTCAGGGTTACATTTCCCTTAAAATACCAAAACACTGCAAAGTATTTCGGATCCACCGGCGGTTTATCCACAGTGAAGGTGCAGGGAATCAAGGCATCTGACCCCATTCTAGCTTGATGAGTGGACGGGCCATAGAGCTCCAGAGCGCCCCCTGCAGGGAATACAGACGATGAATTTAAATATGTAAGTTAAAACCATGAATATTTTAATGGGCCACTAACACCAAAAAATGCAATGTCCTTATTCTGTTTATTTGATGTTACGGGTATCTTACTTGTGCTTTGTTTTTCTCTTGTATGTTTAGGTAAGAAAATATTTTTCTCTATATGTGTCACTGGGCGCATCCATTGTGTGATATTTACCTCTATATGTGTCACTGGGCGCATCCATTGTGTGATATTTACCTCTATATGTGTCACTGGGCGCATCCATTGTGTGATATTTTCCTCTATATGTGTCACTGGGCGCATCCATTGTGTGATATTTTCCTCTATGCGTGTCACTGGGCGCATCCATTGTTTGATATTTTCCTCTATATGTGTCACTGGGTGCATTCATTGTGTGATATTTTCCTCTATGTGTGTCACTGGGCGCATCCATTGTGTGATATTTTGAGTTGAATCTTTCCATCACTTGGTCTTCACTGTGTGGCTTTGGCCATAGAATGGGTCAGAAGTCCAGAAAAGCGACTCATAAAGATTGCGTTATGTGAGATGTCTGCAAGGGACATCAGCAGGGGTATATTAAAGTGTTCTTAACCACTATCAGATCTCACCCAACTGCCATCTCTTATTTCAGGTTGCCTGTACAACACAACAGATCCCCTGCAGACTGTCTAGTCTCGCCCCCACCCAATTGCCTCTTCACTGCTGCTTTATCCACAACCACAGCTGTAACGTTAGACTTGCCATAAGATTTTGTTAAATGTTGCATCATGGGAAAAATCCAAAAAATGGAAACAGGAGATATAAACATACAGGGTTATTCAAAGAACTCCGAATTGCTGGAGAAAGGTAACCGAAGAGTGAAATTCAGCATACGGTTACCTTTCCTGGCCATTCGGCTATCCAGAGAGCTGGCAGTTCGCCAAATCTTGGTGAATTGCCTGCAGATACGGTGCCTGTTCGGTGCCTGTTCGAGGACAGTGAATCCCCATGAAAATGCACTGCTTCGGCTATTCAGAGAACACAAACCAGCAGTGAAAGGTTCCCGAATTGCCCTGCCATTCGGTGGTTTAATTCGACAGGTTTATTCAGGCGAATCCCATAGACTTCAATGTTAAAAATATTCCCGTTTTAATTCAATATCTAATAAAACATTCATTATAAAATTCTGCAGCAAAAAGTCTCTTATTTATAGATTTTTGGGGATTTTTTTGCCAAAACGTTTTTACCGAATTTTTTATTGTTTTTAAAGTTTTTTCTTTTTTCTGTAACAGCCCTTTTTATTATCATTCATTGGATTTTATATGTAAATTTCAGACATTTTCGCTCAGTAGTTTCTTTGCAAACAGCGTTTAAAGCTGGGGTCAGACGAGCGCAGTTATCACGTCCGTGTTGCAGCACATTTGTACGTCCGTTGCAGCATAGCATTCTGACCAATGGAGCCCCACACACAAAGTACGTCCGCACAGAAGTGCAGATGCATGACGGACGCGGCATGTGTGGACGCGATATGTGCAGGCAATTCGCCAGGATTTGGCGAATTGCCTGCTCTCTGGATAGCCGAATGGCAAAGAAACGTAACCGAACGCTGAATTTCAGCGTTCGGTTCCCTTTCGGCAGCCATTCGGATCTCTTTGAATAACCCTGATATTTTGTTATACAGAGGAAGGGGCCTCCTGTCGTGGCCACGTTTCTCTCTTTATGAAACTAAAATGTGAAACTGGATTTTTTTTTAATTTAAAATCTTGCTTTATTAGTTTATTATTGTTTAAGTCAGGTTTTTGGCAGGGGGAAGGGGGGGCTGTAGATTTCTGTGCCTGCAGGCTCGTGTGATGTAAATCCAGGCGTCTAGCAGGGTTGCGGTGCAGGATCGGGCACTGGGAGGTCTAGTTACGCCGCTGCTCCACACACTCCGACCCTATTTGTTCGGGATAAAGAAGCGGTGACGACATAAAGCGGAATATTCCCGTCCTGTATGAGAATAAAATGATATAAACTGACCTGATTGTACGAAGAGAAGCAGAACGAGTCCTATCGCTCCTCCATTATGTTCCAGGGCATTGTCTACTCGGGGAGAAGTTACATTCACTTCTATACCTTTTTGTAAGCCTTCAGGCTGGAGGCCGATCCTCAGATACACCCGGCGAGTGAAAGAAGAATAAAATGAAACCAGTTTGGTGAGTCACTGCTCTCTGACCTATTTCATTTGGATTTTTCAGGTTATTATTACATCAAGGAATTCACACGCAGATACATTAAGCAGTGTATACCCGAGCCAGCGAGGCTTTACATACAGTGGCAAGAAAAAGTATGTGAACCCTTTGGGATTACATGGAGTTTTGCATGAATTGGTCATAAAATGTGCTCTGATCTTCATCTAAGTCACAACAATTTGAAAAACACAGTCTGCTTAAAATAATACAACACAAACATTATATGTTTTCATGTGTTTATTGAACAGAACATGTAAACATTCACAGTGCAGGGTGGAAAAAGTATGTGAACCTTTGGACTTAATAACTGGTTGACCCTCCTTTGGCAGCAATAACCTCAACCAAACGTTTCCTGTAGTTGCAGGTCAGACCTGCACAACGATCTGGAGGTTTTGTGAAGAGGAGTGGTCCAATATTACTCCAGATCGTTGTGCAGGTCTGATCTGCAACTACAGGAAACATTTGGTTGAGGTTATTGCAGCCAAAGGAGGGTCAACCAGTTATTAAGTCCAAAGGTTCACATACTTTTTCCACCCTGCACTGTGAATGTTTACATGTTATGTTCAATAAACACATGAAAACATATGTTTGTGTTGTGTTATTTTAAGCAGACTGTGTTTTTCAAGTTGTTGTGACTTAGATGAAGATCAGAGCACATTTTATGACCAATTCATGCCAAACTCCACGTAATCCCAAAGGGGTCACATACTTTTACTTGCCACTGTGAGAATTGATGGTCTAAAAAAAGTAACTAAACATCTGCCCTAACCGATCTCACTTTCTATGAGTAATGGAAGCTTTAAGGGCCATATTACAAACGTAACGCTAGCGCTAATCTCAGCTGTGTGACCGCTAACGTTAGCTTTTGTGGTCCTAGCACGGGCGCACCATATTACATTCCGAAAGTTAATGGGTTAAAAAAAAATTTGCGATTCGGATCTTGCACTTTCCAGCGCGAGGTTACTGTACTTTGTGCTCCCTAGGCTTAATATGGGAAGCGCAAAGTGTTAATTAGCGTTAGGATTACAAAGTCCTAAATTTACACCTTGTTGCGGTTACTGAAAAGTTCCTCACGGCTTGGAGCTGGTGCTGAGTGATACGACTTCTGTGGAATCAGTCAGCACCAGTTAAAAAAGAATGCAAAAATCAGATACTTACCTCCCATCCCGCGGCAAGAATGGCGGCTCCATCCACTTCTTCTGGCCGCCGGGAGCAGAGTGAGAAGGGGGGGGGGAAATCCCCAGTCTCCCTCCGCGAACCTGCAGGATCTCATGATAGGTGAGGTCCTGCAGGTCATGTGACCCAGCCATCTAAACCTCCATGGAGTCCTATGGATTCCATGGAGGGGATACTCAGGGTGGCGCGTTAGCACGGGGCAGGCTGCCGAATCAGCGCCTGCCGTTTAATATGGAGATAAAACAGGGACGATAAGGGGAAACCTGCAGGCCTGCATTATCCACCTTAGCGTCCCCGTTTTAGCACCATGTATGTGATACTGCTCTATGCGTCTAGTTTCCAAAATGTTAAATGGTTAAAGAACCGCAGCACCACTCCGACATATTTACTGTGAGTTTTATTGTATCAAACGTAGCTCAGAACGAGAAGAATCCACACTTGGTCAGAATGCAGTTTCTTAATAGCTCGTTACTTTATTCTATATACTTTAAGAATCACAAATATCGACTTATAACATGACAACATTTTTCAATTCATACATGCATGTGATTTTTGGGAAACCACAACAAAGTAACGAACTTTTATGAGACTCATGAGCGACTGACTCCTACCTCTTTCCAATTTGTAAAAAGATTATTTCTATATATATCCTGTTGAAAGATCAGAATGTGAGCTGAGATATAGACTATTATTGCTTAAATAAATTCTTCAATATTGTAACATCTCAGTACCCCAACAGGGTCACATCTGTCAAAGCTGCTTCCTTGCTGGACCCCCGTGTTCTTCTCATGACTTCCGTGTCTTTCACCCGGTCCTTAGCCGCAGCTTAAAGATGAGTACACATAGAGAGCCTTGCTCGCTTCCCCCAGAAATAAGCTGTGGCTGTAGATCTGAGGTCTTTCAGGGTTGAAATGAACAGCAAAACAGAATATAGCTGCTACCCAAACCATGGGTTGTTACTACATGTAGGGTCAGGATAGAGCTGGTTTTAATCAGGGACAGACACACACACACATACATACATTAATACGGTCACACATGGGTCATTTACATATACAAAACCTCCTCTCGAAACATCTGGGGGGGCCCAACCAGACCGAAACAGACAATGCCATTTGCCTTTTTGAAGGTGAAACATAATTAGATTAGGCAGACTGTTTAAATTAAATATTACTTAACATTTCTAAATGAGTCAAGACAAGGGGACTCAGGATAAGAGATTACAGTTAGAAGATTTACAACCTATTCAAATAGGGTAAACTGGAATGTTAATCCTTTCGACAGTTAACAGATAGACAATAGCATTCTTGCATAATCACAGATTACACCAACATTCTGCACACAAGAGGGCATGGAGCTAATATTGATTATGAGTCCTGAACCCTACAAATATGCCTCTATGCCCACGTACCCCAAGTCCAAAATGACTTGGGTCACATATATAATCAAAGACCCCGGAGTGCTAGCTCAGATAGAGAGCACGAGAAATCCTGCACTCAATCCTTAGGTGTCCTAAAGGGGTTAAAGCCCTAATGCTTAAATCCAAGAAAATTAACCATTTAGCACTTTGGATGCTCTCAGGGTCTTTAACAAAACATCAAATCTTTATTTAGGCTACATTAAAAACGACAGATGTTTCAGCTCACGAAGAGTCTTTAGAATAATAATATATATATATATATATATAAACGCAAAAGTCCTGACTGACTGACTCATCAACGCCCAGCTGAAACCGTTTAACCTAGGAACGTGAAATTTTGAAGGTGCACTGTTTTTATGATGTAGGCACCCACTAAGGAAGGATTTTTGTAAACTCTGCCCCTAGGGGGGTGAAAAAGGGGGTTGAATATTTTAAACATGATACCTATAGCTCAAAAACAGAAGATGCTACAGATGTGAAAAATCGGTATTTAGATTCGTCTTGAAAAATAAAACACGTATTTTACCGTTTTTCAAAAATTTAATGGGGGGGCAAAAAAGGGGGGTTGAATATTTTAAATATTTTAAACAGGAAACCTACAGTATATCTTAGAAAACAGAAGATGGTACAGACGTGAAAATCTGTATTTAGATTCATCTTGACAAATAACAAAACACGTATTTTACCATTTTCTGAAAATTCCTTGGGGGGCAAAAAGGGGGTTGAATACTTTTTTCATAAATGCGAAAGTCCTGACTGACTGACTCATCAAGGCCCAGCTGAAACCGTTTAACCTAGGAACGTGAAATTTTGAAGGTGCACTGTTTTTATGATGTGGGCACCCACTAAGCAAGGATTTTTGGAAACTCCGCCCCTAGGGGGGTGAAAAAGGGGGTTGTATATTTTAAACACGATACCTATAGCTCAAAATCAGAAGATGTTACAGACGTGAAAATCTGTATTTAGATTTGTCTTGAAAAATAAAAAAAACACGTATTTTACCATTTTCTGAAAAATCCATGGGGGGGGGCCAAAATACATCTATATATATATATATATATATATATTATATATAAATGCGAAAGTCCTGACTGACTGACTCATCAACGCCCAGCTGAAGCCGTTTAACCTAGGAATGTGAAATTTTGAAGGTGCACTGTTATTATGATTTAGGCGCCCACTAAAGGAAGGATTTTTGGAAAATCCATCCATAAGGGGGTGAAAAAGGGGGTTGAATAGACATGTGCATTCGTTTTAGTACTAAAACGATTTAGCCCGAATTTTGGGATAATTTAGTTTTCGTATAACTCAAGAGATACGAAACTGCTCAGTACAAAAATCGAGAGAAACTAAAGGAAAATGCACTACATTTTAGTTTCAGTCCTTTTTGTAATATTACATTGATTGAAGGAGACCAGCAATGAGGAGCGCAACATTGCAAGTTACAGAAAAAGTTTGTATGTGTAATCCTTCCCGATCCCTACCTGAAAATGTGAGAGCTCCAGAATACTCACTCACAGCGCAGACAGCCAGCATGTCTATGAGACAGACGAGATGATAAAAGCAGCTGGAGAGGGAAAACATTCAAATAAATCACACTGAAAGCTAATGACAGAGGAGGGCTGGATAGTAAAAACCCTTTATAACAAGCAGCGTTGGGAGAAGAGAGAGACTTTATAAAATGTGTGTTATCTCCCCTCCTGCACTGTATAATAGGGGCTTAGGTCTGATACATTTTATATTATCCAGGAGCACTATCCCCCTTTCCTCATCTATAATACACATTTTATATAAAGTCCCTCTCCTCTCCCAGTGCTACTTGTTATAAAGGTTTTTTTTACGTCTGATAAGTTTAGTATCCAGCTCACAGTTACTCTGTCATTATGAGGCTTCAGTGTGATTTATTTGAATGTTTTCCCTGGATTTAAAGTGCTGTAATTTATAAAATAAAGTAAAAAAATAGCGCCAGTCATCCCTTCTCTGAGCTTTCAGACTGATTTACGTTAATATTTTCCCTCTCCCCTGCTTTTATAATCCTGTCTGTCTACCCCAAAGAGATAAAGTTTAATAAGAAGTTCCCTCTCCTGTGCTGGAAAAGCAATGCATTCCGAAGTTCTGCACCCTCCACATGCCAATGTAGTAGGATGTTCTGTACAGAGAGGGACATTAATTAATACAGAAGAATATATAAAATGAGTGAGGTGCGGCGCTTCCCAGTGTATAGTAGATTTATCGGTAATTACATTGATTATATCAAACAGTACTGGCACAGAAACATCAATTGATGAAGAGTCGAGACCTCAGGTAAGAGGGATAAAAAAACATAGCATAATACTGTTTGAATATAGACAAAAAATTCTAGAAGATGTACAGACTCACACTCTGGAGAGCCTCATCCGGCTCTGGTGTTTTCGCCTATGGGTAGATTCATATGGGCTCACCCATTAGCCACTTCTTTAGTGTAAAACTTTCCAAAAAAGGAAATAAATAGCAACATAGAGTAGTTCTGACAAGTATATATTACACTTATTAAAGTAAACTCAGACCACTCACGTGCTGGAGAGCCACCATGGCTCAAGTAGTGAACTCAAGGGTTGTTTGATTGGGCACAACTCTCATGAAAGCCACAATGAGTCCCCAGTTCAACATGGATAAATGACCAGGCAGAATAAAAAAATAAACATTTAATAAAATCAGAATAACAATTGCCGCTGAGGAAGCCATATGGTCCACACGACCTAAGGCGTAACGCGTTCGGCTACTATTGTTATTCTGATTTTATTAAATGTTTATTTTTTTATTCTGCCTGGTCATTTATCCATGTTGAACTGGGGACTCGTTGTGGCTTTCATGAGAGTTGTGCCCAAGCAAACAACCCTTGAGTTCACTACTTGAGCCATGGTGGCTCTCCAGCACATGAGTGGTCTGAGTTTACTTTAATAAGTGTAATATATACTTGTCAGAACTACTCTATTTCCTTTTTTGGAAAGTTTTACACTAAAGAAGTGGCTAATGGGTGAGCCCATATGAATCTACCCATAGGCGAAAACACCAGAGCCGGATGACGCTCTCCAGAGTGTGAGTCTGTACATCTTCTGGAATTTTTGTCTATATTCAAACAGTATTATACTATGTTTTTTTTATCCCTCTTACCTGAGGTCTCGACTCTTCATCAATTGATGTTTCTGTGCCAGTACTGTTTTATCGGTAATTACATTGATTATATCAATCTACTATACACTGGGAAGCGCCGCACCTCGCTCATTTTTTATATTCACCATTTCCTTTCTGTCACTTTTGGGATGACATTTGTGGGTGCAGTGGTGATCGTGTATTTAATTTCTCTCCACATTCTACATACTCTTGTTGCGCCTATACCAACCTTTCCATTTTTCTAATACAAGAGAATGTTCTATGAATTATACAGAGAGGGGTATTAATGCAGGAGGATGTTCTATACATTATACAGAGAAGGGTAATAATTAATGCAGGAGGATGTTCTATACAATTTACAGAGAGGAGCATTTTTTTCGAGCCCTTTAAATCCAGTGGCTGTGAGCGCTGAGATCAGCTGCTTGTTACATTATCGCTCAGTACAATTTATCAGGCTCAGCTGTTACAGTAACTGACTGCTGCTCATCACAGCGCTCAGAGTTTCAGTAAAACAAGTGTAGCACTGCTTTAAAACTGTATTCTGGTGCATTGAATTATTATGGCCACTAGGGGGAACTAGTGTATAACAGATGGAAAGGGCCATGCTGAAATAAAGAGACATTGTGGACTTTGCTTGACAATAACGAACTCCATGTCCCAGAGGCCTTTGCAAGGGAAACAGGAAGGGGTGTGCTGGCCAGGAAAGACATCAGCAGCCTCGTTCAAAGCATGGGCAGAGCGAGCAAAGCAGTGAAAGGTGGAGGACGCACGTTAGAGCTGTCAGGGATCGCAACCAGGCCAGAGTACAGACGCTGTCTTACTGGTGCAGGAGATCGGGACAGTAATCGTGTTGGGACCTACCTGCGCAGCACTGAGAGGTCTAGAGGAAAAGCTGGTTCCGGCAGGACCCCGCGTTAGGAGGCTGCACAGATCGATTGGGAGTGCAGGCGGCGGATCGTTTGTTCAGTTGCAGAGATTTGGCAAGCAGGGAGCAGATTCAGTGGCACGGAGTCCCAGTACAAAGCGGAGAAGATCTTTTGGTCGAGGCATCGAGTGCTAGACAGTTTCGTTCATCAGATGGATGAGAGGCCTCCCAGGCCACAGTTCCAAAACAGAAACGCACGCTGCAATATTGTTTAAGTTCACAGGGCCCCAACGGTGACTAGTTGAAGATTGCTCTTTTCGTTCACTGGCCAGTCGAACACACATATAGATTTTTGAGCTACTTTTCACGGGACTTACACTCCAGAACTGAGGGAGTTAACGGTTTCTTTTACCGCCGCGTGTTTTTCCCGCGTTACAAATTCTTGTTACTCATATACCGTATATGCGTATTATATGCTGCTGTATTGGGATCAGTAAAGAATATAATATATAAAAATCCACAACAGTGCTGGTGTATAGTTATTTCCTAGTGTGGTGAGACTATCCCGAAGTTTATTCAGTGGCTCCTACGGGGGTGAGCACTACACAAGGAAAGAATAGACATGTGCATTCGTTTTAGTACTAAAACGATTTAATCTGAATTTTGGGATAATTTAGTTTTAGTATGACTCAAGAGATACGAAACTGCTCAGTACAAAAAAACGAAAGAAACTAAAATAAAATGCACTACATTTTAGTTTCAGTCCTTTTTGTGATATTACATTGAGTGAAAGAGACCAGTAATGAACGCAACATCGAAAAGCTACAGAAAAGGTTTGTATGCGCAATCCTTCCGACCCCTACCTGAAAATCTGACAGTGATAGAGCTCCAGAATACTCACTCGCAGCACACACACAGCCAGCACAGGAGAGGAAACCTTTACTTAAGATGATAAAAGCAGCTGGAGAAGTGTCGGGTATATTACAGAAAGGAAAAATTAAAAATGGATGTCTGTAGCCATTTTGTTTTTAAAGACAGTCTTTTCTTTTAATTTTTTTCTAGGTTTAGAAATGAACGAGATTTTTTTGTACAGAGTTCATTCCTGGGTGAAGTCTTTTATATTTTTTAGAAGTGCCAGACATGAAGGAACCTAGAATGTTTTTGTGTGATAATGCTAGAGTTAAGTGCAAAGACGTGTCATAATTAAATTTATTGGTCTGTCTTAAGTTTTTAAAACAAAAGATATTTTGTCTTTTGGGTATAGGAATAAGAGTTAATATCTCTGTAATATAGATTTATATTCACAAAATATATGTTTATAATCAAGGTATATTTTATTATATTTACAGTAGGAAATATGTATACTCCAATAAATATTGTAGAAAGTATATAATTGGTAAATAAAAATTACTAAAGAATAGATTCTGTTGAGTTAACCAGAAAAGAATTCAGCTGATAGTAATTTTAAAAGGGAGTAGGGATATAATTTAGGTATGACAGATAGAGACACAGTGTCTAGTGACAGAGAGAGGTTCTTTGTTACGTCAGATTCAACTTTGACCCGAGATAAGAATATTAAAAAGAAATAGTGGAATTAATTAAGAAGTGCAATACTGCCCTCTAGAGGATAGTAAATATTAGATTTGATGTACCAATAAAATTGCTAGTGACGTCAAATTGACTATAATAAGCGGCAATGTTGGTTGCAAATCAGTCCGAGATTCCAGCATTTAGACTCACACTGCAATGCATTACACATGATCCTCTGAGAGTCCAAGATTCCAACACTCAGACTCACACCATGATGCAGGCAGATCCCAAGACATGAGGCAATCAAGATTCTCACCAAATCTCTGACTCACATGCATTGATTATCTGATATCGATAATCTTCACACATTCCAAAAATATTACATCAGGAATTCCAAGGCAGACTTATCAAAATCCAAATTGGACAGGTAATGTATGAAATTAAGGAATTAATGTAATTATATATGTTTGTAGATATTCTTGCAACGTAGACTGAGATTTCTCAGATACTGGCTAACTCCAAAAATTCTAAGTATTTCTATTCTGCAGATAGAAATATGAAGAAGTGGATATAAGGATTTATTCCTAAAAGAAATGTTGTAAGATTGATACCAATATATATTGAATTTGGAAATTACTGTGATTAAAATTAATAAGCAAGGAATTATAACTACAAAATAAAAAGCAAAAGATTAGAAATTTAATTCTCGAGATTAGGGGAGGATTCACTAAATAAGTTTTTATTACTTATTAAATTAGCTCATCTTTTGTTGATCCATGTAGTATATATAATATCGATCTATAAGAGCTGGCTGGTTAAACATTGTTTGCTGGGAAATGCATGTTGTATTAAGCAGAAAGGTTTATTAACCATTTGTGTATTAGTTACTAACTGATAAGGTAAATGATATGATCTAAGGCTATCCTAAACAAAAGATAAATCCAGGTAAAGTATCCATGTAATTGGGCAGACTAGATGGGCCGAAAGGTTCTTATCTGCCGACATTTTTCTATGTTTCTATATTAATCATATATGCAGTTACTAAAAGGAGATACATATATTGTTAAGCTAGTTTTTATATGCTGATGGACTGTGGTTTATAAAATTTTGTTTATGATATGATTTGAAACTTTTTTTGTATACGTAATAAATATATATTTTTATCCGATTATTGTATTTTCCAAAGCAAAACACAGACAATTAAAAGAATTTAGGAGAGTTCTAGGAAATATAAACGATTGATATTTGTGTCTCGTGTAGATTTCTTATGAAATAATAATCCCTGACATATTGGAGGCTTGGTTGATAAATCCAATATATATAACGTGTTGTATTCACGTGCAGAGATTATATCCGACAGAAGGAAAACATTCAAATAAATCACACTGAAAGCTAATGACAGGACTGGATAGTAAAAACCCGGAGAAGAGGGGACTTTATAAAACGTGTGTTATCTCCCCTCCCGCTCTGCATAATAGGGGCTTAGGTCTGATACATTTTATATTATCCAGGAGCACTATCCCCCTTTCCTCATCTATAATACACGTTTTATATAAAGTCCCTCTCCTCTCCCAGTGCTGCTTGTTATAAAGGGTTTTTTAACGTCTGATACATTTAGTATCCAGCTCTCACAGTTACTCTGTCATTTTGAGCCTTCAGTGTGATTTATTTGAATGTTTTCCCTAGATTTAAAGTGCTTTATTTTATTATAAAAATCTATTTGCACCAGTCATCTCTTCTCTGAGCTTTCAGACCGATTTACGTTAATATTTTCCCTCTCCCCTGCTTTTATATTCCTGTGTCTCCCCCACAGAGATACAAAGTTTAAGTAAAAGTTCCCTCTCCTGTGCTGGATAAGCATTGCATTCCGAAGTTCTGCACCCTCCACATGCCAATGCAGTAGGATGTTCTATACAGAGAGGGGTATTAATTAATGCAGGAGGATGTTATCTACATTATACAGAGAGGAGCCTTTTTTAAGCCCTTTAAATCAAGTGGCTGTGAGCGCTGAGATCGACTGCTTGTTATATTATCTCAGTACAATGTATTGGGCTCAGCTGTTACAGTAACAGCGCTCAGAGTTTCAGTAAAAACAAGGAAATAATATTGTCCTAACCTCTTATATATAAAAATATTGTTTACTAGTTTTACTGAAACTCTGAGCACTGTGAGCGTCAGTTACTGTAACAGCTTTGCCTGGCACATTGTGCGGAGAGTGAGTGATACTGTAACAAGCAGCGATCTCAGCCCTCTGAGGAGCCACTACAATAGTAATTGTATCCACTGGTTTTCGGTTGAATGAAATTAGTTTTCATACTAAAGAACTGAAAACGAATTTCTTTAGCAACTAAATAAATTGCATTTTAGGACTAATCCATTAGTTCAAAACGAAATTTTGTGCTATGCACATGTCTAGGAAATAATATTGTCCTAACCTCATATATAAAAATATTATTTACTAGTTTTGCTGAAACTCTGAGCGCTGTGATGAGCAGCAGTCAGTTATTGTAACAGCTTTGCCTGACACATTGTGCTGAGAGTGAGATACTGTAACAAGCAGTGATCTCAGCCCTCTGAGGAGCCACTACAATAGTAATTGTGTCCGCTGGTTTTCGGATGAATGAAATTAGTTTTCATACTAAAGAACTGAAAACGAATTTCTTTAGCAACTAAATAAATTGTGGTTTAGGACTAATGCATTAGTTCAAAACGAAATTTTGTGCTTTGCACATGTCTAGGGTTGAATATTTTAAACAGGATACCTATAGCTGAAAAACAGAAGATGCTACAGATGTGAAAAAAAACACACGTATTTTACCATGTTCTGAAAATTCCTTGGGGGGGGGCAAAAACAGGGGTTGAATACCTTTATCAGTATACCTATATTTCAAAAACCGAAGATGTTACGGGTGTGAAATTTGGTATTTACAATCTTTGTGAAAAACAAACAAACATGTTTTTTGCCGTTTTCCACAAATCCAATGGGGGGGGGGGTCG